>JAJEKV010000002.1:20149760-20647198 GCA_021234155.1 Isoetes taiwanensis | reverse complement strand
ATCATTGTACTTCGTTAATTGTGTTGCTGTTCTTTGGCTGTGTATCATTCCCACATCAAAGCTCCATAAGGCAGCTGAATTCTAACTAAGGTATTGAAAAGATGAATCTTTGCTGGGACATCTTGAAAATCTGCTTTGAAACAAATTTCTTCTCTAGCATTGCAAGCGGGGGCGTAACTCCTTTATTACAGGCCTACCGTCTTTCATCTTCAAGGGCGGGGACCCCTTAAGTACACCCTAAAATGGTACCCAGCCGAGACCACTTCCACTTGTTGATTCATGAAAAAGCTGCTGCGATGCGTACCTTATGATGTGTTAAAACTTTTATTTGGAACAGGATGACTCCATGGAATCAGCCCCCGTTCAGTTATTGGGGGATACTCCTAGCAAGCTTACAGAGATTTAAGGTTTTGTTTCATAGAGTCATCAAATCCTGATCATCGAGGGTTTGTGGCAGGATTTCTTTCTTCTTGCTACGGCTTCAGTCTTGTCGGACTTGTGCTATTGTAGATGTGATATAGCTTGTTTGCTAGAGAATCTAATCATGAATTCTATTTTACTACTGGAGTCTGCCGCTGGGCAGCTTTATCAGATTATAGCTCTCTGAGGTGAGATTTTTTGTGCATTCATAACTACGAAAGATGGAGATTTCAAGGCCAGGCCTGGTGGTAGTATCCCCGAACAGCAGCATGTTGTCGGAGGAGCCAATCTTTTAGCTCTCTTGAAGTGGAGGCAGCCAGCGGTTTACAGACTCCTATAATGTTGATACATTGATGCTACTTTTACAATCGGGTTTGCAGATCATTCCTTACCAGGGGTTGTGGGATTATCTAAGGGGTTTCAATTTGGACAGGCCATGACCAAGACTGCGTCATGCTGGTATTCCCTTCCACTTGGTGATGCTAGGGATGAGGTTGCAATTATGGCAGCCATGATGGCTAATGCAGATGTTCATCAAAGGAAGATATTCCTGATACATTTTTCCATGATGATTACTCAAAATTGTGGAAAACCGCTTGGAGACAAGCTGCCGGATCAAACAAAGAGCATACATGTCCAATGAGAGATATGCTCACGATATTGAATATCTTCTATAGTCAAACTTCTGAGCTCGACATAGCAGATTCTGTGCTGTAATGAGAGATGTTCTACCGAGTCTTCCCACTAGCTATATATTGCTCTTGTACACCCTTTCTGCGGGTGCTCTGATTCAGGATATTTACCAATGAGATAGAGAGCGAGCACATGGTAGTCTCGCCAGGTGCTGAGGATTTTTTCAAGAACGAGGGCCGCCACTGCCACAGATAATGGCGGTTGCTCTGATGTCCCTGTAAGACCTCCTCTGAGCTGAATGTTTGAAAATGACAAAGTTTGTTGCAAAGTGCTTCAAGAAGAACTAAAATTAGCGCTCCTTTTCAATGGATGTAACAATTTCATATTAAAGAAGGGAACAGATTTCTAGAACTTTCCTTGGATTTGATCTTCATGCTACTTGCTACCTGAATTTTTGGATTCTACTGGCTCTGCATTGTACTCAGCAGCTAGAATTACCCGTGTTCACATGATGGAAGGTTGGAGGATCATCTAACTTCCACTGAGTGTTTGGACATATTGCCTCATTATTATGATGTTGGGCGAATTGAGAACGGAATCGAAGAGCCAGCTACAGTTAGCAAGCATAAACAGAATCAGGTTTTAGGCCCCGGTCTTCCTGATTCTGTATTTCTAGGGGCTGTATGGTTTTCTGACAGAAGTGCATTAGCACAACTAAAGCAAATACTAACACTTGGTATGGTTGGGTTACCTAAGGAGTGTTAGAGTTACAAGTGCACCTTTATAGGCGGAAGAATGTTCAAACCATCAAGTAGCTTATTCACTGCTGAGAGTGTTGTTAGTTGTACATGTTTCCAAGGACTAAGCAAGGACACCCAGCAAGTTTAACCTTGGTTGAAGAGCTGAGTATGGTTCATTACAGGGAACAAAGTTGTTTATACGTTCCTTGTGTTTTCTTTGGAAAAGGGCATGGTACAGAGGCCGGATGTTACATGGTTTAGCACCAACGCATCAAATTGGCAGCCATGGTTGCTTCTGTGGTTGGGTACAGCTGCTTCATATCTTTGAATTCCTTCCAGGCAGCGTTATATCCCAGGGGGATACTTTGCACCCGGATGTTATGGTTTAGCACCAACATCAAGTGGCAGCCATGGTTACTTTGTGGTTGAATTTGCTTCATATGCTGGAATTCCTTCCAGAGCAGCGTTATATCTCAGGATACTTTGCATTAGTAGTTCTGGTTTGTTCTAGATATTTTTGGGTCATGCTAGTCATCAGGGGATGTTAGAGAATAGCGTATGTCACTACTATTAGATGACTAGGCATGCCACATATGTTGCTGACATGGCTCTTCTATAAAGCCATAGTCATGCTTTATAGTTCTTCATCCAGTTCACTCATAGCCTAGCTATATAGGTATTATCTCTTTCATTCTAGCACTTACATGCATACAGGGCCAGCCTCCAATGTACCGCTATTGAACAGTTTGGACCAGTTGTAAACCGCGATTCTTATCCAGGAGCGATCATAATCCTGTAAGGAATAAAGGCTATTGCTTTGTTGTTTTTGGAGGTTGGATCGAAGCATCTTCATTGAAGGCAGCTGAGTTTGATGGTGCTGTTTTCCAAGGATATCCATTGACAATCTCTTTAGATGATGAGCTGGCTCAGGAGTAGAAAAGCAAGCAAGAAGATGGATTGCTGATGGTGTACAAGAATCAGGTCAGTCTGGCATGAAGAAAAGAAGAAAACTGCTACAGTGGAGTTCTAGCGAGTCTTGGATAACCATTCTAACAATCTCAAATGGTTTGCAAGCTCCATAAAGGGTGAAAAGGTATGGAGCTAGTTTTTAGTATTGATAGTTTAATAAGAAGAAAGAAAGAAAAAGGGATTTGTTAGCATCGATGGAGACCACCAGGATCTATAAGACCAAAATAATAGGAGATTATGTGGTCTATGAAACCAAATAAATACAGCAAAGTCTGCAACATCTTGGAGCATTCTCTTAGTTAGAGTGCTAGTTAAATCTAGCAAAAGGAGCGATCTAAAGACTTAGCAAATAAAGGCTTATCTATGATTTTGTAACCTACAAATTTAAATGCACCAGCCTGAAAAAAGCCTGTGATGGCTTTGTACATGCGCCTAGTGTCACTTTTTTCCTTGAGGGACACAATCGCTTTCTTAACCTTTTGGCCCTTTTCTTATTCTGATTGTTTCAGTGAAAGTGAACCCTTCTGACTTCCTTTTTCCTAATGCTGTTTTGCTTTAATTCGATCATTTCTTTTGTTTGGTACATTTCTTCTATGAGCAGTAAGTTCATATGTATACAAAGCAAGGCATTTCTGGCCTAGAAAAAGTTAGGTGAGCTGTCTCAAAGTGGTTGGTTCCCTGAAAAAGACAATTGAGTACCTTCCTCTTATCTCATGGTATGCTGGGGCACAGAAACATAAAAGTGTTCTTCTGATTCCACTTCTCCTAATTTGACAGACTCTTTATTCACATGCCCTACCCTCAGCCGCCCAGCTTCAATCTCTTACTGGTGAGACTAGACAGAAACTGCCCACAAAGTACATTCTAAGTTTATGTGACAAGTAGGCATCTAAGTACCCAGGACATCGAGAAAACCATCTCTAGATATTCTAAAACAATTATCCTTGTGAATTGTCTTTTGGTGGTTAGATCTTCGAAGAAGAGGTCAATTATGACCACATACATATATTCTAAATTATAACAAAATTATTCCAACTTACCTCATGACACCTCAGGCGATTGTTGGGCATTGAGCTATAGTGTGGTAGCTATGGAAGCTTTGCTTAAATGGTGGGAGGTGTTATAGTGAGAATCCCAGTTTGTGGAAAAAGGGTGACATATTCCATCCAAGTTGCTGCCATTTTTTAGTATCACTATCACTTAGCAATTACCTACATTTGCTGTTGCCAAACCGTATTTTTAGTCAATAGTTGTACTGGAGTTTCAACTGCCTCTTATCTGTAACAAAATCTAGATTTTTCATTTTATTCATTAATCAAATCTCCTACATTTTAACAAGATCTTCATTTTTTATTCCGTGGAAAGAACATGAGTGCAAACATACTCCACCATCTGATAAATGGAGCAGGGGACTATCTGAACTGTCAGCCAGCCCCTCTAAGCTATATAAATCTTTTACTTCTGATGGGTAAGATTGCCCAGGCTCAAAGCCATTTGTCCAGCTCCATAGTATTAAAAGTTTTTCAGCACTTCAACCTAACATTTTACAGGTTTTGGTTGTAGCAATGTTGAAAAGGATGACTTGGCATCTTCATTTGGGTCAGGATCAGGTTTTACTCCCAAACTTTTGTGCAGCAAGTTGTTGCCTCTCTTGCATTAACCAAAATATATAGACCAAGAGACCAAATGTGGGGTCATTCTCTGCTCCCTTTGCAATGAGCTCAAATATTATATTGCTGGGTAATGTTGGGTACATCAGAGGGCATCACTGTTTTTAGTAGTCTTTTGCTAGGCTCATAAGCTTTTAAGCGATGAAAAAGAACACAGCTCAAAAAGCATATAAACAGCTAATCAGCAAAGACAAAGATCCCCCTCAAAGATTTCCAGATTTGGATGGATTTTTGCCTCGTGGCGTGGCATTACAGCCAACTGTCAGCTCACACTTATACAAATATGATATATAGAGGATGGAAAAAGCCCCCATCGGATGGGGGGAAAATGCTCTCAAATATGGAATGAACAGTTACAGAATGAATCATTGTGTTTGATGGCGTTTCACCCAGATCATTCTGCCAGATCCAGCATCTCCCGTTGGATGCCAATCACTATCTTAACAGTAGCCTTGAGATTGCCTTCCTCAAATGGACTTCAGAATTGATATGCTTTCAGAGACATTCTTTTGATGTAAAATTAAGCCACTCTACTTCTGTTTGGTTTCCACAAAATATACCATTGGACATGGAAGAAAGAGAGAAAGATTTATTAACGTCTCGTAAGACCGAAGGGTCTATGAGAACCATAACACAAACAGAATTCAAGACCTCCAGGAGGAAAGCCTCCTGTTATCTAAGAAAGTATGGAAACAAAAATATCCAGTTAACAAAACTTATAGTGAAAATCTAAGAATCTGCTCAGATAGGAGGTTTGATGGGAGATAGCCCATTAGTTCTATTGACTGCTGCAAAGTAATTCATAATACCCATGCTTGGCTTGCTTTGATGCTTGATGCTTCGGCCTCTTCTGGAAAAGACCTCTTATGTTCATAGCTGCTTTGATAGTTTTATCTTTAATAAGCAGTGCAAGTCCACCCATTTAGGGTCAGGATACTTCTTCTTCTGTGCTACGACTCCACATCATCTTATCATCCCGATTGACTCAGATGAAAAGAAATTAGTTATTTCTGTTTGCTTCAGGCCCATTGGATTCTTTCTTTTGAATTTCTCATTTCTAGAGATAGTTCATATACAAAGTGAGATACACATTTCTGATCAATAATATTCTACCAGCTGTAGTAGAGATGTAGGGTCTCTAAAAGACAATGATATCTGCCTCTAATAATGTATTAGGTTGGGCAAGTAAAATAAATATTTCTTCGACTCAACCATGTTTAAATAGCACATTGGGCACTTCGATATTCACGACTAATATTTTTAAGCCCTACCAACCTCAATCTTCAGCGGTGAGATGACACTCTAGCGCCCCATAGAATTATCTCACTTTGACAGAGCAAATCAATATCCAAATAACCAGGTCTTCTGATGAAACCATCTCTTTGATATATTTGGAAGTTATCATATAAATTTCTTTTAGCGGCGGGCAGATCTTTGGCGGGATTTACCCATAAAGCCTAATAGAGAAGAGAATTTTAATTAAAAATTGTTCATACATATCATGTGCTACCTTTGTCTTTATAGAAGTAATATGCACCAACATGGTCGGTTCTTGAGGACTAGAGCATTACGATTGGTGGAATCAACTAGTCCATTCATGACTAGAAGCTGGCTATTGTGGATGGAATTGATTCTATGTAATTTTAAAAGTTGGTGTCTATTATTGCGACTAAATGAATTTACCTTGCTTGTGAGAATTACTATGCTAAGTGGGGATAAACACAATGCAAGATCAACATTTGAGAGTATCTTGGTATATAATAAAATCAAATGTACATGTTTATACCGGGCAAAGGGCTTTTATCTTTTTGTTTCTCTAATACCTTGAATAAGCTTTAGTATAAATATGTCACTCTATCATGCTATGTATCCTAAGTTTTGTTTCATTTTGAGTTATAAGTTGCCATTGATGTTAACACATACAAGATGCAGGCCGTGCCGATTGTGCTCTTATTGCTTGATGATACTGTCAGTTTTTACGAACCCAACTGCGTTGAGCGGGCTTGGGGAAGCATTAACACCAAGCCAAGTGTTGGCAATGAAGACCTATTTATTGCCTTACCATATCATTGGGCATGTGAGACCACTCACTCCTCGCTTTCATTCTATCAATCTAGATCTTTGCTTTTCTTGCATATGAGACTCAGCCTTATGTTCCTTCAACATCAGTACTTAATTGATCTCTCAAGAATTGTTCCTTGTACAATTTAGTGTCACATAAAGCAAGGCGAAACTTGCTCAAGCTTCCACTAAGTCTTGATACTCCAAAAATGTGCTTGCATGGAATCATCCATTAGATACAGTTTGGAATAAAAGTGTGTTGTTAGGCGACACGGAAGTACAGAAATAAGCAACCATCATGATCAGCCCGGCTATTTGAGATAGACATTTCCTTTGCATTCACCGCTGTCGTGAGGGCTAACATTTACACAATACAACTAGAAAATAGCCTCAGTGGCAGATTTTCTTCTATGAAGTCATTATAAAGAATGTATGTATATTACCCGATAGAAGGACTTCGGTCCAAACCGAATTACATTTGACTTTTGCAAGCGGGAAGTCACGGGAGCTCGAGGGCATGGTATTCTGAGGGCATTGAGGGTAGAGTTGAGCGACGACATATTCACGGTCAATGTTGATGAGAAGAAGACATCTGGCCGTGAACTTCTACTGAACATCTCAGTGGCGGATATTGGTGTCTGGTTTTAAATGCGCATTGGGAGATGAAAAGAAAGAAAAGAAAGATTATAAGAAAGAAAGAAAAGATTATACTAATATATAAAAGACCTCTTGGGTCTATGAGACCATTTTGTGCGAGCAACCATGTGCACCCTAGAGAGCATTGCGACCTCTAGAGATGTTACATAAAAATGAAAAAAAGAAAACTAAACTATGAGTCATGAAGCTTTTTGTCTTCTTGGCCCTTTGGTTCAGTCACAGTGGCGTCCGGACTTATTTTTCTCTTTAGAGAAGAATTTTGCTATGTTTATCATTTGAAATTTAGAGTATATTATCCAGCCCCCACTTGTGGCACACTGTCGCGTTAGTTTTGAAGCTGGCTGTCCGATTCATGCTTCATGGCTTGAGTATCTTTCTTGTTTTTTAATTCCTTTTCTGTCTTCTGGCTGACGTGGAGGCATTGAATATCAACATCAGAGGCATTGAGCCAGGAAGGTAGGCCTCTTAAGAGAGCAATTGAGATTTGTGAATTACGTCACGGGTTAAATGGGCCAAAGCGAATAGAGACATTCTGAGGATGAGTGATTTACCATGTGTGTTTAGGAATAAAGAAAAAATTAGCTATTAATCATTGCTTTTGCCGTTTACAGTCGCAGCCAGAAGCTAAGCAGGAATGGCGAAGTCCCCAGAGTGGTACCCGCACAACAACATGTGTCTGTAAGCCGGATTCGAGGCGTGAGACGAGAACTATAAAACCGAATCGAAGCATTGAATTCTAAGTTTCAATCTTGAACAGCATGTAGAAAATTCATTTTGCCCCCGTTATGTGATTTCTATAATTTCTGGTGATCCAATTCTGCCGGAGGCTTTTACTTCCTTGATTCTTTATTCGGATTAGGTTTGATGTCGATTTGATATACTTTAACTTCTGATGCATTCTTCTGCGAAAACCCGGCCGTGGCGTAATGGCATTTTAACAGTAGCGTTGGATATACTTAACTATGGTGGAAAATTAGAGCGATTATTCATAATCCTGATAAATATTGCGCGCCTGTTAACCAGCTTATATAGCATCATTGTGCGATGTTATGCGAGCCAATATGAATAAAGAAGTTATATCATATCCTTTTTAAAATGGACAACGAAAACCAACCATGCCATAAAATGGTATAGAGGAGTTTTTAATTGGTTTAAGTTCATGGTTAATTTATGATTGTGTATAGTTTGTTGGTTTGAATATCGAGATGTCTTCGGGGAGAAAGGCTTCAAGTTGAGAAATGCGTTGAAATCCAGATGGAACGATTTTTTCAATGTGGTTAGTATTTTTTATTTTCTATTTCTTTGCTATTGCGAACATTTTGGTGAGAGAAATTGGTTTGAATATCGGATGTCTCTCAGGGAGAGGCTTCCAGAGTTCAGAAAGCGTTGAGAGTCAGGTGTTACATTTTTGCAATGCGGTTGGTATTTTTGTTATTTTTCTATTTACTATTGTTTCTTTGGCCCGAAAAGTTAATAACAAATTGTTTTCATGGCGGTTGAAATCTCTAAAGGATAGCGAGAAGTCCCGGTATTGAAACTTGGAATTCCAATGCTTCGATTGATGGAAAGTTTTGTCTCATGCACAGTCCGTTTGTATTGACATACAAGGAGCAAAGGGTACCATCACAGATCTTCTTCTTGCCATTACGTTTTAGGCGTGCAATGCATGGCAAAAACAAAGGATTAATAGCTAATTTTTCTTTATTCCTAAAACACATGGTGGAGAAAGTGGCCCTCATCACCTTAATGTCTCTATTTGGGCTTTGTTCCATTTAACCTCCGTGTCGACAAATTCAATTGTTCTCTTAGTAGGTCTACCCATACGTTCCAGTATAGATGTTGATATTCAATGCCTCCCGTAATGCATTTTATGAAGGTTGCAAAGGAATTAAAAAGCGGTAAGATACTAAGCCATTGGTTGTATAATTGATGTATTACGCAAATGGCAATGAGAAGTTATTGTTACAATCTCATCCCGGCTATACTTGTTCTTTGGCATTCCATTTTATGGCCAAGATGTAAGAGCTTGGTTTGGATCATTTCTGTTCTAAATTGTTTATACATAGTATTTACCTAGATTTCTATCTCCTAATAATTCTCATATATATGTCACATTAAATATTGATGTATGATTATTCTTTAACAAATTTCTAGAATCACATTTCTTGCATTGAATGAAAAGCAAAGTCTTTACTTTTACCACAAATATGACATACAAAAAGACATCGAAGGATGTTGCCGAAAAGAAAATGGTGTGATGAAAAATGCATTAGCCTGTTGAAGATAATAGTTGGCCTCAAGTATACAAGAAATTCCTTCAAGTATGCAGAAACTCTGAGAGATCAGTGAGAGAGAACACCTTGGAAGAGAAGAGGGCGACCTCCTCAGGCTTTCAGCCAGGACAAGGTGTTGTGAAATATTTTTGGCAAATTGTTGCAGCAGCTTGTGAGGCATTTTTTGGCATTTTATCGGCTCAAGTATTTTAAAAATTCATGTGGCCGGATGTGGGAATAATCCCAAACATATGCAGTCAAGGCGACGATTTCCGTATCACACCCTCGTGAAGCGGAGGGTCACTTGGTATTCTTGGAGCAAACCACAGTTTACGGTGGAAACATGTGGGGACATGTGGGGGACATGTTTGTTGGAGAAAATGGTGAAACCGCAATTAGGTCTTTGTCATAAATGGCGTATAATCCCTTGTAACTTGTCATTAAATCATTGAGAGTAAATGCTACGTGCTTCTCTTGAGTATTTATGCGTGTAAACATGCGGTCTCGTAGAGATTCCATACTCTAACACAAATATAAGAAATGCAGAAAGAGGGTTCTCGTATGATTGTAAGAATCATGCTTTGTCTAGAAACAGAAACCTTTATGAAAAGGTGGATAAGACGCGATATGTCACTATGGGTTAGGCTGAATTCACGTATCTGTAAGATGATAGAATCTCTTGTCGAGAGCTAAAATGTTCTAAGAGCGGCAATTGAATATAGCGCCAAGAAGTTAAACATTTCAGCGAGAAGAAAATGAGCGTTCTTTACACACCACCACTAAGATCCAATATATAATCTCCATGCACTTGTTATACCTTGATTTTTTCTTGAAAAATCTCGAACATCACATTCTCGTCGAAGTGTAACATAGCCATCCATGATAAAACTATTATATATATACCTAAAAGGCTGCTTGGATATCGGCTTTCCATCTCTAGAAACAACTCTTCCCACTTGGCGTCTCATGTTTCCGGCTTTTGGCACGATAAAACTTGATGCGTCGGGATGGTTGGTTTGTGATGCGTTTGCCGAAACGCATTTATCTGCTCCGTCATCTGCTCATGGGCGTTTGAAGGCAAAACAAATTGAGAGAAAAGCAAGTAGTAAACTAAGCAATGTCACGGATCGATTTCTATGGAATATCAACCTAAAAGACCAACGATGTTAGAGCGTGGTGGTGAGAGGAGATATTAAAGAATGAGTAATGGAGAAAAGCAGAGAAAGTTCTATGTGTGTCTAAAAACATAAAAGAACTCGAACAACTAGTACATGTTACATGTGTTGAGTGGAAAGATGATCCTAACTTGATAAAACACAATGGAGAGGAGGCAGCCAAACAAAAAAAGGCCCAATGGCTTACATTCTTCCATATGAAATCTCTATGAAATTTCTTTAAAATCTCCACGAGCATACTTTAGCTACTTGAAGAAAAAGTCACGCATCATCTTCTTTATGCACTCATTCCAGGAAATAAATAATCACAGTCCTAAGTCGGAAGCATTTCAATTAGCTTCAAGCATTTCTTCACTTACGAAATTTTTTCAGCGAAATTACACAATGATTAGCAATTCGTCAACATAAATAAGCGATTATCAAAATTCCATTCAACCTTCATCTCGTGATCGTCACTTCTCCTGGAAATCAGCATGCTGGAGAACATCATGGATGCAATGTACTAAGCCGCGAGGTGCTTGTTTCCAGCCAATACAAGATTTCCCCAATTTAAAAAGCAATGCTTCTTTACCAAGCACCTCGAAACTAATGAAACGCTCCGTAGCCGTTGCTCACTCATAGGGTTTAGCGTTGTGGAATGATTCTTTACATCCATTTTGATGTATTGGTAGTGATTCTGACTAAAGAATACTTGATTATTCTTCGCATTGCCATCTTATAGCGAGAACAAATTTTCCTTCGTAGTTGACTCCTTCCCTTTGTGAGTAGCGTTTTGCAACCAGCCTTGCTTTGTACTTATCCATGCTGCCATCAGCCCTATGTTTTATTCTATAGACCCATTTGGGCACAATGCGTCTTTGATTTTGTGGTCGGAACCAAGGAACCCGTATGGTTTAGATAAGGCTTTGTACCCTTCATTAATTGCATTTTGCCATTCTTGGTATTTAGCGACCTCTTCATATAAGGAAGAGCCCGAAGCATTCAAAATTTCCGTCATGAAAGTTGCCATGCTTTTGTTCTTCACATCTCATCTTGCTCTGTGAGGGTGGAGAATACCATGGTGAAACTTTATTAAACTTTTAGCTTCACGTTTGAGCATCAGCACCTACTTGTACTTGGTGATCGTGATTTGTTATAATACCAAAACCCTTCACCTATTTCATCTTTGAGATATGTGACCCAACCTTGATTTTCTTGGTTTGATCCTGCGGTGTTCACGGCTAATCCGGAAGCTTTATCAGAACATCCTCGAAAGTTGAAAGAGATTCTCCAACCAATCCATGGATATAGAAACGATGGATCCATCATTCTTTCATCAAATGTGACATCTCGAGATATAATCAATTTCTTGTTTATTGGATCCCATAACATAGGCTTTCCTCTTTTCCTTTGTAGCCAACAAATATGCAAGGTATGGCTCTATCATCAAAATTAGATTCATACATACATCCAAAAACTTTCAAATGTTTTCACGGTTGATTTGATACCTCAAATGCTTCCTCAGGATGATGCTAATTAATGACTTTGTTGGCTCTATTAATCAAGTATAGTCACCCGATTTGTACTTACTTTGTCTTCTTCTTTAACTTCTTTGTAAAAAACTTCAAGGTAAATGCTTACCTTAAGTTACATATGGATCTGATCTTAGTTCTCGACACCACTTTCTTTGCGGTAGTTGTTGCTTTTTCTATGCACGCCTTATGGAGATATTCATTGAATACTTTAGATGTTACTCTCCTCCATTATCATTTAGCAAATTGAACTTTTATGCCGCATCATATTCTTGACATTTCGGCATTCATAAACCTACTCAAGGCTAGATTTGCCTTTATAAAAATAAATCCCGTCTTCCTTAATGAAATCATCTGGAATATCCGCAATATCTTTATCCTCCTACTAACGTTGCCTATGGATCATAAACATCCCGAATAATACTAATTATGAAGTCGCCATCTTTCAAGTTTGGAACCTTCCTGGCGGTAATAAAAAAAGATGGTGAAGTCTCTCACCATATCTTTTGTTTCATTTTATCCATGCAATGTGAATGAGGTGGCCAAGTCTCTCGTGCCATCAAATGCTCCTTCTCTTCCTTATTCATTTATTCCGGTTTTCGTGACAATCATGTATTCTAAAACTTATAAAGTCGCCTTCCTCTTTTTGCTCACATTAATTAAATTGGGGTGCTGTCCCATAGTAACAATTAATGCTTCATCCTCGTCAAATATTACAGGCCTCTATCGGTGAAGGAGGCAACCAGATAACAAATTATTCTTCAAAGTGTAGGACATAGAGTACCTCTGGTACCCTCAATTCCCCATTTAGCATTAGAGTTTTACATCTACTCCCTTCAACTTCGGTATTAGCTTCATTTCCCCAAAATATTTTTGATGCGGTGACGTTGTTCTATGATATTTAGTTTGCTGCTCGTAACTGACATGTGATGGTGATGCCAAACCAAATGAACTTATCGATTACATTTGCATGTCTAAAAGGTCTCCAAATTGCCAAAAGCATAATGTGATGTTGGTGTTGGGAGGAGGAAGTGCCATGGGACATACAAGTTATGAAATGTCAAGCCAGCGGCTGTGACCTTGACTCACAAAGTAATATGTCATGTCGTGGCGGGTTCATGGCATGCTTCATCTATTCCATGGATCTACAATGAATGCTTTCATTATTGTTTTCGGGGAAGGTAGGATTCCACATATATAGTGCATAAAAGGGCATGAGCGTGCTCTAAGCATTGATTATAATAGCATTAGCAGCACATATGGGTGGCTCAATGCGGTTTTGGTTGAAAACTCGCTTTATTGTAAACATGGAAGGAAATCAGATTTTCAGAATAGTTAGATATGATCATCGAGGGGAAGTCGATTGATGTAATTGAGCAAATTAAATGGCATTTCCTTTACCCAGAAAAGTACACAAGAAATCTTGTCATTAAACATAAAAGTTACTGTTGGCCACCCTTTGTCGCCAGGCGGTTTAAGTCCTAGGTGCAACGGTGCTATATATGCACTGCTAGTCTAAACTAGCGGCAGATTGGCGGTGTTGCTTAATAGTTTGTTACTTGTGTGGCTGGCTTTATGATTTCATAAACCATGCTTTACCCGCACATTGGTGCGGTTTGTGTTTACTACGGTGGCCACACCATAGAAATTTTGGGATGATGTTTGGATTAGTTTGGCTAAACTTAGAAAGTATAAGGAAGGAAAAATGTATAGAGTTAAGCTAAACCTGAGAAAGTTTTGAGATTAATGTCGAGCAAGTTTAGCTAAAGTCATTCTAATAAGAAATATCGGGGTGGCAATTTATTCCTGTTCTCATCCGGAAGACATATTCGCGGCGGCATCTATCTTTAGATGCTTATGCATCTGGGCATAAATTCGGTTGGCCCCATCATAGCAACAAGAGATCATCTTAATCAGGTATGATGTTGTTGTTATATGCAAACTCTAGGTAAGAAAATACTCTTCTCAAGCAGTTTGTGGATTCATGGACAAGCTCCTCAATATATCCTCGGGGATCATGTTGATTTTCTCCGGTTGACCATCCCTTTGCGGGTGGTTACCACTACTCGTCTTAATGCTGTAAGGCCTTTCATAGGTCCTTCAAAAGTGACCCATAAACTTGGGCTAATCCCCTATCATATGATAGATAAAGACAAACCAAAAATAGGAAAACATATCTCATATATGTAATTGCTACATACGGACCGTGGCATCTTCCTTTAAGGCCATAAATCGGCGTGCCAGTTAGATAATCAGCAATCACTCACCTGGTGTTTTGCCTTATGGTTCCTGAACAAAGCGACTTTAAAGCCCATGCCATCACCTCCCATCTTTGCAATAGGTATAGGTATGGTTGCAATAGTCGGGGGAGTGCGACCATGAGTGGAAACGTAAACGACATGTCAAGCAATGTGGAAACCAAGTTACGGACTTGTTCCTTCGTACCCTGCGTCGATGTAGTAGTGGTAAACGACCGCTCATACATCTTCCACACTCCCACCCCCATGCCCGATGGGACTGGCGATTAGCATGATGTCGATTCTCAAAAGATTAGCATCGCGATGGAACATAAATCCTTAATTTATAAAAATACAACCCATCTTATTGAGTCCACAATCCCAAACTTGGTTACCTCAGTTTATTGCTTATCCTCTTGACATGCCACTTATAATCCTTTGGAAGAGATCATTCTCCCCTACCATCAAAGTATTCAAATGTAATCTGAATAAGGCATCACCTTGATTATCACTTTCGAGGTATGCTTCCGATACTAAATGGAACTCATACAAAAAGTCAAGCCACCTAGCTTTGCCTAGGGCCTAATCTCGGCTGCTTTCACCGCAAAATCTCAGGCTTTGTGGTGGGTGTATGCCACGCAGGCTTTGGCGGCTCTTTCTTTGGTGCCTGTCTCGAGTGGTGCGTACGTCTTCAATGTGAACTATGGCTAATGGTGCTTTGCTCGTAATAAGCATAATTCCATTGCAGCCGATTAAACTGGCGGCTTTCGTATGCATTAACGTGACCTTGTTTGCGCTTACGACTCGAGCTATCCCATAAGCATCGGGTATATGCCTCAAATGACTCATAGAATCGGGTACCGGTCTTGGACTACCCACCAAAGACTTTTAATCCTTTCAAAGGTCTCTTGTTGGAGCTTGACCCACACATACTTTTGATTTTTTCTCAAGATGGGTGGGAAGGGCTACTACCTTAAAACTTAGACACAAATTTTTGTAGTAGGTAGCCAACTGAAAACTCCTCGACCTCATGAACATTCTCGAGATTAGTCCATTCTAACATCTTGATGCGTGCTTTTGCGGAGTGCGGGAATGCTTCACTCCCGCGACAAGAGTAGCCAGTCCGAATAAACAATCCTTTGCTTGAGATCATAACACCTAACACCCTTTTGATGTTAAGTGTTCTTGAGTTAAACCACAGCCTATTTTAGGTGATGTTACTAAGCGTAATTTTCTTGAAACTTTGTCCTTTAGTGAATTTTAGGTTGCACCACTTTTCTTGCCTATTTTTGAAAAATCTACTTCTCTAGAATCCCGATTCAATCGAAATCACCTTTGTATGGGCTGGCAATCCGAGGATGTTTGCCATGTAGTTCGTCCAAATGATCTGGGATGGATGCAGATTTCTTTGTAATTCTCCAAGGCGATGATTAGCGGCTGGCCATTTAAGGAGGATGCCAACATCGCTTTGGCAATCTAAACACGAGAAATTGTTCTGAAGAGAAAATTTCGTGAATACTCATTTATGCTGAGATGTAGAAAAAGAATTTGAGAGTTGAAATCATTCAATCTTGGTTAGAATTCATTAGAGACAAAAGCTCTGAAGCTTCTTGCTATTTTTGAATGCTTGTGATTAGACCTTGGAGACACAAAGTGTGATTAAATTATCTAATGGCGTCTGGACAATGTGGATGGATTTGCTTGATCTCTTAGTGATAAGCTTCCCCTTTCAATTTCTTTCTCCATTTTCTTGAATTATTTTTCCACCCCTTTTCTTTCTTCCCGTGTCAGCATTCAAAACTGTTGAACCTTTTCCATGGAAATTAAAACCAGTACAGCCCTAAATTCCTTGCCTTTCTTCACGGTTTTGCTCAACTAAAAAACTCTGAGCGACCGGTCACCTTCATCAGTTAAGACTTTTTCAAGAAAACCAAAAATTGTCTGATTTTTGGAGATTTCTCTAACCTTCTCTCTGATGATCAGATCAATACATCCTAGAACTCACAAAGGTTCCAGTCTGGGATAATCTGTCCAAGGATCCTGATCTATATATGGTCGACTGCCATTTGCATCCTTCTACTCAAATTCCCTTGCATATAGATTAGAAATCATGAGATGTCTTGATGACAAAGCCTTGGATGATGCTTTATTGGAGGCTCGAGCTACTTTGAAGAAGGAACAAACAACTCATACCATGGTATTTCTTTAAATCTCCCTTTGGTTCGTATGAAATGTCGCTCTAAAGACAGTATTTCTAGTCAAAGTTAACAAATGTGGGTGTTCTTGGGGAAAGCTGTGGACATACATGAAAACTTCTGAAGGCATTCTCATCAAAGCCGTAATGCTTGGCTAAACTATCTACATTTATTATGATTAGATGATAACTTTCGACGACAAACTTCTTGTAGCAGTGGTCATCTGGCTTTTGAGAGTTTTCAAATATGCTTTCTCAAATGGCACCCCATGCTAGATCACAACCTCTTTTGAGTCCTTGTGCATTGCCTCAACTACTCTACATGGGCTTAATCAATTTATTGGAATGAGAAGGCTGTTTAGGGATTTATTCAACTCAGTAGCACATATATTTCAGACTATTCCCCTAAGAGACCTTCAGGTGCCTTACGATTTCAAATTGATCCTATCAACCCGGTCCCTACTACTATTCCCTTTTTGATGCTTTTGGACAAAATCAGTCCTATCCTTAAGATGGTCGGGTTGCCTCCTCATTACTTAAATATGTGATTATAGGCTTTGGTGCATGAGAATTTGTGAGACAACCTCCATTAAACAAGCGGATGTCACATTAAATACAATTCCCTCAAAGGAATCAAATGGGGAATATGTTCAAGACTCTGGCCGAAACTTGTGGCTTATGGCACATAAAAATATCAATCGGGGATAGGTTCAATGCATGCGTTTTATCACGAATCTGATATGAATTGGATGATCTGGCTAAATTTCTTGCGTATAAAGCGCATAAAAACCGGAAAACAATTAAAACGTCGGAAAATTTTGGCGTCTGTGAAAACAGCAAAAACAGCGTCTGCCCGAAAAATTTTCAGCGTCTGCTTGAAAGATTCTGATTCAGCGTCTGAAAACAATTTCAGCGTCTGTGAAAAGCAGCGGCCTCCACCGTCTGTAATTTTTAAGCGTCGCGGCAGTTAAATTTTGTCTGTGAAAATAATGAACCGGCGTCTGTGAAACATAATCTTAGCGTCGCGAAAATATTTCAGCGTCTGGCAGTTTGTTCCTTTCAGCGTCTGTAATTTCCCTAAACTGTTTACCCGTTACTAAAGCGAAAATGTTTGGCCCTTTGTTTGACTTTGTTTTGTGGCGTGTGGTATGTATAGAAGCGTGATTGGCCTAGAATTCACCTCTCGAGACATTGTAGCCATGTTGGTCAAAATACTCCTTGGGAAGCGGTTTGCCTTTGAGGTGTCGTTTTGGGAGTCGCATTTTGGCGTTGGATCTTTGGAGCGTGAGTTTGCACCAGGTCGGTGGTTTCGACGGGTTGGCATGCTATAGAATATCCTATAAGTCCCGTCCAACCCATGATTCGCCGCGAACGTCGGCCCCATGCTTTATATGCATTGTGACTTGCTCCTTTACGCCATATCGTCTTCCTTTGGTCGATGTAATCAAGTGGTCGAGACATTATCCAATGGGTCAGAAACAATGGTGGCTCGCGGTCATGCATCTACCTGCGGAGGTGCTGACGTGATCATGCATCTACCTCTAGAGGTGCCGGAATTGCGATGTGCGTCGCGAGGGCCTGAGGGCCTGCTTCGTGCACATGGTGTGATGCTGGAGTTAATTCGGAAAAGAAGGCCCGAATGGGAGTTTGTGAAAGAGTTTAGGCGCCAAATGAGGTGGGAATGTGTGTTTTGTGGATACAGCCGGTAAATGGTTACGCAACAAAATTGAGCTCACATCTTCACATTGAGCGAGGCGTCGGATTAATACGCGCTTATGCGCATCTGGCGACTTGCGAAAAGGATGCCATCAGTTATACCAGGCGGATGGGATCACGCTTAAAAGAAATATGAAAAACGGTTACGAATACTCAAAGCGGTAGGCGAAAGCGAGCGAAATAACAATACCACCCCTTGGAACCTCTGCGTCCAGTAGGACTAGAAGTCAATAAATTTTAATGCGGGAGAGCGAGAATGATAGAGACAATTGAAATAGTGGAAAACCCAGAATAAACCTTGAGGTTGATCATTGCCCAACATCGAGCATTAAGAAGAAACCTGGCGAAGGTTGTAGAGGCATTTTATATCTTTGGTTGTCTCCACATATTACGAATAAAGCAATGAAGAAGCCTTCCAAGAAGTTACTTAGCGGGGCCAAACTTTGAAGCGCCTTCATACAAGCATGCCAACAATAAGATGGTTGATGAAATACATGGAAAAATGGTTGAAGTGGAATGAAGTTGTGTCTGGAGTATTATTTGAGCCTTTGTTGACTTCATTAGTGGTGATGGTTGGAGCAATGTAAACAAGGACCATCTTATTAATTTCATGATGGGCGTGTATCCGAGGGGTGAAGTATTTTGAAAACAAGCCAAAACAAAAGCTGACCAAGTGGCCGGAGGTGGATTTTTGGAAAACAAAGGCCGTGATAGAGGTTTTGGACCGAAGAGAATATTTCAAGTTGTAATGGATAGCGTCTAATTGCAAGCTAAGCGGGTCAATTCCGGAGGCGAATTTCGAGGTTGCATGCTGCTACATTTGCCAATGCCATTGCACGAACCTATTCTTGGGGGGTGGGTTCTCCCGCGACACCCGTGGTTCAAAGATCCCCATTGGCAGCGTGAAGCAGCAAATTCATCACAAAAGCGGCAATTTATGCCATTTACAATCATTCGTCGGAAAAGAGCCCTAGCACTCATGAATCGGGCAAGCTTCGGTTTGGTTCAATTATATCTGTCTTGAAAAGAGTGCTGAAAAATGTAGGTGATTGGATTATCTCAACCTTTAATCATACGAGTTTTTGATTGGGAAGAAAAGGCGAAAGGGGAAAAATGCCGCTGACAGAAAGACGGTAGCGCCTTCGAGAAATGCTTTGGGAGACATTTTGGAAAGGTGTAAAAAATTTGTGAGGTGCGTACAACTGTTTGTCATGCCATCAAAACCCTTGATTCTTGAAGGCAAAACGGGGAAAGGTCTAATCCTTCCTAGAGCGTGATGGTCCCCATCGCCATTTGACAATGCTAAAGCGGCCACTACAGGAGACTTCAATGAGCGATGGAAGAAGTCATACAATGATCTTCATGGCGCCCAGCGCATGCTTAGACCCACAACCGATATGGACGGCATCTCTGGATAAAGTGATAGATTTCGTTGAAGAAGGTTGCAAAATGTTCTATCAGCGGCTGGGACTACAAGCTTTTCATTCTTAGAAAGGTTAAGCTGAATACGAACACGAGTGGAAGGTGGGCGGATGAAGAGCTTCCGACGGTACTTTGGAGAGTCATAAGAAGGAACCAAATATGGAATCCATATGCATGGTGGCTTAAGCCCATGGGCAAGTTTACGATACCTTGAGGGCAATTGCAATGACTATCCTCTCTTTGGTATCTTCCAATAGTGCAAGTGAGAGGTGGGTGCCTATAAATTACATACCGCGATTGTCACCCTTAATCACACTTGCTACATAAGAAGGCGGAACAAACTTGTATACAACTTCTCAAGCTGGCGGCTATTGAATGCGTACTTGATGGTACATCCCTTGTCCGATAAGCTTCGGTTTCCTTTCATGGATACGGTTAGAAGTGGAAGAGGGCAACGAGAGCGGTGAGGATGAGATGCTTGCAATAAATCTTTGCAAGCCATGTTGATGAAGACATTCAAGCATTACCGCCGTTGATGGCGAAGATGATATAGACAAACCATATTCTCAGACGGATCGGTAGAAGCCGGCGATCTGCGAGAAGTCCCCGATCTGAGAAGCGGAGGTTGAGCAATGCAGTTGATGGCGTGGCCAGCTTACGTGATCGGACTCACCGCTGCGCTACCTTGACAAAAGCGGAGAGCGGGCTAGGAAAAAAACGTCGAGGGCGTTTCACTAAAAGGAAAGAGGTCATCGGAGGTTGAACCTAGGTCCCGACAAGAAGAGGATGGACGCAAATGATGGCCCGATGAAGAAGGCGCCTGAAAAATGATGTGATGAGTATCTTTGGATTCGGTGTAATTGGTCTTGAGGGATTTTTCATACTATTGTAGCGAATCCACAGCACTATTAATAAAAAAAGTTTTTAGTTTATAATTTTTGTCACAAATGTTTTAGTTAATGTATGATAGTTCTTTCTATGTTTCTTTCTATGTTTCTTTCATGTGTAACGTGATTACGAAAACCGTTGGATCGGACCGAGTCACCGACCCTCCGTTGTTTCGCCTCTTAATGCGCCCGAGAATCTTCGATGAGAAGAAATCCTACATGCGAAGGGGCCAAACAGCCTCGGACCAGCGGAATGAATCTGATCCATCGAAGGTTCTGAGCAGTACCCAAATCGGGGAATAACCCGGTATGCCAAATTGGGCTTTGAATGCTATCACGGACCTATGTACTCTCTCTATTATTCCTGGGTGGCACATTTACGAATACCCAAATGGGTTTGCATGGCATGTGCAGGAATACAAAATATAGGTCGAGATATTTATCAAATCTTTTGGCAACCATTCAAAGAGATCGCGCTCAGGCCAGGATGAAAGAGACTGAGTACAAGCACATGAGACTTTGCCCTTGCTTTCACCCCTCTTTGAACAATGGAACTTAGCATGTAAACTAAGCTACATTGCCCAAAGAGGGAAAAATTGAGGAAGTCGATGAAATCATCAATCCTAACATCCAATTAACTTGAAGGATCGCTCGGGGAGGGATGAAAGAGACAGTACAAGCATCGAGACTTCCCAACCCTTGCTTTCACCCTCTTTGAACAATGGAACTTAGCATGTAAACTAAGCTACATTGCCCAAAAGGAGGAAAAAAATTGGGAAGTCTCGATGCTGAAAACATCAATCATAACATCAATT
The DNA here is from genome assembly GCA_021234155.1 of Isoetes taiwanensis. Lineage (NCBI taxonomy): Eukaryota > Viridiplantae > Streptophyta > Lycopodiopsida > Isoetales > Isoetaceae > Isoetes > Isoetes taiwanensis. The sequence goes on along the minus strand of JAJEKV010000002.1, from coordinate 20,625,818 downwards.
AAGCTCCTTCTAAGGAGGTAACAAAAAATTTGAGAACCTATATATTGTTTGCCATGGAGAATATAAAGCCTGGTGACACGACAGCCATTCAAGAGGGTTGCGCTCTTGGCACTCCCTTTTGAGTTCTTGGCGGTATCTAATTAGCCAGTGAGTGGCGTGTCATCCCTAAGCAAATTAGATACACCAAGAGAAAGCGAAACTAACAGGGGTGGCCGAGTTGAAGTCTCGAGAAGTCTCGAAGAGATTAAGCGAGGGTGGCGAGTTGGAAGTCTCGAGTTATTAGGAAGTCCACTAATCCTAATGGCATATGTCCCTAATTGGGATGTTCAAAAATCACTAACAACTCAATGCGGTAGGCAACCCCAAAATGTTATGTAGACGCCCGGTATGCCAAATTGGGCTTTGAATGCTATACGGACCTATAATCGTACTCTATTCCTGCACGGGTGCACATGCCCGAATACCCAAATGGGTTTGCATGGCATGTGCCCATGGAGTACAAATTATAGTCAGTCTTCAAATAGCGATTGGCGTACCAAGATTAACGTGGTAGCGTCCTCAATTTCAAGTCATAGTGATGCTCAAGGTTCTCCATCAATAGAAGGAGTTAGGATGTTCCATGATTTGGTGCCTAACAGCCCTTTGTATAGATGGACAGCGCCGAGGCACCACTTTGGCTTGAAATTAAGTCGCTCTCACCTCGGCCTTCGAGACACGGGTCGGGCATCGAGGCGTCCCAATCTTTGCTTTCCGGGTCTTTGGACAATGGAACTTAGCATGTAAACTAAGCTACATTGCCCAAAGTCGATGCTTGAATTGAGGGGAGTTCAAAGCTTGCTTCAATCACTAACATCTAATGAACACCGCGAATCAAAAGCAACCACTAGGCCTTATATCCTCAGGTGGCCACAATAAAAAATAAGTACTCAAAACCTTGTAACCTCTCTCTAGAGCGAGCGATTTACGCTCCGACCCCATTTTGCTTGGCGTCTTTGTGTAATATAACCTAGCAAAGTATCTAAGATACATTGACGAGACAACATAAAGAGAATGAAACAAAGCTTCTCCTTCTAAAGGAGGTAACAAAATTTCGAGAAGTCTATAGCGAGAATATAAGGCGGTACTGACAACCATTCAAGAGGGTTGCGTGTCCGGATGTTTTTTGACTCACTCACCATCCAACCATGACCATCCGGGATAAAGAGATTGGGAAGTCTCAATGCCTTTACTGTCAAGCGAGAAAGCGAAGAAGCGATTTGGAAGTCACCGATGCTTTTACTATGAGCACTACTCGATCCTTTGATAACATCATTACACCTTGTTTGAAATAGCGTCATTATACCCGCCATTCACAAAATGATCTGAGGTCAAAATTTGGCATGTCTAAAAATGTAATATCTCATTTTCATTGGTCATTTTTTGATCAATATAATCACCTACCGGCCACTGGAGGTGGTGGTAGAAGCGGTTAATAATGCGGCGCTGTCTCTCCTTCACGCGGCTCCTCCCCCCTCCACAATTCCATCTGCGAAAGGTTTGAAAAGTGTGCATCGCCCATCCCTCCTGCGGCGGTCAAATGTGGCAATGGCCCGGCATGCGACCTTGCATATTAAATATGGCATATTGTAACTTCGGGGAAAAATCCATCCGTCTTGCAAGGTTGAATGAAGCGGCTTTGCAACATCAATCAAGAACATATCGCATGTGCATCACGATGCCCACACCCTAGAGTGTACCGACCCACGTGTCGGGTTGTCACCACAAAATTGGCAATATGCGTAATCAACAACCTTTAGCTCTTCCCCGACTCTCATACAAATACTGAGCGAGGGAGATGGGATATCGGCGCTCGAATCACCCTAAAGGGTCGAGTCTAACGATTTGGTCAAATTGCGCCAAGTGCTCGTTGTTTTCTCTAAGGACCGTTGCCTCCCTTTTAATGCCCGCTAGTTGCCGTTTAGCGTCCTCTAATTCGGTGACCATCTTGTCATACCCATCGACGCGGTCCTTCAGCGAATATTCTCTTGAAAGTGTTAGGTTCCGACTTCTCTCATTCTCTAGTTGGGCCGAATATCCACAAGGTCATTCCGCGGCTCGGCCAGCGACTACCCCTGTCACCTCAAAAAGTTGGATGGCGTCGGCAACAAGGTATGTAATGGTGATGGGCTCACCATGTGGCCCCTCTCGCTATCTTCAGATAGCTTGACCCTCTTTCGTCTTTGCCACTCTGGCTTCCTTGCCTCCATTTCCTACTCCCATAATTTCACGGGCACTTCCTTCCTGGCTTCGTAGTATACTACTTCTGCGCCAAAACTCTTACTAAACTCCGCGGATTTTGTGGGGTAAATGTCCCTTCACTTGGACATGGCCTTTCATTTGCTTTTGCTTTCGAACCCACGACATTCTTGCACTCGTGAGCCTTATACTTACCCCGCCTACTAGGCCACTCACTTTCAAACTCATTCTTGTCCAAATTTGTGATTACATCGTGCGTGATGCGCTCCACTTGGACAATGGCGGACCCTGCCTCGCCGGCTACATTATGCACCTGCGTGATGGTGCAATTATCCCTCTTTGAAACTTCATCCATGCCGCGCAACCTTCTTAACTCTGGCGGGTCGCGAAACTCATTCGCCCTTGCATGTCTGCTTTGCTCTCTCCATTTCTTAGGCGGTGACATCTCAAGCTTCGTTCTCCAACCCTTCATGCCAAAGGGAGGTAGGGGTCCTCAAATTAGAGGGAACAGAAAATCCATGCTGATCCTGCTGCTCACGGCGCACCCACATTCAGGTGTGTCGGGATTCAATTCTTAGTCTGTTAGGTGGGACATAATTTGGCTGTGACTTCTATAGGTGCAGCGTGACTTGTATAGGTGTGCTTTGACTTCTTGTCTTTATAATGTTAGTTAGGCTGCGACATATAAAAAGCATAGAATAAATAACACAAAAAACACGAAAAGGAAAACTAAGCTACACAACACACATAGACAATAATCTTTCAAATAGCATCGGATAAGTGTTTAATGAATTTAGTTGGAATATTATGTAATACAAGGATGTTTGAATGTAAGTGAATATGCAGCTAGGCGTGACTAGGACCGGCTTGGTCTAATGCATCGTCGCCACCGGCCAAGTTGAAGAATCAATCGATTCCAATTGTGGCCTCGTACGCGAATTGGAAACAATGAAAAGCACTCGCATTGTGTCAAGTGGCTGGGCCATATCAAATTTTCGTGTTTTGTCCCTCATTGGCGACTCAGCGCCAATGTTTCAAATAGTCGCACATTCTCCGATGCTTGCCTTGCTGCTCCAAGTTTCCTATTGACTCCATGTAGGGTGCTTACTAGCAAAAGTCGGCTAAGTAGTAGACAATATGCTTGGCTGCCCGTGTAAATCAAAGTCAACCCTTGCGACCTTGTCTTGAGCCACTACCAAAAAAGATCATCATGCATATATGGATGCGGCCCTTTCCATCTCAATTCTTTTCTTACCTTAGCCATCCATACCCTTGTAATGCCATCGTTTTACCTCCAGCGTCCGTGGATCAGCTGGATTCACCCCAATCACAAATGCCAATGTATACGGCGAGGATTAATACATCCTTCTCCTTTCCATAATCAAAATGGAGCAATATATTGCGGGATGCAAATCCATATGCAAATATCTTTCTTGATGGAGCTTTTTGTAGCCCTTCTGAATGACATTGCTAAGTCCCCAACCCTAGATGCAACAAATAATTCTTTCTTTCTGGCTCCTCAAGCGACCTCAAGTCAGATCTCAACTCACGGGGACAGCTCCCAACTTCTTAAATGCAAGCTCTGCCAAGGCATTGGACCCATGACTTGTGAAGAAGGTTGCCAGCGAACCTCCATTCCAAAATGGGAAAATTAAGCCTTGTCTCTCTAGGCGGTTATTGCTACCAATGCAGCGTATGATACACCCATGCCTAACTTGCATTTCGACTCCCTCATGTTCTTGACATAGCTTCCACTAACTTATTGGGTTACGTACTGACTGAAAATTATTATGTTGAAGTTTTACACAATAAGGTTCATCCTTAATAAAACTAGACCCTAAAATATTGCACTTGTACCTTTGCGCCATATGAACGAGAACCAATTGGATTTAATGCGTTTATTATTTGTGATGAGTCTACCATGGCAAACCAAGTAGTCTTAGCATCTGCTCTTCTCTGAGCTTCCCACTCCCTATCTGTCTCACCGGGGCGTTTGGCTTTTTATGGTTTGTGCCAACACTTTCTTAACAAGATGGGGGTTGATGGGCTTCTTTCTTCAATTTTACGTTGGTCCATGCATTCCATGTCTTTGGCTTTTTCTTTCAGCTCTAGCCTCAGCGATGACTACTCAAATTTGCAACCGTGATCATATTGCGGTAGTCGCGGCTGATATTACCACTATCCATGTATACCTCTCTTGCTCACTCTTTTTGGGGCTCTAGCTCCATCATTCGAAGCTTAAAGCCCTCTCGGCATCTTTTACCAGCCACGCATGGTAGTCTAGCCATCCTTCCATTTGCTAGTAATCAATTCCAAATCTTGGTGAGGCATTGCCGCGGCCGATTACACAACCGGTTCATAAAATCTGGTCTCAAAGTAGACCATGCTTGTTGTGGTCTACTTCTTTTCTCTGTGGCGATCTTTGAAGATGACTTCGAGGTTGACTCTCGTAGCACGTGTTTGAGCGGCTTTAGCGGCTCTATACGTTTTACTAATGCCACATTTGGTTGCAAGTTAACTTCCAGCTCTCTCTTACGAAGTCATCTTGCTTGTTTTAAAGGATTGTCTAGCGAGACTAGCAAAATCGCGACTCCGCGATAATACACAATGACAAGCAACAACACCACAAGTCAAGCAAAGATAAAACTTTGAATTTAGTGCTTAGCACATGAGGGTAAATCAACTCACTCTAGCAAAACAAAATGCTAATTTTCACGCTTCCTATTCCTACTACACTAAGACCCTAACATGAGTATGTATGTGCAAGGCCAATTATAGGGTAACAAATAAAAGGACCAAAACACGATTTATGATCTATAGCCCGACTCTTGCCAAAATGCAAGGCTAGCAAGTTTTAAATGCATTGCACTTGTCCCAGTCCGCTTTTTTCAAAGGCGAGACCAATCGAATGCTTATCAAAACATCGCCCGGTTCCTATATTAGTGTGGGACTTTCATCAACAACACCATCGGGGAACTAGGGTGTGAATTAATAAAACATTCTTCTAACCCTTAATAAAAAAGTACAAGCGCACACCTTTCGACAAAAGCGTGACCAAGGCCAACAATGGCGTCGGTGAGGGTTATACTCTAATAAAGGATGACCCTAGTTGCCTTAAGCAATGCCACCCACCCTCGGCATGGCGCAAATAAATCGACAATACCGGGCAAGGGGCATGCCTATGCTCTTAGCAACAGCGACCCTAAAAAGCCCTCTCGGTTATGCGTTTAAGGGAAGGCAACCAATTTCTTTTCTTCTTTGGTTTCTTTTTTTTTTACTTTACTCTTGAATTATTATTTGCTTAAATTGTTATTATTATTTTTTTTTTTTCTAAAATAGGCCAAGCTCGATACCTGAGAACAAGGCACTCACCATCGTTCGCCCCTTACGGGGGGGCAGTGAGGGGCCTACCTAGCGGACCCTAACTACGGCCTACCTATCAAAACAACAAAAAACCTAAAAACTAAGAAAAACAAAAAAAAAGATTTTGGGTGGCAAATTGCAAGGGTTGGTATGACAAATTACCTTTTCTTGGTATAAAAAGCGAATCCATAGTATAAAATATATAAAAATTTGGCGTCTGCTTGAAACTTGATTCAGCGTCTGCTTGAAAACTTCCGGCGTGTGGCGTGAAAAATCGCGTCACCTTGAATTGCGCCCGGTTTGGCGTGTCTGTAGCTTTTCCAGCGTCTGTGAAAACTTTTCGGCGTCTGGCCGGTTACCCCAGCGTCTGCGAAAGTCAGTCTGTACTTTTCGCGACGCCTAAAAATTCGTATTTGGCGTGCGAAGTTTTTAAATGCGGCTTTCCGCGAAGCTTTCGGCGTCGCGAATTTTTTTCCGGCGGCGAGGTTTTATGCGTTAAATCATGTATTTTATTAAAAATGCGTATTTTTTGACTTTATCGTCGGGAATTTTAATTTTTATGCATTATAGAACCTATCCACGATTTATATAGAATGGTTGGCAAATGTAAAAGAATAAGATTAATTTTAAATGCATTATATGTCAAATAATCCATCTCTTTTCATCGACATTTGGCAATTCGAACTCTATAATTCAAAATATAGGAAGTACATTTATGACTTATGCTCAAAGTAGAAATGGGTTTGAATTCAAGGCATAAAAATGGGAAGTCTTTATGGGAAAATCTAGTATTTCTAGGTCATCTATTCAATTCTAAAACCAAATTGATTCCATGAAATACATTATCGCAAATGCAACAAGGAAAACTCTATCAAGTCACACAAATCTCAAGGAATAACTGAATGAGACAATCTTGTGATGCTCAAAAGCGGTGTTTGTATAAGCGAGGATGAATACTAGATTTTTAGTTAAGAAGCTATAGAATTAGAGGCCGAATCTTGTACTTCACAAATCATGAGATACGATTATGATAATCGATTAAAATTCTTAAGTTATAGGAAAAAATTCAGCAAAAGAACTACGAGAAACCATCGATTCTCATTTTGAGGATAAGCTATGGCAAAAAGCGTTTTTCTTTGATGATTAGGGAAGCGAGGAAGCAACATTATGCTTGACTAATTATAGACCATTTAGATCATTCGGATGCATCATATGATGACATGATCGTGCTCATGTTAGTAAATGGCGAGCGGAAGGGCGTTTGAGAATGGGCTGCATGCATTTCTTCAAACATGAACTAAAGCTCAAGGTAAGTTCAAGATGCCTTCATTATGTCTGGTTATTTTTGGAATAATGCGTAGTCATCAAAGATGGAGCCTTGTTTGTCTTTATAAATATATTTCCCAAAGATATGTTTTTGCCGCAAATAAAAAGCTTTGGCATTGTCTAGAACCTATAGAGGCAACTGGATGCTTGGTGGTATGCTTGGTTGCATAGTTATTTTCCATGATACATATTACATCATAGTGTCATTCAAGTTCAATTGTGGTGTGTTGGACTTTTGTCCCGATTACCGCGAGGAACACGTCATTACCAAAGATGTCTTTATTGTACATATATTATTGTCCAAGCTGTCTTTTTATTTTACGTGTATCATAAAATGAACTAATCTTTTCTTTTGTTCTGTGTCCCATAAATATGCAAAGCAGAGGACATTTTGCAAAAGGATTTACATGCATCTTTGCAAGATAAATTATAGCACAAGGTATGTCCAACTCTCCAATTCTTATATGCTGCAGGATCAGGATCAAGAGATTACTATATTCTTCCTCTTTGGCCTATAATTACGTTTTGTGTTCATTTAAAACAATGAGATTTGTGAGGGAGGCGGCTGCTCAATAAACCTACATCTAGAGCCATAAATGTGTGATCACGATAACAAACATATGTTTATTTCTTTTACTGTAGTACTAAATTTTAATTTGAAATTGGACAATGGTAGATAATGATGTTTTGTATCTATATAAAATTGACAAACAAGATTTAGGTTGACAAATTATCCATTTTAAATATACAATCATTGTAGCTTACATAAATTAGATCCTTACCTTTATTTGGCATAAAGTTCTTTTACCTCATTGATCATTATGCATTATACAAACTTACGATTGGAATGGAGGCGTTTATGTTTTGAAGCCTTACTCATAGACAACTTTCAATTATAATAGATTGAAGGGGCTGATTACGGGGCGACTCTATAGAAGAGGATGTCTCGACATTTATACTCCAGGTCAACCTTCTAGGCTATGTCTGTACTTCTCCTATTCTCCTGTTTGTTGAATTTGCAAGAAAGCCATATGAAATCTTTCTTCGTTGAGGATCATTTGCGCTACTAGTCCTTAGAATATTCAAGGCTTGGATGTTACATGGGCGTTCAAGCACATTCCTCGGCGACTCAAAGGCGAAAGGGATAACATCACGACATGCACATCGGTCACTGAGGAATTTGGCGGTCATAAGCACCAGTCCGCGGCGAAGCTTGAACGAGATTTTTTGCCGTCCCTCGGATGACCCTTACATTTGAAAGCATGAAAATTCAAAGCGAATCGGCTCACATTCTGAGCATCTACATTGGAAGACAATGTTGAACAACTTTCAAGATGCTACAACACATAAAAATGATAGATGAAGAAAAGCAAAGATATGGCCATCTTTTCGGCGAGGACATGCACAAAGGTGCAACCAAAGGAATTGGCTATAAGCGTCTTGGTAGACCTTTCAAAGTTTGAAGGTTACTCTGAGACTTTTCGAGAACTTCTGAGAATTTGTTTGGTATTGAAGAAGCACTTGATGACCCGGACGGTGGATGGCAAAATTCGTCTATATAGATAATAAAGTTTGTTGGGGCTTGGCATGAATTTTTGTAACATTGTTGAATGTTAGCATTTTATCCCCTTTTTGAAGTGGATAAAATGAAATTACCTTTGTTTGGGAAGAATGCTCGGATGATGATGAACCATCTAGTAGAGAAGTCTCAAGATTATCCCGGGAGTTCCTCATGTTCTCTGTCATCTCAAAATGTTGTAATGATATTGTTTTACTGAAAGAAAGCATCATCTATTATATATGGGACAATGCTCTAGCAATGCAATTGATATATCACATGTATGTTTGATTATATAGTTGGAAATTAGTCATGAAATTCCTTTAATTTAATAATTATGAGGGGCAAAACTAGTTTGCACCACAATAAAACATGGGTAGGATGGATATTATGTTTAGTATCTAAATACGCATGTCTATTTTCAAACAATTAGTATTTTCTCCTATATCTAAAAGGTTATAGTTTACTTTGTTTATAGAGATTTATGATTTTTTGTTGGTAGACTAAATGACAATGTCAAGGTTCAAATCCTTAGGCCTCTTGAGCTATGTAATATATGTTGACAAAGGGCTGACTCTAATTTTGGCCAGCTTACTGACTTTGTTATGGCCTACACAACTATTCTAAATTACGATGTTAGAACTTGACTCTAAGTGGAGACAAAATTGATTCAATTTTGACTTAAATTTTGATGCTAATTAGACTTCCAATTCTGATCGATTACGTCTCTAATTTTGAGTCTACTTATGATGCCAATTGAGTTCTAATTGAAGGCTAGTTATGATTCTAATTACGATGCTAAATTACGGTCACTAATTTTGGCGTTTAAGCAGCCCGAGCATAGAAGGCGGTTGTAGCATGCCTAAGTTAGATGGAGCTATAGATTCATGCAGCGTTAGGAGCTTCTACGTTTGAAGCCATCCGCGGCGATCGAGAGGAATCTATCTCGGCTCGGTTGCTAGTGCTTTCGATATACTCCTTTGTGCCGTCGGAATGAATTCCACAAAATGAAGATGATATTACATTATTGGCATTTTAGGCGGACTAAGGATGGCTATGTTGTACCCTCACCCCCTATTTTGCCTTCAATGAGTGTGTGTCCTTAATTTCAAATTTAAGAATATCTTTGGAACATGTTTTTATATGCGAGTCCCAAAATAACAAAATCCCAAAAAAAGCGGTTTAGAGCATTAGAGCAACAAAAGCGTATTGCTTAGGCAAGACATGGCAACTCCACCTCGAGAAGCAAAGGCGGGGAAGTCGGACTTCGGCGTTTAGCAACCCAAAGAAGCGAAGCTTTGCATCTCTCGATAAGTTTTTCAATTTTGAGTCCTTGCTTGTGAGCCTATTTTGATGATATTTTTTGTCTTGCAACATTTACGTTTGAGTCCCTCATTATCATTGGTAGAACTCCTTTCTTTGTCCTCGAATGTTTGAAGACACAACTGGAAACCCTAGGATTCTTTGGTGGGTTGTGAAAGTAACAACATGTAGGAAAGAAAAATATTTGTTGTTTTGGCATAAGGGTAAAAAAAATGTCGACGGCGAGTATAAGAAGGTCGGTGTAATCCTTTTACATTGCTGCTGCTCGGATCAGCGGTATCTCACTTTATTATTGTGTGGAAAATGTAGTAAAGGTAAAGTTTTTATACCAAGAAATTTTCAGTTTCAAATTATTCTTCTTCATCAATGAGCAAGGCCAAAGGGAATTGACAAAAGGCCGGCCTTAATAAATTACGAGAACTTAAGGTTGGAAGGATTTGGAAGGGATGAAGGAGGGGGACTCACCTCAAAGGGAATTTCGGGATGGAAATTTCGGGGTAAGAGAGAAGTTGTTCAACACGGGATCTTCACATCAACATGCTTAAGAGTTTAAAAAAAGCACTCAAATGTAGTATGGAATCTCAAAGCTATCTGAGAGGACTAAGCCGGATGATGCGAAATGGTAGACTCCAGTTCTTGGTGAGATGAGCAAATAAAAAGTAGCGAGAGGAGGGCCAAAAGATGGGCGGCCGGGCTCGAGTTTATCACGGGGATTGGCCACAAGTTCTTTGCTTTGGGTATAAGGCGCTGAAGGTTTGCCCCGATGAAGTGGTCCTCTACAATCACAAGTAATTCAATGAAACTCACATCTTGGAGATACATAACCTCATGGTGCGTCTTTTGTGGCAGATCGATCTTGCCGTGAGGCGTGATTCCATTCGAGAAAAGAGCTACATGTGAGTTGTTCAGATGGAGCATGGAGGAAGACCTAAAGGCTAAAGATATGAGGTCCTAGGTTGTGGATGGCCATCATTTTTCGTGAGGGTAACACAAGTATTGCAAAGCAGAAGGAGATCCCTCAGGAGGATCAGGATCGATATTGCAAATCGTGGTCGCGAGTGTTGTCGGTGAATACACCATCCACCGAACTTGCTAGCATTAGCCACTTCGAGAATACAATCAGCGGCAAGTGCCGGACTACATAAGAATATCTTTGGCCTTTATCAAGGCTTTCTTCGACTCAGGTCCGAAGCCCACGAGAGTAAATATTGAGGATGGGGGCTTTCTCGACTCACGGCTTTCTGGGCTTCGAGTGAAAGCCTCCATCCTTGTATTTGCCTTTAGGAGGCTTTCTCGATCAGCAGTGAAAAGCCCCCCATCCTACGTATTTGCCTTTAGGAACTTTCTGCGACTTCGCCCGAGTTGAGAAGGGCCGCAAGTCTTATGTTAGTACCTTTCGAGGGAAGTTTTACCCGAAAGGACCAGTCCCTGTGCTTGAGGACTTTATCGACTTCGTGAGTCGAGAAAGTCTCAAATCTATTTGTACTTGCCTTTTGGTGGACTTTTCGACAGCGAAATTGAGTGAAGGGGCCTAAGTCTTATCATTATTGCCTTTTCGGGAAGGGGGTTGCTTAGAAAGGACCCAAGTCCTTGTGCTTGAGACTTTCTCCCGTCCCTATATTTGCCTTTAGGTGGACTTTTTTCGACTTCATAAGTCAAAAGATCCCAATCCTCGGCCTCAATGCTTTACATTAGATCTTTAAAATGGTTGGTGACTTAGTTCTATTTATTTATTTGCAACGCTATCCTAACGGTTATCATACTCGGCAACATTGGAAGGCACTGGGTTGTCCTCAGCACCCTAAAGGGAAAAAAACTCCCTTAGATAAGTGGAAGACCTTGAGAAGTTGTGTAGACATGTTCTTCTAGGCCATGAGGATGATGGGAAGATGATGAAGATGAGAGAAGAAAACAACAAGAAAAGGCGGGGAATCCTTATTGGATGCGTATGATCTCATTCTATCTTAATGAAGCTATCTAAGAAAAATAGGCGGAGACTCCTTTGGACAAGGACAATCCCAAAGTTGTTTGACCAATTCATGGAAAGTATCACGGGGCTTAGCAGGACAAAAAAAAATACTTGGATCTCTGAGCAAAATCTTTGGATGGGACTATCTTGCTAAGGAAGATAAGGAGCTCAAAAGCTGCGGGATGCAAAGGATTATGCGATGGTCTGAAGAGATAATGTGCATTAGAAGAGGGCATCTGAGAATTCTACAATATTGCTACCAACCACGAGCCAAGATTTTGATACTATAAGGTGAAGGCCTCACTTGATGCGGATGACATGAAAAAATTAAACCCGGCTATGCTGGCCTACATCAATACTGGTGAAGCGGAACATCAAAATCGCCTCCTTTTGAACATGCTATTAAACCACGAGCGCAAGCTTGGATTTGGGGTGATGCCAATTAAAATAGATGATAGCTTCTCTCCTTACTTGGTAACCTTCAATCACAAAGGGATTGATTGGTGCGGAACTAGCTTTGGCTGGAGTGCGTGGCCTTATTTTCTATAAATATGATTGAAGACCCCACCTTATTCTATGAAAAAACAGATCTTGAGCGATTGATACAAGGCGTTAATGCGGATATGATGGAGCTGGATACTTTAGTTTTCTTGATCTTCTACATGTCGGGCAATCAAACAAAGCGCATTCGTGGTGGGCAACCAATATTAATTTCAACCCGATATGAGCTAGAACATGGCGTGGGAGTTGGCACCAAAGGCACCAAGTTTTGCCAATATAATTTTGGTTTTGGTTTCATGATCAGCGCAAACTTGGACAAGTGGTGGTCAATCGAGCATCACTATATGGATAAATTTTATGGTCTCTTAGGAAAATATGGAACCACAGGCGACGGGTTTATGGAGGATGTGCCTTCACTTGACAAAGTCAACATTGATGGTGCTATAGGTCCAATACACAAGATTCCTAGGCAGTAGAGAGTCATCAAGTACTTCATTACAAGCTTGGTGGGAGATTAGATTATGTGGTACATGAATGACCTGTTCTCCCAAGGGGCTATACTATATGGAATAAAGCCAATACATCTGTGGTTGGTATTAAGGATCTGGTCAAGACCATTACATTGTACTGGATGCTGCTTCATTACCATTTTCAAAATAGAAAGGCGGATGGAAACAATAAGGAAAAAAGATGATGGAGATAAAGAATAAAAAAAAGCGACAAAGGTGGACCTTCACATATCAAGGGCTTGGATGAGTGATGAGTAGAACAAATAATGGAGAATCTTTGGTGAGATCGGTAATCTTTCAAGCTTCGAATGACTCAAGTTTTAGTTGTTTTTGTCGAAAACCCCCAAGTATGGAAGCTTTTAGTTTTCTCACATCGGGCCTTTCTAACTTCATGAGTCTAGAAATCCCACCCCCACCCTCGTTTGACATTACTAACTGAAATGGCTTTTTATAATTTCGGGGACATTGAATGAAATCAATCGACATCATCATCATTGTCATATAGTCGCGGGGATCGGGCACCGATTTTGTTGCCTGAGGACACCGTTTAAAAAGATAGTCCATAAGAAGAGATTGCTACAAAAACGATTACAAGCCACGACAAAGAACTTGAAAGAATCAAGATCACGGCTCTAGATCCCGATCAAAAATCTGGTTGAGAGCCAAACTCGATTTGGGACCTAGGGGGCCCATAAAACTGTAATTTTTGGCGTAAATGGAGTCTGGCTGTAGTAGTGTATCAAGATGGTCATGTTCTCGAGCTCAACACCTCATAGAAGCCGTCAAAGATCTGAGAATAAAATACGTCTATCCTCGGCCCCAAGCAAAGAAATTATTGATTGATGCTGATAGGGGGATTCAAAGTAACCATATGGTCTTGTATGGCATAGAAAGATGTTGTCAATGTCCTTGTGTACTTGGCCTGCCTGTTTTGAAGTTCAAGTTTATTTGTGGCAATGAAAAGGTTGAGCACGTGAACGACCTCGATCTGGCTATCATGAATGGGAAGCCTATTATACTGAAAAGGTTGGAAAGAATTTATGAAGCTTACAAAATTTCAACAAACACAACACTATTATCATGGCGACAATGCCTACAAGCATTATCATAGCTTTCGGATAATGCCATTATTATTACAAAAAGTTATCGGCGAGGAAGAGTATGAATCGGATAAGTGGTTGTCTTACGATCTCATTTCAGTGTTGGCTGAGTCCATGTTTTCCATTCTGGTGGCCGATGTACTACGGAACTATCTGAAGCACAAGGAGGTTGATGCGGAAAGCAGCGTGATCATGAGGGCAATTTGTGGACGTAAAATATTATGGTGATCAAGATCAATGAATTCTGAGTTGCAAAAGAAATTATGAAAAGTTGTGAAAAATTGTATTATATTACGTAATGAAAACACTTGTATATTGTCTTCTTAGGGCCTTTTCGAAAGGCACTACTTATCAAAAGATGAAGCCATTTGTATGTATGTGTATGATTGGACACATCTAAATAGAATGAATGATCTCAAACTATTTCAGTTTTGCAACTTTTTCTTCATTACTCATGGTTAATGGCAAGTAATTGTTAACTATGGACTTCCTCTCTTCTAGGTGTGAGAACATAAGCTTGCAGATCTGGCTCAAGCTACCTCTTACCGGGGGCTTTGGGATAAGCTTTCTCATGATCGCATGTATTCTGGAACCTCAAAAGATGAGGGACGAGAGAAAGAAGATTTTAGAGCTCAAGAACCACAAAGGATCACGCAAGCATTGCATGACATCCCTGAGAGGTTGGGAAGCATATTTGACCCGATGATTGAAGAAAGGATGCGAGAGGAGGGTAAAAAAATTGGTTGGATATGCCCGGCGGGTGATTCGCGAGGCACCTCCCTCGTGAGGGCATTCCGTTCTTGGAGGTTGCCCCAAAGCATAGAAGGCAACAAGATGCCCCGCAGTTGTTCCTCTATGGTGGAACACCTACCCGCGATGATATAGCTGTAGTGACATCATGACCACCATGGTCTCTTAGTCCAATGTAATATAGATTGTAACCATCTCATTTATAAATAAAAATTCTTTTGAACTACAACTTTGTTTTGAATGTGTAAATAATTTCCTTCATTTAGGTTGTGCTCTTGGCATTCTCGGCTTCCTTGTCAGAAATAGCGGAAGAAGAGAAGATGCTTGGACCCACCTAGCAAAGGAAAACTCATTTTTATAGTTATAGAGGTAGAAAACTTTTTGCATGTCCTTTTTTGGTGTAAAATTACGAGGTTTTAAAATAACAAATGGGAATTACATGTGAACCACTTTGATTAAATCGACAAAGAGGTTAGGGTTGCGTGAATCTCAAGTTGGGATAACATTCATGGGCCGGGTTCTTACTGTTGTTATAGATTCGGTACCAACAAAATTTCAAATTTGGGAAGGGCTTACAAAGGCGTTAATAGACTCTATCAAACCTTTAATGTATTTAACATATTTATATTGACGAAGAAACATAATGCGGACTGGGGCATAGTGCCTTGGAGTTGAAGGATGGGCTGGAGGAGGAACAAAATAAGATCTGCTAATGTTGCCAAATGCTTTGAAGTTGAGTATCACACTTTTTAGAATTGCTCAAAGTTTACAGCCTACCTTGACCACGATATATCGGGTTGATTACATCTAACTGCCGCTACATGTGTAGTGTAGATGGCTTCATGTAGTGGCATTAAAGATGCTAGACATGTGACCTCAATTGTTCCTTTAACTTCAGCGACTTGTATGAATGTATAGTTTATCAAAGGGCTTAATGCTTTTAAGGTTTTTCTCTTAAAAACCTTTGAAGCGATGTTTTTTTTTTTCCCTATCACAGGCGATAATAGGCATGTTGTGTTATTTATAGGGGTCACACATGCCTCTTGTTCTTCATGGATGATAGAATTCAATTTAATTCTCAATTATTTATCAGTTCTTTTAGTGAAATGGATCATGCTGCATTGATTTGGCACTTCAAATCAAATTTTTTAATAAGAGTGTGATGTAAACAATATGCATAGATGAATATTTTAAGATGGTAAGATGGTAAGATGGATAGGGGTGTGGGGCCCGGTTGTGTCTTTGGCGACTTGGAGCGACTTAGAAGCGGGTCTAGAAGGCATTTTTTTTAGCGGGCGCAGGGTCAAGCCCTCAGTTCCATATCAGATCTTGATGCGAGGAGGCGGGATTCATGCCTGCACGGCATCGCGACCCTCGATAGACACATTGTTTATTTCGAGGAAGGTGGCGGCATGGGCGACCTCGGCGGCTTGCCAGCTTCTGCGTGGCGATAGGCCCAATATTTCAGGGGCTTGTTGGAAGGACAAAGAGCCCAGTGGCTGGCCTTGACTGGGCGATAGCGCACTAGGTACATCAGGTGCACCTGAGACGCCGGGCGGGATAAGTGAGAAGTGCAGACTCTTGTTTTCTGAAGCTTCAGGACCACCATGCTCACAGAGCGGTAAAGGTGGCACACTACAAAGCGACACATAAGCCCCACCACGGTTGAGGCCCGGCTCTACTGGCGTTCTCCGATTTGCCCATGAAGGCGGGATCGCCAAAATCCATTGGGACGGGGCCCACCATCTTCGGCTTGAGGCGAGTCCGGTGGGTTGGAGAGCAGCGCCCGGGGCGAGGCTTTGTCGGTGTTGCCGGGGTTGTTGAGGATGAAACCATGCCTTCGAGCTGTCCATCCCTATAGTCGATTTGGGCTGGCTACATTCTCTTGGTGCGACACAGTGCGCCCGCCGAGAGCTACTCGATGTAGTCCGGTTGATCCCCTTGGCACCTACCTCCGGGAGGTTTTGGATCGCGGACTCACCTCGCCCGGCCTACGAGTCTTAGGGAATTCATGTGTATATGTATATTTGTGACGGTGCCGCGGGGCTTTGTTCTTCGATGTTTTTCCCCTCATAAGGGGTTTTTTTAATCAGGGTAACAGCGGGCTTCTTTGCACTAGTGTAATTGGGTCCCATAGGCGATTGGCCTCATGCGCGATAAAAGAACCTTCCTTCCTTCCTTCCTTTTCCATAAATCATGTCCTTTATATGGCGAGTTGGATAATGAATGCAATCTTGATTGCTCTAAGTCATCATGACCATGTCTAAAAGTACTCCATGTAATAGTAATATTATTCATCGTAGGAAGCAATTATAGAGGATAATTGACTAAGTATATCAATTCTAGTAAGAGACTAACAAAAAACACAAAAAATCAGCGAGAGGAAATGTTGTTGTGAGCGCCAGATAAATGGCCACAAAAATGAATATCACTTATATAGATGGCTTGTCCTTTTCCATATCTTTGATCGGAGTGAAACAGAATCGATGCCAATCTTAGATGCATTGATTATCTAAATGTGAACTAAGCGGTCCTTGCACAACTTCCACAAAGTCGGTGTTCATATGTGGTAGGTATTTTCCATTAAGCACTTCAACATCTTGATATGTGGTACAACTAGTGTTCACTTTGTGAAACTTAGTGAACTATTCTATGAATCTTACATCACATTTGTGAAGGAATGCCATTTTACTTGAAGTTATTCCATTAGTTGTAGACAACACATGCCTTTGGATGTGGAGGTTGGACAATGAAAACTTTTTATAGTTGGTGTATTAAATGAGTGTTTATAAATAGGTGCAAGGGAGACATTTTTTCCCCAACAATCTCGGCGGATGGAGGCTCTACAAAGGATTTTGCCACACATCAAATATTATTTGGTATGCTAGTCTTCAGGTGCAAATACATTGTTTATATATATAATGAAAAGTCGGTGACTTTTAAAAATCTGCAAGAACAAATAATGATGACCATGTTGCAATCATGAAAAAAGGAATGCAAATAAACTTTGGTTGACAATGTGCCATAAACCTATGCAATTGCATGATGTGATGAACATGTCGATATCATTTAAGAACAATGCAAAACAAACTTTTTTTAAGTGGGTGGACATTTGAAGAATGTAAATAGCAATCTAAATTTAGTCTAAGCGAAATGATGTTTAAGCAGTACTTTTTCATATACACATTGCTAATAATTGTGGCAAAAAATTTGTCCGAATCTGGATTGAGACAATTTAAGATGGAAGCTGACGCAATTGCCCGTGGCGAACTATATTACTTTTGTTACCCGATTCTGAGGTTATTGAAGATAAAGCCATACTCTTATTTGAGTTGCCTTACTTTTGAGATAGTCGGAATCATTTTTGACCTTAGCATTCCATTCCACACTTCCACAACTTCACCGAGCACCATCGTGCATGACTTGGCATTATACATGCGGGTTCTAAGATGGCGATGCGCGAGTTTAAGCCCTCAATAGTCATTATCTCAAACATCCCAGTATCATCATTCTTTGCAAGGGTTTTCCCTTGAAAACCTTTTGAGGCGGTTTTTTAATCCTAGTAGTAATGATTGTACTAGCCCATTGTATTGATCTCCACTGGGCGTAAAAAAAACTATTCTATTCTATTCTATTCTATTCTATTTACATTCTATTATTCTATTCTATTCTATTCTATTCTATTCTATTCTATTCTATTCTATTCTATTCTATTCTATTCTATTCATTTCATATATTATATTAGGTAAAACAATTCACCATTGCTATCTAAGCCTCAAATTGTATATTCACCCATATCTCTAATTCTTTCAACCATTTTCCTTAGAAACCCATATTAACAACCATTGGAGTTGTCCATTGGACCATCGTGGTCCATGGACGGAATTTAATCCATCGTACCTCACTTTGTTTAAACCCATATACCTGGGAGGAACTTCTCCATTTTGCAATTTACCACCACCTTTTGAATCTTCACTTGATTCTTTTGATGCGGAAGAAAATTACCAATGGATTCACCCATATGTTGTGTTAATTGTCACAAACCTCATACAATTTAGCGGTTTTCGTACTAGTCAACATTTGCATTCTTCATATAAGTTTAGCAGTTCCAAATCTTTGCTAAAATCAAAAAGCAAATGATTTTTTATGATAAACATATTGATTTGTAGCTAGGATGGGCATATTTTGCCCTTTATTCAAGATACGGACCATACATAGCGATCCTCGTTTGTGGGGGTATGCATGTACAAGTTTTTTATCTATCTGTATCTTGAGGTTTTGCAAAATACTATAAGATTTGAGGGAATGTACTTAATGGTGTTAATTTTGTACATGTATACCAAAAAGTTTTAGGGGCTCTATAAACATATAAAACACGTAACCCCGTGTGAATATGCACCCAAACCAAAGGGGTTTTGAGGGGGATTTTTTCATTTAAATGTGTTGGATGCAATGGTTTGTAGTAATAATGTCAGCATTAATTATATGTTGGTAGTTAAAAAAAAAAAATTGGGCCCGCCGGACCCCTATCAAAATCAACAAAAAACAAGATAAGCGCATTGAAAAAAACTATGGTCTTTGCACCACATACTCAAGTTATAAAAAGTATTTTAGAATTTGCCAAATCACACCATTTTGCATACATGTCCACAAGAGCATTTGTATTTTCTGCATGACATCAAGCGCATCAAGCTGGAAACCCTTTTGATAATTTGCAAACACTTGTGCATGTCATCCAATTATATGAGACAAGCCTAGGATGATAAAATTGTCTTGTTTTAATATAAATACAATGATGTGCAATGGTTGCATGATGGATAACGAGAAATAGAAAGGTATCGCTTAATCTTTTGCATCAAACATCTCCTCCACCATAGAACAAGCATAAGTGTTTGAAATAAAGAAATGATAAAGCTTCAGATTTAGTCAAATGTGAATACGATCCAATTCAATGTCTTAAAAGTATTTGTGTAACGCAACTTTGCTTGCTTTTGTCATGATCAAGATCGAAGTTCTCGGACATTAGGTAAGAAAGGGTGTTTTGACAAAGAACTTCACAAAAACAATTGACGAGACAAGGTAGTCAATTTCTCCTAGGATGATTCAAACTAGAACAACAGTGCGACCAACATGATACAAGATGTGAAAAAGGTTGATCATAAAGCGAAACCCAAATTGCCAAAAGAAGATAGATCGGGCTTCATGTATTAGAATTACGCAATGCCATACACTCTACAAGTAGCAACAAGATACAACATGAACTTGCAAAGCCGGCAATCCATGATTAGTTATATAAAATAATAAATGACCCGGTGAGATTTTCCAACCCTCTTTGGTAAAAACAATTGAAAGAAAGGGAGGTTCAATCATTACATGTATTCTAGCATCTTCTTATATGTATCAACATTGATCATGCTCTTCAAGAACTTGAAGCATATCACTTTCAAGCATATTTACTCCCCTCGAGGAAAACCGGTAATTCTTACGATTCTTGCTTTATAATGTCGGATAAACATTTGACAAAAGTGTTGTGGCATCTAAATCTCATTCCCTCCACGGAAGCGCATATATCGGCATGATCCTCTTAGAGATTTGCGAACAAAAAATCTGCCATAGCCATGGAATGGAAGCCCAAAGCTTCATTTTGGAAAGAAATAGCTCATGATTATATGCAATTTTGGATGAAGGATCCACCATACCCTAGATTATCGGATGTTATATTTGCAAAATAGTAATATGAGATGCCTTCTAAGTTATAATAAGCGAAGGCATTTCATTTGCCATTGAAAGATCGTCGTTAAAAGTCGGTCATTCTTTTTCTTGCCTTGGCGGTATAAATATAAACTCTATGGACGGAACAATGTAAGCGAGACATCCCTATCGAATAGGAAAAATCCAAATGATCCATTGCCATTTTACAAAAGTAAGACCAACCTCTTATCTTCTTGCCAACATCGGAGTAAACACCGGTCCCTTGGCCATGGCTGCGGGTTTACCAAGGACCCTTGATTATCAAAACATTCCACGCTACCCGCAACATGTGAAAAAATGTTTGTATTGGGGTTACGTTCTCGATAATACATGCCATCGGTCCTCATGAAGGATAGAACAAGCAGGAATTTTTGAGAAGCATTATATCTATGTGATTTAATGCTGGTAGAAATGATCTATGGCCAAGCGGAATCTTTGCTATAGGCGATGAAAATATTTTGCAAACTTGTTGGTGCTTGGATCCGTTCAGCGATACATAACTTGAAACCCTAACTCAAGAGGAATCGGCTGTACACTCTGAAATTCGCAAGGATTCTTTGGAGTGAAATGATCTAAGAATCCCTAAGAAGGCAAAATCGGGATGTGCCTTGATGATTTGGGCTGGATTCTATGGCACGGAGGCGGATTAAGTGGTATTGGCCCCCCTCTCTAACACCTGCGTTAGGTTTAAAAGAAAATAAAAATAAACAGTTAGTTCAAAATAGTTAAATGGAGTTGACACATGGGGATTTAAAAAAAGTCAAGTTAAAATGGTCATGCCTTAATCCACACAACCCTAAAAAAACCCTAAAACTAATGGGAGGATATTCACCACAGGATTTGCCCCATTTTCTAAAATCAACGGCTTACAAAAGGGTGCACTCTAGAAATACTATTTAGTACACGGATGAATCTGACCACCAAATCATATGAAAACCTTAGAAAAAAGCAATTACAAAACACAAAAAAACCCCTTGTTATAATGCTACATATATGACATTAGATGAAGTCGCCATACCCAATTTTGCTCAAAAGACTTGTTTGAAGGTATGAATTATTTCTCTCTTACTATTATAAGTTTTGGCCTAATTCTTGTGGTCATAAGTTGTTGACTCTAAGAGCTATAGTTCGATGTTTTTTTGAAGCATTCATAAGTAATAATGATTTCAATGTTGACTAAAGAATCTTTTTATATAAATTAGGGACAAAAATAAATCTAAAATGATTTAGTAAAACTCGTATATCATCTTTAAAAGGGTAATAAAAGATGCACGCTATACACTACACTTATATCTACGTAGATTATAATTTTATCAACCTATATGTAGTAGTTAATCATGCATTCTCTACATTTGGTTGTGTTTTTGTTACTACGATATTGGGTTTAAGTATGCTAATTATATAGATAGTTCATCACTTTAGAAAATGCTATATTTTTATAAATGCAAGGCTTCATTGGCAACATAGATCTCAAATTTGATGTGAAAGTGACATAGTAGTTGCAAAAATATAAATATCCATGGACCATTAATGGTCAATACTTAGACTTGTCAAAATTTGAATCATTTAATCAAAGATAACACTTTCGCTTTCAACTCACATATAATAATACATGTGCATAGAGGTTCTTGATGTTATATATAGCGAAAAAACACAAAGAAACCTACATTTCTCTTGCTATCATAAACTTATTATTGTGTTTGC
This sequence comes from Isoetes taiwanensis, assembly GCA_021234155.1. NCBI lineage: Eukaryota > Viridiplantae > Streptophyta > Lycopodiopsida > Isoetales > Isoetaceae > Isoetes > Isoetes taiwanensis. The sequence goes on along the minus strand of JAJEKV010000002.1, from coordinate 20,603,729 downwards.
TTGCAGAAGTATTGTAGGTTAAGTATGATAATAGTGTATGTAGATCATCTTTCATGATGAGCTATATCGTTTTATAGATGCAAGCCTTCCTTGGTAATATAGATCTCTAATTTCCGTTAAAAATTTATTGGTCCATAAAAAAAAAACAGTTTTGACCCAGTCATGTTCGATAAACTCTATCTTCCTTCTCATACCTTGGAATGAGGTGCAGTTTTTTGTGTTGTACTCTCTAACTCGCATAGAAAAATAAGAAAATATTGAAAAAAAAAATCAAAAAAAATATTTTCATTAAGACAGTTTTACCTTATGTAAATATACGACAGTCTTGGCATGACCCCTTGGATTCACCTAAGCATAACTTCCAAGAATGGAGGTAGATAGATTTTTAGATATTTTTTATATGGAATATAGCGCCATATATGAATTTCTAGGAAGGGTTTTATTGAATTTTGAGCCATTGATTTTATATGAATTTGAAAGTGAGCGATTGCAAATGCACTATTTTTTGTCCATTGCCTAACAACTCTAGTGTTAAACATATTAAAAGATACAATACATGTATGGGGTTATTAGTTGTTTATGTTTAGATTAAGAAATCCTCTAGGTTACTAGTCCAATATTGTTGTCATCACCATATTATATGAATGTTAATAGTTTTTGTCCTTCAAAAGAAAAAGAATGGGGAAAGGGCCATACATGAAGGCATTTTATGGATATGATATCAATATAAAACTTATCAAGTTCAGGTTATTTTTTGGTATGTTGATTCCATGGCTCTCTATAGCTCAACACAGAAACTCTAGTAAATTAGACTAGAGGAAATCAATAGATATGCCATTGTGAAATGGCTTATGCATCTTTCCCATCAAAGACAATATTACATATTAGTAATCCATGTGATCATTCAAGCATTGCCATTGAAAAAATTGTTTATGCAAATGGTACAACAAATGGGCAAACTGACGAAATATTATTTTAAATGCCAACTTAGTTTACTATCAAAGTACCTTTATATAATAAGCTTTATTATGTTCCCACATATAAATAAATACAAATTTGCTCGTTGTTGTTGGTTTTATTATCACATGAAACCAATATTTATAGTCTAATAGTGTAGATTATGCCAATAACGTCTAAATAGTCTAGATTATACAAAAACTATAAAAATTTTCTGGTCTATTCTTCTTTCCTATCAATGACAATGTTATCAAGACATCATCGGACATGTTCACAAGGTCCCATGTCGCTATTGGGGAAACATTAAGCTCATTGATTAGAGACATCAAATGTCTTTTTATAAAATCACGTTTAAATTAAGAAAAGCCATTCAAAAAAAGAAAAAAAAAAGAAAAAAAGAAAAAGAGGAAAAGAAAAAGAAAGAAAAAGGTCCTATCAAAGGTTCTATTTCAGATTTGACACTGTTGAGTATCCTTATTGTCGGGAAAACATCAACATTATCCTATCACATCGTATAAAGAGTTGTTGACAATCAAATATAAGTGATAGAAGCAGTCATAAGTACAAAAATGCCACTACATTTCTATATGCAACTTTAGAATATAATTTAGATTATGGTTGTCGAATATGGAACTTCTGTTAATCATCGTACCATCCTCCATTTTGCTCAAAAAGAAAAGAAAAATGAGTGTGTGTGTGTGTGTGCGCACCTTGGGAACATGTCAAAGTACCCATACTAGGTACTTCAGGAATGAGTAACGTTTCCTTATTTTTCTTATCAAAACTAATTCCAAAGTTCAAATTATAAGTCAAAAGCATGTTAATTTTCAAGGTTAAGGTAGGGATAATGTTAGTCCTGTACGTACAGGTACAGGACTATTCATGAAGACCACGGGCGAGGCGAGGGAATAAGGCATGAGGTCCAGGTCAACCATCAAGAAGTAGACCCCCGCCGAAGACCACGCCCAAGACCACGCCAAAGAAGAGGCGGAAACGGATAAATGGCGACTTCTGCAGAAGTAGTGCGTGATTCCGGGCATGTAAAGAAGGCAGCGCCGTTTTCAAAATCGGGGCTTTGATCAAGGAGTTGGTAGCGAAATCGCCAAACACCTATTTTTGGGCCCAAGGCGTTGTACTATATATATATGAGTAGAGATAGAGGCTCGGTTTTCTAGATGAGTTTTAGTCCTTGTCTCTAGTCTTTCTCGATTTCGAGAGCTCATGTACCTCAATGATATCAAGAAAGCATCGTTATCTTCTTGTTTGTTGTTGTCTTTCTGTTTCTCTCTTTTTTGTTCCTTTGCAAAATCCAGCGTGACACTTTCGGCCGGGACTCTCTGTTTGATCAAGGGTCCTCATGGAGAGCGTCTTCTGAGGAGATCGAACCAGACCCTAAACACTATCGCCGCTGCCGCTTTCGGGTTTGTTCTTTCTTCTTTCCTTCTCTTCACTATGTCTGTTCGTGCTTTCACTCCTGAAGAACTTATTTGCCAAGCGGTATTTCGCTTGGGCGCCATCGGCGTCGATGAAGCATTTTGCTTTCGAGACATATACGACCCGATTATGATATTGAAGGGAGTGCGTGTCGCTCAAGAGCATAGTCGGCACTGCCTACTCCTCGTGTTCATTCTCGCCCAGGGTCTCCCCCTGTGTGTAAGCATTGCTCTCAACCCCAGTCGCCACATCATACACCCGTTCAGCCCTCTCCTCACTATTTCCAAACTCCGGAAAGCACCTACATTCATATCCCCTCAGGTCACACCCTTTTACCTTTGCAACCTTCTTCTCCTCCTGCCAGGATGGGCTACCCACATGTCCCTTTTGGCCCTCCCCATGTCCATGAGTATCAGACTTCTCCGTCTTTTCAGCATGCCCTTCACATCTACAATCTTCGCGATCTCAAGCTTAATGAAGAGGGCTCCCATGGTCGCCATGCGGGGCTGCTCTCTCTCGGCCCTCAGGGTTTTTACGTTCCTATGCGCCTTGTTCCCGACCCCATGGCTGTCCCACATAACTATGTTCTTTATGCTCCCACGTCTATGCACAAGGACCGCCTCCCCTCTCCTATTTCAAACTCTCAAGCTCCATTATCCCACCTTTGGAAATACTAAAGGGAAGCCTTTGGATCAAAGTGCCCAAGCTCACATGGAGAATTTGAGGCGTTGGCCATTCTCAATGGCTCACAGCTCAACCTCAACTCAAGTTCTATATCTTTTCTCTACTTTTGCGGCCCCTCATCGATGGCTCATGGCCAACAAAGCCCTTTGGAAACAAAAGCGGCAAGAGATGAAGGCGTGTTTTCTCTCATTATGGCACCTGAGGGCGATGATCAACTCTGCTCAAGCAACTCAATGATCTTGACAACAACCCGCAGTGCGTGCGTGATCACCGCCTTCACGATGCAGTCGGCAAGCTCGGGGTACCCCATGCAAAGCCGATTCTCGTGCGGTTTTACGCGGGGACTTCCTCACGCCATTAGTCTCATGGTAGAGTACTGCGTCCCAAGACTTTGGGCGGGCTATCGGAATAGTCAATCACTTAGTCAGCGTCTCCTCCGCGGTGTTGCTCTCATGGACTACCTTTCATGCCCCCCGTCATGGTTCCTTAGAATGCGGTTCAGCCTCAACAAGTTGCTCCTCAATGCACTCAGATCTGCTGCCACATCTGTAAATATCAAGGTCATCTTGCCAATGAAAGCCACGACACCAATGGTCCTCCTCAATTGTAAACGGTGCAACATGTGCAATCATGCCACGGAAGAGTGTACTCGTTCTCATCCGACACCCTTCAGACAGAAAATGGTTTTCTAGGTGCAAACCATGCCACAGCAGCAATAATCGTATCCACCACAGCAATATCAACAAGCTCAGCAACCCCATCAATATCAACAATCTCAGCAACCTCAGCAATCTCGGGGTCAAGGCCCCCGTCAACCTTTTGATCCTTCCAAGGCTCAGTGTTATCATTGCCAAGAATGGGGTCATACCACCATGGCATGCCCTCAACTTCCTCAAGTCCAAGTTCAACTTCTTGGAACAAATCAAACTGCTTCAGTTCGACTCACGGCTTATCAACTATGGGTTGCCAATGGCAAACAAGGCCCACGTCCTGTTCTGAGAAAGCCACCACGGCCACCTCAACAACAGAGACCTCCTGCAGCAGCGTCGTCCTCCCTCCTCTAGATCAACAAGCTCAAGAAGAAATTTACCCGGGCTCTCAATCGCCGATGCAGCGGTCAAATTGGGTTGGTTTGGTTTCTCGCCGGACCAAGGCCTCGCCCCTTGACTATCATACCTCACAACCACGCAACCTGCGTTTTATCGACGACGATTCCACATGAAGATAAAAAAAAGGTCCACTTTGCCCGGATGCGGATAAACTCATGCCCCATGTCATGCCAAAGGTGAGATAGAGTATTCTCAAGCTCATGCAAGGCTGCTAAAGGCCCTGCGGCTTGCCAGCGTTCATGCCACCCGCAGCGTGCTTTCGGCTTGGCGTCGGGGAGATACCTTCCTCGTCAAGAGCCCGCCCTCAATTTTGTATCCCAATATTCTTTGGGGGGAGGTGGAGCTTCTCAAGGAGGTTTACGCTTCTTTACCTCAAACTCCTGCCCTTTGGATCCCTCTTTGATCCATTTTCTCATGTTCCCTTGGAACTTTAAGAAAAGCTCGCCAAAATCAAGATCCCCTTGAGCCTTGCCACTATTTTAAAACTCTGTCCTGCTCTCAAAGAACGGTTGCCCCTTCCCCATTACGGTAGGGGCGGTGGCTACTTCAACACCGGGGTGCATGGCACGGTGGGCAATCAATAAATCAATCGCGTTCAAATTGATAAGCTGTCAATCTCATTACAGATAAGCTTCGGAAGCAATTGGGCATCAAACAACTCTATCGTGCCCCCTATGACATCAAGTTGGCTAATGGCCATATCACGCGCCCTCAAGGCGTCACCTCTCTTCTTCATATCAGTATTGGTGATCTCAAATTCCCCTTGGAATTCGGTGTTTGGAAAGCTGACGAAGCTTCGGGTGACTATGAAATGCTGGTAGGAAGATTCTTTCTCCGCCAGGCTAAAAGTATTCATTCTTGGGCGCGGATCAACTTGTCATCTTGATGGCCTTCTCAATGCCACTATGGATTTGGAAGCGGGTAAACTAATTTACATTGAACCGCTGAACCCTGGCTTTCCGATAGCAATTCTGAAGACGCTCAAAACACTTATCAGGTCCAGGCTCCACCTGCAAATCTGCCTCTCTCATCCTACCCTGAGTATGCTGATCCTTGGGGTGCGATGACTCTTGTCGAGGACCGGTGGCGGCTGCTGCTTGACCCATACGGCTCCCGCAATGTCGTATTCCAGCGCCTTGATCATTTTTCGACACAAAGGCTCCGCCGATGTTGTGGATGTTCATCTTTGTCATGAAGCAACCTACGCTTTCGATGGCTCGGTAGCCCCTTTTTTTTACTACACAAAATGTTGCACCTCTGGTGATGCTCCAACCACGCTCATGTTGTTGGGACCGGGAGGTTGTTCCCCACATTCAAACTCGATGTGGAAGTGGGTGGATCTTGGAGACAATCCACCAGTCCGCTTGGCTGCCAATCTTCCACCAACTTATAAAGCTCGCGCTATCACTTTGTTCAAAAAATTCAAACATATCTTTGCGTGGAGCTATAAAGACCTTCGGGGTATCAAAAAAGAGTTAGGGGAACTCACCATTCCCACTAAACCTGATGCATGCCCAATCTAGCAACGACAGTACCAGCTCAACCCCAATTATCGTGACCGCGTCAAAGCTAAAATCAACAAGCTCCTGGCTGCTGGCTTAATTTATGAGGTCAAACATTCAGAGTGGGTGAGCCCCATTTTCATTACTCTCAAGCACAACGGCAAAATCCGTGTTTGCGTGGACTACAGGAAATTAAATTAGGCCACGGAACGGGATTCATTTCCCACTACCCTTCCGGAGACCGGGTTCTAGAAAGGGTTTTGGTCACGAGATGTATTCTTTCATGGATGGCTTTTTAGGGTACAATCAAATCTCCATCAAACAAGAAGATCAACTCAAAACCACCTTCACCACGCCGTGGGGCACTTTTGCCTACAAAGTGGTTCCCTTTGGACTCTCAAACTCTCCATCCACATTTTAACGCATCATGCTTTGTGTCTTTCAAGACTACATGAAAGATAATCCTTTTCTCCAAATTTTTCAAGATGATTTCTCAGCCTACATCTCCATGGATGATTACACGGAGCTAAATTTGGTTTTTCAAAAAATGTGATGAATCGGTATCGGTCTTAATCGAGAAATGCACTTTTTTGTGTCGCCGAGGGTGTTCTTTTGGGTCATGTGGTTAGTAAAGAAGGCATCACCCGGATCACGCCAAAATCATTTCGTCTTTGAAGGCACATGCACCATCAACATTAAAGACACCGCGCTCCTTCCTAGATAAGGTTAATTACTATGCCACCTTCATTCCTGGACTTGCTGCCATTGCTGATCCCATTCATAAACTCACGGGTGATGAATCCTCTTGGGCTTGGAATCCCCGCCCGAGGAAGCCCTTCGAAAATTTGAAGTTTTTGCTTACTCGGGCCCCGGTCCTTGTTCCCCTCAATGGGACAAGCCCTTTCCGTTCATGTGGATGTCACCGGCCTTCGCCATTGGTGTTGTTCTCTCTCAGGCATATGATGAGCACACGGATAAACCCATCTGCTATGCTAGCCGGAAACTCAATCCTGCAGAGTGAAATTATTCGGCCACGGAGCGGATGAATGTGGGGCGTGGGTTGGGTGTAATTATTCGTTATTTGATTAGATATAAACCGCCCATATCTTGAAATTGATCAAGATTGTGCAACACTTGCTGCTAGGGATTTTGCTCTAGAACCAACGTATCCCAAGATTTCAGATTTGGGGACGTTCAACCATTAACACACAACTAACATTATTAACACAAACCATTGCATTTGACACATTTAAATTAAAATCCCCTTAAACCCCCTTTAGTTTGGGTGCATATTCACCGGGGGTTCGTTAGGGCGTGAGAGCCTCAAAAATTTATAATACATGTACAAAATTAACACTATTAAGTACATTCTCTCAAACCTTATAGTATTTTGCAAACTTTAATATATAGTATACAAAAACTTGTACATGCATACCCCATAGCGAGGATGTATTTATATGCGGTCCGGATCTTGGAATAAATGGCGAATATTTACTCAGGACGAGAGAAACATGGGATGGGCATATTAAGTCATTTATTCTAAGATTGGACCGCACATAGCGATCCTCGTTTATGGGGTATGCATATAATGTATACTATATATTAAAGTTTGCAAAAACTATAGGGTTTGAAAAAAATGTACTTAATAGTGTTAATTTTGTACATGTATTATAAATTTTTTGAGGCATCCATCAATAAACAATGCAAAACTAAGGGGGTTTAGAGATTTTAATTTAAATGTGTCAAATGCAATGGTTTCGGTTAATAATGTTAGTTTGTGTTAATGGTTTTAAAAATTAACTAAAAATTTTTTGGCCTTGGGGCCTTGGGATGGTGTAGGGTTGCATCTTGAACCCCTTGGAATCTAAATATGCACTAAGGATTTAATATTTGAAGAAGTATACTATGAATAACGGAGATAACCATCCTTTAAATATTTAGAAGCTCACCTTTTAGAACCTTCTTCAAATACATTAGCTTGAACATCAAAAGGCTCAACCGAGAAGATTAACTAATCTAGTAGGTTAACCAGCTGGAACAAAGGGTATAGCAAATTCACCAACAGCTATACTCAGAGGGATGCTTTTAAGAGAATTTATATTTCAAGGCTTTACAATGAATCCGACCAAATACCATTGTTTCCTCATCTAAATTGATTTTTTCTTGTGCTTCGTGGTAGTAGCGGTGGTGAGGTTTTGACAAGCATCTAGCAGTCATCCCTTTACATACATGATAATAGAATAACAGATAATATGATAATGACTAAAGTTATATTTGTTAGTTTCAGATCAGATACACAGAATATTCAACAACACTTCTCAAATATAAGCCATAATCACAGACAGTTTGATAACCAGAACCATATTCATAGTTTTAAAATTAAATAAACAAAGCGCTCACACTTGAATCTTCTTCGGGCCATGGACTTTGAATCCTCAACACTGCAAGATCAAATTCGTCTTCACAACACAAACCAGTGGTTGCAACTGGCACTACCTTTTCAAGCTGCCGGTTGTTGTAACCCGGCACCTCCTTTTTCGGTTGCATCGTATCTTTTGGAAAGATTCTTCTCTAGGACCATTACAGATTCTCTAGACTAAACACCATAACATTAATGAGATTGAAAAATTGATAAGCTTATAAAAGTATGCAACCCAAACCATTATTGAACATACTCTTTTGTACTAGTAATGGTGCCGGCGTTCTTGGGCATAAGTTAAGAATTTAATGCGGGCGAAAACCTATTATTTCAGAGACTCCTTTTCATAAATCTAATATAATAGAAACCAAACCCAGTTCTTGAGCTTTAAGGGTTTTTGTGCATTCGATACCCTTCCTCTTCCCTTTGTCTTTTTGCTCTATCCTGCATCTCTTTCTCATTTTCCTACATATTTTCCCCTATTGCTACGTCTTTTTTTTTTCCTTCTCTTTTTTTTTTTCACCTTCTCCCCTTCCTTCCTTCCTTCCATTCCTTCCATCCTTCCATTCTTCCTTCCTTCCATTTCCTCCCTTCTTCCTTCCTTCCATTTCATTCCTTCCTTCCATTTCCTTCCTTCCATTCCATTTTTCCTTCCTTCCATTTCCTTCCTTCCTTTCCATCTTTTCCTTTATTCCATGTCTCATTCCATTCCCCTTCCTTCCTTCCATTCCTCTTCCTCAGGTTCCATTCCTTCCCCCCTCCCTTTTGATTTTCTTTCTTTTTCCCTTTTCCATGCATTTTCTGTTCTCTTATCCCCACCCTTTTCCCTTTTTTTCCCTTTTTCGGCCTTTTGCCCCTTTCCGTTCTCTCATTTCCTCCTCCCTTTTCCTTTTTCCCTTTTTCCTTTATCCCTTCCCCATAAGACCAATCATGGTGGTAGGAAGTTGTCAGAAATCTCGGCCTTTGGATGCACCTAGATGATCTCGACGGCCATTCAAATTAGGGCTTGATCAATCAAAATTACGGTAAAACATTATAATATAAGATTTGTTGCCTTTGTATTTCTTCATCACTACCGAACTTCGATTATCCTTGGTTCTTTCTTTCTCCGCGTGATTGGTCTAAATTAAACCCGGATGAATGCTCTCCTACTGTTCCTAGTAGGACTTTTATTGACCACGCACCGGTCGGTGCCTCCCTTTGAGCCACTACGGAACCAAGCATGGTTCGGTTCTTCCCATTTCCACAGCGGACCATGATATGTGTACAAGGCACCCACTTAGCGTTGCCTTCTCTTGCAAGATAACTTCGAAGATGAAAAGCGGTTGTCAATTAACCATAAGAATTGGAAATCTAAAGGCATCTTCACCCCTTCTGTTCACCCCATTACTTGGCATGCAAGCCATTGCCCATCCATGCTACGTTAGAGAAGCTTTGAAAGCGAAGGAAACCCAAAATCTTTGGAGATCTTTCAAGCCCAAAACCCATGAGCCGGCCGAAGAAAAGGTTGGATGGCAATCACCAAAACTTTCTAAGATGAAGAGAACTCAAGCCATGCCTCAAGTCTAAATAGTAGTGTATGCCTCGTCATAATCAAACTACTAATTCAGCCGATTTTGGCTTTCATACCCTAATCGAATGGCATCCCATATTGGAAAGCGGAAAATACTCGGGACAATATCTTATGGGCATGGCTATATGTAAATACAACAAACTCACGGACATGATAAAGGGGCGACCCAACGGCCGGCGGCCACCTTGACCCACAACCAGCAGAGCCAATTTCGGCTCCAAACAAATCGTCCCACGGACCAAATCCGGCTCCTCTCAAACCTAATCTGTTCCAGCCGCCCTAATATTTTGCTCGTCCTGGATTCTGGAGGAAAATAGAATGTGAACCACACTTTTTTTTTAAACATGAACCATGTTCTTTATTTGATTAAAGCGTGACCCATATGTTCCCAACACCTCTTCCTCTAAAATAACCCTAAAATAACTCTAGAGTGAAAGAAAATAGAGTTAAAAAAAATAGAGGAATAAAAATAAAAGGGGGTAAACCATTGATGATATGGAATTTAGACAATAAAATGTGGGGTGCACTCTAGATATCTTGATTAGTATGCCTCGTGTATATCGCCCATGAAATCATATGAAAACCATGCCAAAAAGCATTATAAAATCACAAAAAACCACGGTTATAATTGAGCTCCCACCACCTTATGGTGGAAATAGGGAGATGGAATGGGGGAATTGGAGGGCGAGGCGAAATGTCCCTTACACCCTTGATGCTATCGGGGATGAGAAACATGTCTTCATTGAGTGTCAGGAGTATGTACATATAAGAGAGAAATTTGGCATATATCAATCTCAATTGCCGGTATTTTTTTTTATTTTTAGGAGTTGGAGCCACACATCCTTGGTTGCTTTGTCAGGAAGTGGACTCACACCACTCATTATTGATGAGTTTGAGCAAATAAGTGTAAACCACCCCATGACCTTCAAGGTCCCAAACGGGATTCAGATAATCTATTATTATTATTATTATTATAATGCTAGATATTCACACTACCATTAACATTATTAACACAAACCATTGCATTTAACACATTTAAATTAAAATCCCCCTTAAACCCCCTTTGGTTTGGGTGCATATTCACTGGGGGTTACTCAGGGACGCGAAGCTGTGGGATGGGCATATTTGCCCTTTATTCCAAGATCTAGACCATACATAGCGATCCTCGTTTGTGGGGTATGCATGTACAAGTTTTTGTATACTGTATATTAAGGCTTGCAAAATACTATAAGGTTTGAGAGAATGTACTTAATGGTGTTAATTTTATACATGTATTGTGAATATATTTTTGGGGCTCTGGCTGCCCCCACGTAACCTTAGTGTGAATATGCACCCAAACCAAAGGGGTTTTAAGGGGATTTTAATTTAAATGTGTTAAATGCAATGGTTTGTGTTAATAATGTTAATGGTAGTGTGTTAATTGTTATATTAAAAAATTTTGGGCCCGCCGGGCCTAGCTAAAACCTTTGCACATTTTACACGTGTAGATATGTAGATGGAAATGGAAAACAAGACCAACATCGCCTTCAAAGCGAGAACACCATTTACGCATTCTCAAGCATTTACAAGGGCATATATTACGACAAAGTAATTCTTAGTAAGACAAATAAACCAATTGGAGTTATAAGGAAATGATGCATTACCATTGTAATATCATGGTGCGATGTGAATGTAAAGATTTACATTACAATTGAAAAACAATTTAATTAGAATATATTGGGATATATGTGCTTCACTATATGTAATAGCAATAAAAACCAAATATATGGGCTTCAGCGTGTAATAGCAATAAAAAGGCCTCCGGGTTCAATGAGCTCACCTAAATGTAGGGGATGAATAATTAATTCTTTGGCGGTGATGCAGTAACACCAATAATATCTAGAAATGTAACACCAATAATATCTAGAAATGAGCCAAGAGCGGGGAATGAACCCTATCATGTCGGTGAGAGCATATATTCTTGAGAATTGCTGCCGAGTCCATGTACACCTGCGGCAAGGGTTTTATCGAAGACAACTTATTGCTTGCAAATCATAAGGCCCCAAAATGAGTTAAAACTTGCTAGAATAGGTATGGCATTTGCCAAAGTTTTTCTGCTAAAGTAGCTTACGTTAGATTTTGTCTTTGCTCACTTGCTTGTGATTATGCTTGCATTTCTACAAGGGGTGAAGGCACAATGTTTGCAACCCCAGAACTTGAGATGTTCCTGCACCAAATTCACAGTAGCACATGTAGATGCAAGAAGGTAAGCGGAGAAATGTAAGAAAATAATTAAATCTGATCGATCGGTATATACCATGGCCCAAGAATTTGTAGGAGGACTCGACTTATTCTAAAAGATCAAAGGGGCTCTAGGCTCCAAAGTTTTCACGTCATTCAAGACACTTAAGACCTTTGAAATCGATATAAAACAAGCGAAGACTTCTATAGATAGGATGTGGTATACAAACCATTGTTGGCATTGTTGGGCAGCTGCGGGATCACATATGATATTCCATAGTTTGGAGAGCCCTGACCATGTAACCAAAAGAGCGGGAGGAATTACAAACAAATCCTACATCACTTGCAAAATTATTATCGCAACTTTCGTTTGGAGTCGGCTGACCCAATCTGGATTCAATCGGTCCATGCTATTTGGTGCCATAAAGGATGCAAAGGGTAAAAAGCATGTTAGGGTGTCCCTTAAAAAGTATTATTTAGTGACAAAAAGTACCTAAAAGGTAGCGGGGGCTATGGGTACCTATGTAATATCCTTGATAAAGGTACATTTTAGAACTTTTATATATATCGTGGTCTCCAGATAGCATTATCTTTATCTTAACTTTGTATATTAACACATCCTTGACTTTTATTTTGGATTTTTTTGTATTAGTTTTAATAAAAGAAAAATGAGAAAGTACCCGATTCACGAAGTACACGGGTGTATGTACTTTTGGGTTCCAAAGTGGTACACCCCTAACATGCTTTTACCCAAAACCAACTGAAGCACGGGTGCCGGAGGAAGGTAACTTTAACGGCGGCGAAATCACTTTGAGCTCGACAGTCTTGAATGGATATCGAGAAATTTGAGTCCCAAAGGGTGCTCTTTTGCAGTGTGATGAGTGAAGGAAGCCCGGCCAGGTTGTAGCATTTATTCTGGCCTCGATTAGGTGTGGAGAAAGGATCAAGCGGTGTAGCCATGGCAACTGTAGAATTATTGAAAGACGAAAAAGTCTAACCTCCTTGAGTCGGCCCTTGAGTCTTGGTTTGGGTTTGCTTATCCAAAGGGCATCCATCGATTGCATCCATCGGTGCACATCTTTGAAATCGAGCTCCAACGCTAGCGCATCGGTTCAAACCCCTATTTGCCATCTCTTTGAGTATGTCGGCCGCATGTGTGTACCAGCTCCCTGCGTGGATAAGGACACCCTAACCCGTTCTACCCCCCCAATATCGGAAATCTCCTCACCGGATTTAAATCCGAGCAAACAAACAAAACAAGCCCTCGGATCCGGCTCTTGTGCGTAAAACAAACTACAAGCAAATCGAAACCCTAATATTAACCACAAACCCTAATATTAACCTAATATTTGACAAACCTAATATTAACAATAAAAGCCCTACAACCACACGATTTTTCCTCTTCTTTCAAATGAATGGCTAACAAATGAGTGCACTCTAGAAATCTTGTTTAGTACGTCCACGTGAATCGCCCGTGAAATCATATGAAAACCATGCCAAAAGCGTATAAAATCACAAAAAAACCCCACATTTATAATGCTACATATTGGATTGAGTAGGCGAGTTAGAAGAATAATGCGGAAGCACATCATCTCAAGTGATTCTTCTTACCGTAAGCGGACTCTCGTAACAATTATGCATCCATCTTGGCAGGACAAGATACATGTTTGCATGATCTTGCATCCATAGCCAAAACTTCGTCCAGAGCAAGGAGGCATTGGAGCTCATTTCGATCCTAAAGAGCTTTTTTCCTATGTGCGGTGGAATTGGCGATGATGATGACAAGGGCTATCTTTGATATTGTGATAGCTAAACTCAATCAATTGGGCCAAAAGTCTACGTAGAATATTAAAGCGCAAAAAACCCCCTAAGAATGAAGTTCTATTTGCCATGCAAATCCTTTATGTAGTATGTCCATATTTCAAATTTGGCCATATGGGCTAATGGTGCCATTCTTTGAGGAGCCTTCAGGATGAAGAGAGGATGCACATCGGAGGCTGACAAAGCTGAGAATCTGTTGGTGTTATCTTAGAATTCTATCCTCTACAAATGAATGGTGTAGAAGTGCGGTCTCATATCTTTGAAGGTTGCAAGGGGGAGGCTTTGGCGGTGAATTTTGCTATCTGATTTGCACCATATGCGGATGAGAGTGTACGTGTTGAAAACCCCAGTGAAAGAATTCCGAGAATGGTGAAAAGCCTTCATCAAAAGAAATTCGTAACTCTTGTGGAGCAAGAAGCCAACACCAATTTGCAAACTTTCTATCGATTTAAAGAAACCTTGACTATTACGCAATTTTTTATTCTTTTAACATAACTCTACCTAGGGAAGCGAGCCCGAGTTAACATGGAATAGCATTGCCTAGCTAGGGATATGGTTAATGTCATTACGCGTGAAAGTGCGGTCGTGTAGGCAGCCATGAATTTTGGAAAGTGCGGCGTGCGGTAACTCTGCAAAGTGCGGGAAATCTTAAAGTTCTCAATTTTGGGTTGAGCTTTTCAAAGGCATCGGTTGGAAGATGTATATCAATGACCCTTTCACGATGCCTTTCAAGAGCTGTATACAAAACCCATCAAGAAAGAAAAGTTAATTAATGGGTTATCGATCCACTTTTGTTACATTAGCCTTTGATATTTCCTCGGTATGTCGCCCAAAATTACAAGTATTGCAAGTAAATTCTGGTTTCTTGGTGATGTTCAAATTAGATAAATTAACACTAGAGTTGTCCGGGGACCATTTCTGGTCCATGGACCGAGAAATAGCCCACCATACGATTCTATTGACATAACTCTACCTAGGGAAAGCAAAAGCGAGTTAACATGGAGCGGCATTGCCTAGCTAGGGATATGGTTAATGTCATTGCATGTGAAGGTACAGATCGTGTAGAGCATGCATGAGCTTTTTGGAAAGTGCAGCGATACATTAACTCTGCAAGTGCGGTAGGAAATCTTAAAGTTCTCAATTTTGGGTTGAACTTTTCAAAGGCATCAGTTGGAAGATGTATATCCAATGACCCTTTCCTGATGCCTTTCAAGAACTGTATACAAAACCCATCAAGAAATAAAAGTTAATTAATGGGTTATCTGATCCACCTTTTGTTTGTACATTAGCCTTTGATATTTCCTCGGTATGTCGGCCAAAATTACAAGTATCGCAAGTAAATTAAAACTTCGGTGATGTTCAAATTAGATAAATTAAGAGATCAAGGAGGCCTATTATATGCTCTTATTGCTTAAACATATTTTTACTCTTCCGTCTAGTATCTGTAGGATTTTTAATTCCTCAATGTGCTTCACTTTATTTTATAATCAACATGTATGACTTCTAATGCTCAATATTCATCAATGTGCTTTCGTTGTTATTCTGTATCAGTAAATAGGAATAACTCTGATATTTCAGCAGTTTTCAGTTTAACATTCAGTGAGATATATAGTTATAGAGCATAAATCTAACAACAGGTCCTTGAGTCCGTTACAGATCTTGAATTGATATCTAACTTGGATGATTATGATGTAAAAACAGAAATCAATGTAAAATGAGGATGATCCTTGATGAGATTTTTGGGACTTGTTTGGTTGAATTTGGGATACTTTTTAAGGTATTATCTGAAATTAACAAAGGAATTCTCAAGAAATAGATTCTGGCCAATTATAGAATATGCCAATTGGAAGACTATTATTATTATTTTAGCATGGCTTTGACTCATTAACCATAGGTCCTCGGGAGTTAATTGAACTGACCGTCCCCCACTGTTGGATGTTGGGTGGGTTATATCCAAGAATGTTTGGAATATTTGCATTTTGAAGAATATTCTATAGATTATTACAGTGATTTCTTGAATTATTTTAAAGAATATTCAACGCATTATCATGGTAATCTTTCCAATCTTTGTTTTTTCTGTTCTCTTACGGCATCAGATTAGAACACCTCTGTAACGCCTCTGTAATGCCTTAAAGGCTCTTAGAACTATTGGATTGAACAGATTGAACCTGTTTGGGCATAAAAAATCCCTTGTTCTTACAATAGATTCCTTGTTTTTGCAGAGAAATGCTCTACTTTTCTCCAAATTTTCTTTGTTTTTGCTTTTTTATCGTCGAAATTAAATCCACCTTCCTTCCCTTTTTCATGGCCTCTTTTAGAACCCCATATAACATCATATCCTCTGATCATAATGATTGCCTGGAGTATGGCAATGATCTGGCAATTCTGGCATCATTTCCTACCCTGTTCTTGCATCATTCTAGCAGCTCAGAAACCGCAAAAATGGAAAAGCTCCTACCCTGTTCTTGGAAAATGCTCCTACCTTGTTCTTGTATTTACAAATGGTAAAAGATGAAGGAAATAGGAATGAAATGGAGAACGAACTACATGCTTGGCCGAAACCAAGGACACCTTGAAGAAAAGCAGGCAAAATGCTAGCTGCCATAGATTCTTCTCTCGCTCACATCTCCTTCCTGTGTTTTCTCATAATAAAAAATAACTCCCTCGGGCCTGTGGTTAAGGGAGATCAACCTCTCCCTCACGTGAGTTGTAGAAAAAACCCTGTCGGTCTAACGGCCTCGAGGGTTATTTTCCATAACCCACTTGAGGAGGAGGTTAACCTCCTCTTTATCCCGCACAAAATTTTGTCATTTAGTGTGTGCCCAAGATCCTTAAAAAAGAATATAATCCTTTAAAAGAATACATATGTGAAAAGACACATGGCTCCTTTAATCTTGTTGATATCCATTCGGAGAATTTCCTTTAAATCTCTTCCTTTGACAAATTCCTCCCATCCATTGTCGCTGACCATTTTATCTTTGCTTCTGAATTATCCCAATAACCCTTCTTTTTGGGAACAAATGTTCAAGGTTATGGTTTTGAATTGATTGTCATAAACTTTGAACTATGATTTAAGCCACTTCACCCCCGGGCCATGGAGGGCAACCCTCCATCTTGTGACTGCTGTTTTTCACATGAAAGCGAGAAAATTTTATTGACTGTCCTTTGAAATATAGGGAATGCCTTGCAAATTCCCTCACTGATGGTGAAGAGGGGTTCCTTAGAATTTGGAGGCAGGTAGGCTCTAAATTCTTGGAATAAAATAGAAAGGGTTATACTTCCCTAAGGAAAAAAAGTTTTTGTAACTATTTCCAATAATAAATAAAGCTTTTACCAAATATTTTACGAATTTTACCAAAATAGCCTTTGTATTTCAAATATTTTCCTAAATGCCCCTGGTCAACAGAATACCATTGTATTATAGCATATTTACCTAAATGCCCAATTATTAATGGAATTACCAAAATGCCCCTCAAATATATTAAAATTTAGCAAGAGCAAGATGGGACACATTAACAAAAAAACTTTAATACAAAATATCCTTTTACGACACCATAACATATATTTTGAACCAATAGAAGTGCATCCTTGTGTAATGGATCTAGAGGAATGCCTCAAGAGATCTCGAGGCACGTGCCTCGTGTGGAAGCACATTGGAGTACCTTGTGCTCATGCAGTAACTACGATCTTACAGAAAGGATATCATGTATGTATAATCTGACTTCTTATCTGAACACATATAGAGATGTGATTTATCACGGTGGTTCTTGGTTACGATGAAGTGAATGAAGATGTTACATTACATGATTGCTCATCATCAACTAGATTCCCATATTCTTATGGTTGTATTTGTATTTTTTATTCATACAAGAAATGACCTCCAACCTTGCCACCCCACCATAAACCTAAGGACAAATTTTTTCTCCTATAAATTTTCTTTTAAACATGGTTTAAAAAAATCTAGATTGAAATCTTAGGAAGTTCTACACATATTTTAGTCATATCCATCTTAATTATCACATCATATCTTAATCATACCACCTAAAGATACCATTGCGAAAAAATTTGGGCCTATCACCAGTCTTTATGAAGTCGTAAGGGGGAAGCTTTTCTCAGTTCAATTTTGCTTGCATTCAAAAATGTTAAAGCGTTCTGTTGACGGATCAATGGAAGAATAGCATGTCTGTAAAAGGGCCGGGGGGAATTGATCGCCATACCATTGCGAGGGAAATTTTAAGCCCGGCATGGGATTTTTTTTTCTTTGTCCTCAAAGGAATTGGTGTTGAAACAAGTTGTAGAAAAAGAAACTAATTACAGTGAATTTGAGTACATTGACTCTTCTTCGGATGATAGCTATGACTACTCTGATACTGATACATATGAGTTAGAAACTCCGGTAGAACTTCTAGATTTCCAAGAAGCCCTTGAGCGGGAACTTAGCAGAGAAGAAGTCATGAAGAAGATTAAAATAATGACTATTTTGAAGCCCAATCCTCTTTGGTCGATGATAGTGAGGAAGAAGAAGAAGATGATTCAGCCGAAGCTGAGGAATTGAATGATTTTTTGTAATGCGGCTAAGGTACTTACTTAAATTTTAGTCTTATCTTCTGTTGATCCTTTTCTAACTTTATGAATTCAACGAGTGCAGCTACTGAGGCGTGATGCGGGAGTGTTTTCCTTGTTAGGTGGACAAAACTTCAACAAAAAGCCCGAAACAGTTTGCATGTTTCGGCCCTTTTTTTGTTTTTTTGAAAACTGTTTCACCCTTTTTTTTTCTTGTTTAATTGTGTAAATTCAGGCATTAGGCCTTTCTGAATCAGGCGTTAGTGCCATGTGAAACATCCGACCTAGTGCCCATATGAATTCAGGCCATCGTTCCTTGCGTAAATCCAGGCCACTGTGCCTTATCTTTGTAACCAGGCCTTGTGCCTTTGAATGAAATGAAGGGCTCCACGCCTTTTATAAAATTAACTTATGTATTATTGTAATCTTAATCTTTCCTTGTCTTATGCAATAGTAATAGTATGAAATTCTGGACAAACCAAAGTAAGCAAAAACTCAGAATTTAATCTTTCCTTGTCTTATGTAGCAGTATGAAATTCTGAACAAACCCAAGTAAGCAAAAACTCAAAATTTGATATATTAATTGTATCTGTAAATTTCACATAATTTACATCAGCAATACTTATATTTTTTCAGGACCTCAACTGCGTGCTTGGAATCCTTATCCAAGAAATTTGTTAGTTTCTTCTTACATAATCATTCATATTCTCAACTCTTAGTAGACCTTCTAACCAAGGTCTTAGCGCTCGATAAAGAAAATCACCTTCTCGGCGAGATGGATGGTAGTGTTTGGTGTTACAATTGTTCCTACAGCGTTCTTGTAGCCATGACAGAGTAGATCATCAATCAAGAGCGTGTTGTATTCAGCCCAAGTACCCTTGTATCTAGAATCTTAGTAGATCTTGCGTAACCCCTTCAGCAAAATAGGCTTCTTATGCATTTTGTATGATATGTTTGTACACATGTCTGAACACCAAATGAAAATAAATTTTCAGTCGGACCTCTTAAAAATGTATGGTTCATGATCAAATTTAGAGTAATGCTATTGAAGGTACTCAAATCGCAACCTTGAAGTGCTCCACACACCATTCCAAAATTCTATTGCTCTTGAGCGCATAACTCAAGTATATTCGTGTGGTTAAGATGTTTTGCCACTACCTCATCTTGGATGTTGGTTGGTAATAGTTCAACCCCTTTCTCAAACACTTTGCATAGGACTCCCTCTAGCTCGAAAATAAAAGCTTCGTAGATGATTTAAGTCACTTCATGCTTCGCAATGCAGAAGGACTGCCACGTCAAAGTAACTACAAATTATTCTGCAAACTTGACATCAAAGCATTAGGTGATGGCATTGAAGCCATTTTTTGGATCAGGTCCACTCTTTCACCTCTTCTTAAAAATAATAAAAGCTAAGGCAATAAAAACAAGGGGATTCACCTTTGGGTGCCATACAATGTGCCTCATTGACTCATTTTTTTTTTTTTTGGGGGGGGGGTCTCAATCTATTTCCACATGTGTACGCATGAGTTAGAGGGTTTTGACCACTATTTGGATTAAATTATATATGGAAGGGGTCAAATTTGTCTTTCAAAAAATCATATACGGGGAAGTTTTGGCCACCCTCTACACGCACATGGCATACCCTTTTTCGTATAGGTGCAACCCCTGAGATAAAAATATGAAGGATATAAAGGATACTACTAGAGGTGTAAAGTGAAGATGAAAGGATACATTGTGTCTTGAGATTTGAAAAAGTTACAAGTCAAAAGGAAATTTAAAACATCATAGAATATTGTGAAATGTATGGTTCTCAAGTCATGCATCAACTTGGATTATCAATAGAGAGAGATGACTGCACAATAAGTGACAAACTTACATGTTGAAGAACTTGTGAATCATTAAGAATCTAATCTATTAGCATAAAGCTCTCATTTTTTCTTCCCAATGTTGAAGCTTTATCATAGTGCAATCATATTGCCATGCATCTAATAATTTGGTTTGTCCAAGTACACATAAGATCCTGCTCAATCTAACACTTTAGACCCTTGCAACTTGTTATGTGTTGCCTTCATAACGTGTTTATAATTGTGACCAGTTATTAGATTCTTCTTAGATAAGACTTTATCTTATTGCAATGTTCTTATCTACATTAAACAATCAAACATGCCATCATACTTAGTTGTATGAATATGTTTAAGCACTATTTTGATACGAAATAGAAATAAAATATATCACAAGCATACTCTAGTGAAAAGATTAGGAATTATTTATGGGTGATGAATCTAAGGATCTCAAGATGTCTGCGAATCATATCTATTGGAGACATGAATCCAAGATCACGTGGTCTTTGCTATGAATTATTATATTAAAAAACATTGAACTATCAAATTTGCATTTTTAATTCTCATTATCTTTTCAGCGAAATTAAGACCTTAATATAGATAGCTATAACATCAAATGGTGCGATGTATCTTATATTAACAAAAGTTTGATGCTTATAAAAAAGCAACCAAAATGCTTAAAGATGGAGTTAAAGATTGGCTTTTAATATTCGTGGAACCGTATGAGCTCAACCTTTGGAATGTTACCTTTAAGCAAAAAAGGCAACTCTCGTCTTTGAAAAAGATCTATACATTCTTGACTCTACGAGTCCCGCTGCGGGAAAGCCACTGTATGCAATGCAAAACATGATCACAAAGGCGAGTTGTATGCATGGGGTCACCAGCACACTTGTTGGGGCCTTGGTTGAACCGGTCCTCCTCTATGAGGCGAGAAGTGTGGGGGCGGTGATATCCCTCACCGCTTGGAGCGATCTAGAGTAGGTACTGAAGGCCTTCTTGGCAGAGACGCTGGGAGTGAAATCCCACGGTTCCATATCGGGATCTTGCTCGAGGAGGCGGGCTTAGAGACCCCTCAAACTTTGGAAGTCATGGCCCGCGAAGATGGGTCGGCTGGGAAACCAAAGGCGAGGGCAGCGCCAAGCGGTCCCGATCGGCCATCATGGGCCGGTGAGAGTCATCCTCCATGAAGAAGGAGGCTCGGGCTAAAAGGCTAAAGCCCCCTCGGCCCGAGCCGGCCCGGCCGGGAAGGGATTGATTGCTTTCGAGACCACATAGGAACTCACGCCTCGGCCCGAAAGGTGGAACCATGTCAAAGCGGGAGTGGAGGCTAGGGATGGAGTCCTCGGCATCCCCATGTGCTCAAAAAGGCAAATCGGGTCGAGAAGAACCGCATCCGCGGGCTGGAGACCCGCCTGGCATGTGGAAGATGGCCTTGGCCTTGCACCGGCGGCGGCAGGCGGCGGGAGGTTTGGCGACATGCGGGCCGCCCTGGGCCTACGTGTTCATCACTCACGGACACCATGACGGGGAGAGGGCCAGCGCAATCACGGGGAGGCGATGGTCCGCGGTGTCGGCTTTTAGTCGAGAGGTGGAGGCGACCACCACCATGTACGGGGGGGCCTTGCTGCTCTTCGGAGACAACGGAACCAACCGGGGATCGCCGGTAAAGATCCGGAAGAGCAAGCAAGCCCTCGGCGGCGTGTCTTTGGGGCACCGAGCAGCTCTCGCTACTTTCGAGGCACGGAGCCGGGGGTTGCGTGCAACCATCCCGCGAACGAGCGGGTCTCCCTACCGAGGTTCATAGTCGCTGCGGCGGTCGCGGGCGAGATAGCCAGCGGCGGCCGCATGCAGAAGCTGTGCTCCCGACTTCCTGGGCGTAGAAACGGCTCGAGGCCGCTACCCGCCCGCGGCCTCCCAGCCGGCTGACCACGCCCGCCGCTGGCGCCCCGCCCTCCGACCACTCCGCGCCATCCCGGCCACACTCCAGCCACTCCCCACCATCCCGGCCACCACCACCACCCCGGTACGGGACCCGGCCCTCGCCCACCTTTGACCCGCGGCGGGGAACTCCGGGGACCTGGCGGAGGACCACCAATCACGGTAGTTCGAGGCATGCGAGCGGCGAGGGAGGAGAGTCTCGCCCACAACATCGAACACATTCTCGATGGGATGACATTCGGGGCGGTTCACATTTCTCGAGCAGCGTCATGGGGCTCGGCGCCCGGTCGTGACGCATTGTCATATTCGCGGTTGCGGATGCAGTGCGTGATGCCATATTGCGCCCGGGGCGGATCTTTGAGGGGACATCACATGCGTGGGCCGGGACACCACACCGTGCAGCGGGAGCAGAGCGAGGGCTGAGTGGGGTGGAGAGGCATTAAGCCACCAAAGGGGTGCGAAGTTGGTTCGGCGGGATGCACATTTTCAGGCGGCACACTCTGGCTGCGGACCAGCGACCCCTAGCATGGTACCGCGAGGCCACGCTTACGCTTCTCCTACCACGGCCCCCCTTCTCACGCTCCTGCTCCCTCCGGCCCATTACGCCCTCTGACCACATCTTTGCCTCGCTCCATCTACTTCTCCTTTCGGCCCCTGCTTCGAGTCCTCCCCGCGACTCGTTTGCGCATACCATCCCTCTTGACAAATAGGAATTGTGTCTCGGGTGGTCTCATGGAATGTCGAGGCTTCCCTTGGCGAAGGGGGCAGTTTGAACTTCAGAGTGGCGTAGATATGGATCTCATCTTTCTCATGGAGACATGGGAGCATCTTTGAGCCTGAGGCTACGATCTGTAGGGTTACCAACATTTTCGGTCTTCAATACCTATCTGAGCCGAGAGGGTCATGGTGGAGTGGCTTGCTACTCTGGGACAACCTTGGCACATTCGGTTTTACCCTCGGAAGAAGAGCCAGACACAACCGGTACTTGTGGGTTCGTGTGCATAATACCGGTGGCAACCCTCTTTTTACGGCGCTGTTATTTCCCTCACTTATGACGGCACCTTCTATCCAGCGACCACCCGATGCGGATAGGATGGACCCTTATGTCGATCTATATGATGACATCTGGCGACACCGGCCGGTTGGGTAGAATTCGTCCTTCTTGGAAATTTCAATGCGGACGGGGTAGAGCGGCCCATGCGACTTGATCCCCTCGGCGATGATGTCTGCGGCTTCGCCCCCGAAGCAACGGCCCGCGGGTGGGATGGCGGCCAGTCACTTCGCTTTTGGCGAGGAGCGGTTGCTCTGCTATGTGGCATTTTGACTTGATAATTTGCAATGGCCTTTCCGCGGTGGCCCGATTCATAAGTGCACACGAGGACGGGACAATGGGGGAGGGTCTAGTGTGGTGGACTATGTGCACCGTGGTTGCGCAAGATATGCATCTCATCGGTCATTTCCGGGTGAGCCGACTGGGCGGTCCGGGATGAGGAGGTCGACTCGGATCACCTCCACTTTATTTGGACTGGTTTGGCAAGCGCGGACCCCCCCACTATGCCGACCCTCGCCCGTCCTCGGTTGAGACTAGATTATGGCGAGGCGGAGGACTGCCGAGATGCTCATGGGCGCCCTCCCGGGACCTCCACACTAGCGGCGCGGACGGACCGGTGACTTACAGCTATTGCGGGATCACGTGGACCCAGTGCTGGCGAACCAGCGTCGCCGCTCGAGTCGGCAACATTCCAGCGTAACCGATGATGGTTTGATGCGGTGTAAAAAGCATAGCGGCAGCTCCGTCACGATGCGGATCAGTACCAGCTTGCGGGGCCACCACCGTCCGGTAGCGCCCATCGAAGGACACAAAGGGCGGTACCTTACCGAGCTGTCGGGGAGATGTTAGGCCTCTTTGGACCTCATCCTCGAACCTTTTGGCCTTGAGTGCCGAAGAGCCAACCCGACCCTAGGGGGACATCACACACCCGGCGGTGGGAGCGGTACTGCGGCGGCTCTATGACCCGCCGAGGGGGCAATCGCCCATACCCCCGCGGGATGGCCCCATTGGTTTCGTGGGCGAGGATGTTGAGGAGGGCACACAGCGGTGAGCGGCTAATGGGAAGGCGGTGACCTCGATGGTATCGCGGGCGAGTTACTCAAATGGGCGGGACTGGCGCTTGTGCGGGTCCTCACTACCCATTTCAGCGAGCATTGCGGGAAGGTCTCCCAGACAATGGACCCAAGCGGGGTTGTTCCCCATTCACAAAGGCGGGCGACCCACCTTTGTCAGGCCAATTACAGGATGATCATGGTCGATTCGGTATTTTGCCAAAGCTGTTGGTACGGCATTCTCGGCAATGATTGACCCGGGAGGCGGCGGATGTCGCGCCCCTCACCGCAGGCAGGCTTTAGACCCGCCACTCAGCGATTGACCATATCTTTCTGCGGGCGATTGAAAGGCGGGAGTCATCGGCGGGGACTTGTATTCTTTGCTTTGTGGACTTCCGCGAGAGCTTTTGTCACGGTTCCCAGGGGAAAAGGCGTAGGCTAGACTGCGTCAACTGGGGCTCCCTGCCTTTGCAGAATGCCATATACAGGTTGTACGCCGAGAGTTGTTTTGGCGGGATGCAGCCAGACCCAACATTCCCGGTAGTATCGGGGTCCGGCAGTTTGCCCCCCCTCGCCAACACTTTTTTGGCCTCTACATTGATCGGTTAGAGCCACGGCTTCTGCGAGCATGGGGGGATAACAGCTTTTTGCACGGGTCATCCGCCCGACTCATCTATCTATGGGTGTCACCGGATGTTGACACATTTTGTCCACCCGAACATCGCGGCGTCAATCGGCCAAGACCAAGGTGGTTCTCATATCCCTCCTCTGGATGCCTCTAGACACATTTTTGTGGGCGGCCCCACCTACAAGTACCTAGGGGTGGAACATCTCTGGCGGGGCGTCTAGATCTTAGTTATAAACTTAAACTGAAAAAAATGGGAGAAAACCTTTTAACTGATATTACAGCTGACGTTACAACTGACTCTATGTTCTGTCGTTTAAACGACAGAATTAACGTCAGAATTTAGCATCAAGATTAGAGTCAGAATTTGCATCAAAATTAGGCACAGAACTAGAGTCAAAATTGGCATCAGCATTGGAGTCAGAATTAGCATCAGCATTGGAGTCAGAATTAGCATCAGAGCCAGAGTCAGAATTAGCATCAATATTGCATCAAAATTAAAGTCAATATTGAGTCAGATTTGCATCAAAATTAGACACAAAATTAGAGTCAGAATTGGCATTAGCATTGGAGTCAGAATTGGCGTCAGAGTTGGAGTCAGCATTAGCATCAAGATTGTGTCAAAATTAAAGTCAACATTGAGTCGATTTTGCGTCAAACATAAAGTCAGATCTAGCATCAGAATTTAGAGCAGTCCTATCATCAAAATTAGAGTCAGCCCTTATGTCAATATATATTAGATAGCCCAAATGGGACCAGGGATTTGAACCCTGATACTGCCATTCAACCCACCACAAAGAAGTAAATATCACTATAAGCAAATTAAATTTAAACTTTTCAAATATAAGAGATCAACAGAGGTAAAACAAATTATGCTGATCAAAAGAGATAAAATAAATTGTGTTAGAAATAAAGCTAAATCATCTAATTTATGTAAGCTATATAGATTGTACATTTAAAATGGATAATTTGATTCTCTGCAATAAGATCAGACTTGTTTGGAAAGAGCTCAAAATTTGTTTGAGGGAAAACTTAGAAGGAGATCCGAAAAAGGACAAGAATAAATTATGCAGCTTGAGTTTCGCATTTGGAAATGGAGACCATGCCATTGTTCGACGATGGAAAACAAAGGTGTATCATTTCCAGTTAAATGAAATGTTAACTCACCTGAAGAAACCAATCTCTTGGACGTGAAGAATAAGGAAACCAGACCTCCTTCAACTGCATTTCTGCAAGAGAAGTATCACTATAGATATTCTACAATCAGTCAACATGTGGAGACTAGCTAGAGTAGGTAAGATTTGCATACCTCAGCAGACATTTATCTCCGGTCATCGGCAATGATTATACCTGTCTAGAAGCTGAAAAATCCTCCTGCTGGCCTGGCGCCTGCTGCCTTCATTGAAGTTGTATAAAGACTTGAGATTGATGATTGAGATATGACAACTAGAAAAGAAAAACGTTCAGCACATATACTTTTGAAATGCATGACTTAATGACAAGTAAAACCTTGATTGCACACCAAACCTGTAAGGCTATAATAAGGCTATAAAGGATGAAAGCCGTCAATGAACCAGTAGCCATTTTGCCGTTTAAAATCAAATTTGCACCATATACAACAACAATTGACAAGGTAGTGGCAGCAAAGACACATCCATCAAATAAGGTATAACAAGCTGCAGGTAAAGAATTTTTCTAGTTAGGTTAACTTGTAGTGATAGAGTTCATTCACCAACACATGCCATAAGCAGCATTATCAAAATGCATCTATGTTACTTGATTCTTCAATGAATTTATTAGGCTGCATATAAATACTCAATAAACTTCTAAAAAACTAAAGTGAAATGTCAATGAAATGCATGCACATGACCTGTCAACGAGAGTAGGGTCAAGCTTATCTATTGCCAACAGGCATCAGATTTCCCTGTTTTTAGCTGTTATGAATGTACGATATTGATTTGCTACACTCAAGACAACCTGTCTGTCCATGTTCTCATTATATAATTCACCTAAGTCTCCTAAGAGAAAAGGAAGCACCCGTAACAGAGAAAAGAATATTGAACATCAAACATCATAAAGGTTCAGCCAACCCACCTCCTCAATGGCTGCCGCTTGTGCAGCTGCAGCGTGTGTCCTATGAGAAAGCTCTCAAATATAATGCTCTACATTCTATTTCCATTGGCAGGATTGAGTTTGGATAATGCAGTTTATCAGAAACTTTGATGACTTGGAACATTTTCTTTTATGTTGGAGAGCTACATAAGCGTTAAGCCTGATGTAGGTTACTGAAGAGTTGGATGTAGATATGGCATGGATGCAATAGCATAATTGCTGAATAGGCTGTTCTAGTCCTAATGATACAGCATCATTATTTGGCCCCCAGACTTTGAATCGAGCTTTAATAATCTAATACCATGTTCATAAATAACCAGATCTAATACCATGTTCGTGACATCTTCAAAAACAGTGTGGTGTAGTTGCTTCCTTGACTCAATCCCTATTGTCACCCGGCTTCAGTTATGAACCCTGAAATTGTAAAATTAAACGCCTTTATTAATTAACAATTGCGAAACTTAACCATATTTTGCAGCTCAATCTTCTAGAAACTTCAATATGGTAAAATACTTCTTTGAAAATGTATCTACCATTTATCTTGTATCTTCTCTTCTATTTGTCAGAGTAATAGATACGCATGTGGCATAGCAGATTCAATAACTTAACATAGCAAACACTTTCACAGTTCTGGCATTTTCATACTTCAAGATAGAAAAGATAGGAAAGGACATAAATGATTCTGGCAAAATCCAATCCGTGTAGAAAAAAAGTTTCAGATCTACCTCTCCTCTTAGTCTGCCACCTGTAACTCGTACTTAAGAATAATAGGTTTGTTTCATTTGATGATTCATAGTACCTGCAGAGTGCAAAATGTGAAGGTAATGATTACGAAGAGATTCATGCACAGATTATAGAGAAAATAAAAATCAAGCAGCACCTTCAACGAATTCTTGAAAGAAGAACGCCCTGAAATGACAAAAATCTCTTACCACAATAAAGTCGTCCGTCAAGAAAGCTGAAATGCATGCATGACAAAAAAACAGAGGGAAGAAAGAAAAGGAGAGACAGAACCTACCTGGCCAAAATCCGAAATTCTATTGCCACAAAACCTTCGAGGTTTTGACGATTCCTAGCTGCTCCTCACCTGTCCGAACTTAGGAAAACCCGAGACGAAAAAAAATCAGATAAGATTGGATTAGGGTTTGCCGAAAACCTCCCTTGAGCGCGAAAATGGAAAGCTAATGTTTTCAAAAAATCCACTTTCATTCAACTTTTTTATCTTCCAAAAATAACTCATGAACTTTTGTACGTTTTGACCATATAGTCACTTTTAGTTTTATCCAATAGGGTTATCAATTTTTGGGGTGTATTATCGTTTGGGGTGTATTAAAATTATTTTGGGCCATTGGATGCTGGCATATGCCACAGCATATGCCATGGGGCGAATTTGGAGCCCTCCAAAGCAAGTCAAGATGGGGTCAACGATGGGGCCCACCCTGTTTGACTTACCCCTAACATTTCATTAAACCATTGAAAGAATATGATGCTTCACAATTAGCAGCCAAACAAAAACATTAAACACTGAAAATAGAGAATGATGAGCCTGGGGAGTCGAACCCCAGATATCCAATGCCCATGCCTTACCTGGCAGAAAATGAGCCCCAGCCGAGAAAATGAGCAGAACACTTGCTCAAGAAGCCACCCAAATCCTGCACAAAAAAAACTTTGAATCAGTTGGGCGTTTCCCTAAGAGCTCCATGCAGACAAATAGTGATGCAAAGGCAGAAACAAGCAGAGAACCTTGGAACAGACCCAAGAAGCAAAGCTTCTGAAACAAGCTGCGAAGCTTCTGAAGGAAAACGTCAAAAACCTCAAGATTTGTTCAAAAATGTACCCCAAAGCTCCATGCATCAGCCTGCATCAGCCGCTCCATGCATCAGCGACTTCTGGACCCATGCAGAAACTAAAATATGGAAAACTAAGCTTCTTCATATCTGGATAAAGCAATTCTTGCAGATCTGGGAGACAATGGATGGATCAGGCAGCTGTGGCAAGAACTTCCCTCCCCTAATTTTTCCGTGCCAAGGCGGCGATGGGTCTCGTGGAGGCGACTAGGCGTCTGCCGCCATATCCATCTGTAAAACTAAATTTTGAGAAAAGCTCTGCCGTCTATGCTGTTGGATCTGCAGAAGAAAGAAAACAAATAGGAAGCGAAGAAGTATGAAGAAGTATCAGCGGCCACATCGCCAGGAGCTCCGCCATCCCTGCAGAAGCCAACACCTGCGCCCAACCAGCGCTCTCGAACTCCGATATGCCCGCCCTATATTCTAGGGTTCGGAATCTCAGTTGCCACCGTCAGCAAAATACGGTTTCCCATACGAATACAAGCCTCAACCATTGGGAAATCTTATGGTATAAATATACGGTTTGCAATTTCGGAAACGTTATGCCATTGAGCAATGTAAATATTTGGCTACCTTACCATATGCGATGAGAACTAGGCTACAAATTGTTTGAGGAACCAAAATTTGAATTTAGTTAATTAATAACTTAAGCCTCAATGCATGTGCTGGGGCTAAATGAGCAAGGGTTGTATACCTTGAGCTACAAGATGGCAAAGCTTCTAATCCTCCTATATGGGTATGATGCTGAGTGTTCCTTGCATGGGAGGTAATATGCTTCTGTTGTATATATCCATTCAAGAGAGCTTGAGATCCCCCATATGGGTACGATGTTGATTATTCGTTGCATGAGAGGTAATATGCTTTTGTAATTCCTTGTGGAGTCCCTCCAAAGGAAGAGTATGTTTTGCTTAGATTAGTTCGTATTGTTATCACCTAACCTAGCCTTTATAATTGAGGTTTTTGAGTTAAGGGTTGTAATCATACATAAATTGCATTCCATGTCCACAATGATGTCTATATCAGACCGAATGGCAGTGCTCTTAAACTAACATTATTCAAGCAGTAGTGCTGTTCTATAATGTAGAGGTTTCATATGCTTCTAGTGTGGAAGCCTTCTTAGCTGTAATCGAAGGAGAAGCCCACAGTATAATGCATTCTAGGAACCTAATGCCTTTATTTTTGGCACATTATTCAATCCTTCATTGTTGTTGCAGCAATAATGCTATTCTCCTCACATCTGCCAAGTTCCATTCTGGCAAATTGCAACATATAACTATTGACATTTGCATGTTTGTTGCAAGCGCCTTGGTTGATCAAGCATCCTTTTGGAAATTATGTACAATTCGCCTTTATATGCAAATGGTCAATACTATAAATGCTCTAGAAACTCTTCCCCTAGTATTAGCTTGAGTCTTGAATTGAATTGTATCATCCACGGATACAATACAATAGAACAGTACACCAATTACTATTAGAAAATGATCCAAACATTTTATGCACAAAAGCTTAAATCTCTTAGGCACCCTAGATGCATCTCTGATGAAGGAGGCAAAGTTTGCTTCAAAAGTGCAGCTGAAACCCCGTGCTTGAAGCTCGTATAGCCTGCACAACCTGATCTCATTGCATGCCACACTATTTCCATTAAAGCTGATATAGTCTCTGAATCTGCCTCTAGGGCAAAAACATTGTAATAAGAGTCTTAACATAACATCTTCTAAAATGTTGATGCAAAGCTATGTAGAAGTATCAAACCTAGTCTAGATAGCTCAACTTACAAGATAATGAAACAGAACCCGCTGGAAGCATATTTATCTTACCGTTGTAAGCCGCCCTAGGGACGATTGCTAAAGTTTAATTTAATATAATAGAATAATAAAATGGGCGACAAGATAGATAGATAGGTTTTTTAACGTCCACAAAGATCAAATTGGCCATGGGACCCAAACAACAATAGGGGCAGGAAGCCCAAAAGTACCAAAAAAAAAAGGGGGATAATGCTAATGCTAATGGTAATTTTCAGCAATGCATCCTTTGCCCCTCATTCAAATGTTGTGTGCATGTATATAATTTATTATTGTGACCAAGCATGCCAAATAAACTAGCAAAAGATGAATGTGAATGGTCCTTAAGAGATACATTAAACGAGCTGAAGACTTGGTGCATTTTGCATCTCATTTGTTGGTGCAACTTGTCTGCCCCTCAAAGGAGATTGGTATTTCACTCAAGATCCCTACTTTGCAAGCGTGTTCAAGCGCAACTATGAAATGCTTTGCCTCTAAAAGTTTAGATTATACCATACAATGGAATTTCTACAAAAAAGGTTGCCGAAATAGTTCTATCAATCCCAATTGAGTTTCTTTACCTCAAATGCATATTGGACAAAAGATCTTGGTGGCGTCGCTCCTCAAAGCCCAGAAGGAAATTACTGGATTGAGAAGATGAGTACTGTAGGCGTGCAACATATATATCTAAAATCAATTAATGCCTAAGAAGGTGTTGAGACATATGCCAATCATACCTCGACTACAACACATATTTAAGTCACCATCACTAGCAGCATTTATGGATTTCCATGCCACGCATAGGAGCAAAGATGGCATCATGAGAATTCCTGCAGACGGCGAAGCTTTGAGGCACATTGAAGACAAATGGCCAATTTTCAAGGACGAACCAAGAAACATACGCCTTGCAGTTGGGATGGATAGTATTTGTCCATTTGGTACAATGTCATCCTCACATAGTGTTTGGCCCATTATTGTTGTTAACTACAACATTCCACCTTGGATGGCAACTAAGCCTGGACACATGATGTTGACACTAATTGTACCAGGTATTTAAATGTTTGAGATATAATATAATATCTTATCTTATATTATAATGTTATATCGTATTGAATGGATCAAGCCCTAATTTAAATGGCTGAGATTATCTGATTGAAAATGAAGGCTGAGATTTATCGCACGACTTTCCACTACCGTGATTAGTCATGATTTGATTTCTTAAGGAGAAAGGAAAAGGAAAGGGGAGGTAAGGCACGGGTAAAAGGGAAAAGGGAAGGGAAAAAGGGCATGGGAAAAAGAGGAAAAGGAAAAAGGCAAAGAAAGGAAAAAATGGCATGGAAAAAATGAAAACAAGAATAGAAATATAGAGGGAGAAAGAAAAGGAAAAAGGGAAGGGTGGGAAAAGGAGAAAAAGGTAAGGGAAAAGGGTGGGAAAAGGGGGACGAACAAAGCATTTGCGAAAAGGGGAAGGGAAAGGAAAAAAGAAAAAGAGAGATTGAAGGAAATGGGAACCTGGAAAAACGCACGAGGAAAAGGGCAAAAGGGAAGGGGAAAGGGCATGGGAAAAAAGGAAAGAGGAAAATGGTGAAGAAAAGAGGAAAAGGGAAGCGAAAAGATAGTATCGAAAAAAGAAAGGGAAAAGGTTAGAGAGAGTGAAGAAGAGGAGAGGGGAAGGGGAAAATGGCATGGAAAAGGGGAAAGGGAAGGGGAAAAGAAAAAAAGAGGGGAAAGGGGAAGATAAAAAGGCGTCGAGAAAAGGGAAGTAGGGAAAGGGTGAGAAAAGGGTGGGGAAAAAGCTGAACAGGAATGGGGTGGAAGAAGGGGACGAACAAAGTGCATGGGAAAAGGGAAAGGGAAAGGGAAAAAGAAAAAGAGAGATGGAAAGGGGAAAAGGGAACCTAGAAAAAGGGCACGAGAAAAAGAGCAAAAGGGAAGGCGAAAAGGGAATGCAAAAAAAGAGAAAATGGAAAGGGTGAAGAAAGGAAAAAGGGAAGCAAAATAGGGCATCGAAAAAAGAAAGGGAAAAAAAGGTGAGGAAAGAGAAAAGGAAAGGGAATAATGACATAGAAAAAGGGACAGAGAAAGGGGAAAAAAAAGAGAGGGAGAAAAGGAAGATAAAAAGACACCGAGAAAAAAGAAAGAGGAAAAGGGTGGGAAAGGGAGGAAAAGGGTGGAGAGCAAGGAATGGAAAAAGAGGAAGAGAGGAAGGGAAAAAGGGGACGAGACAAAATGGAAGAGGGAAATGATGAGGAAAGGGAAAAAAGGAAGGGAAAAAGGGCATGGGAAAGGAAAAAAAAAAGGGAGAAAAGGGGAAAGAGGAAGAGGGAAAAGGCGGAGGAGGATGGGGAAAAAAAGGAAAAGGGGCACATAAAAAAGGTGGAAAATGCAAATGGAAAGAGGCATAAGAAAAGGGAACGGGAAAGCGAAAATGAAAAAGAAGGAGGAAAGGGAAAGGGAAAGGGAAAGGGAAAGGGAAAGGGAAAGGGAAAGGGAAAGGGAAAAAGGGCACGGAGAAAAGCGAAAGGGTGGGAAAGGGAAGGGAAAGGAAAAAAGAAAAGGGAAGCGGAAAAGGGGAAAAAAGGCACCAGGAAAAGGGGAGAGGGAAATGGGAAAAAGAGAAGGGAAAAAGAGCACAGGATAAAGAGGAAGAGGGTGGGAAATGAAGAAAAGGGCCACATGAAAAGGTGGGGAAAAGAGAGAAAAAAAGGCATGGAAAAAAGGAAAGAAAAAAGAAAGGGGAAAAAAAAAGGAAAAAATGGGAAGGGCGGAAAAACGATGAAGAGGGAAGAGAAAAAGCCTATCAGAGAAAGAGAAAGGGAAAGGGAAAAAGGGAAAGGGGAAGGGAAGGGGATGGTAAAAGGGGCTAAAAAGGGGAGGGGGAAGATAAGGTGCAGGAAAAATAATAACAAAGGGAAAAGGAAAAAGGAAAGTGTGTAGGATAATGAGGAAAAGGGGAAACATAGAATATAGCAAAAAGCAAAGGGAAGGGTATTAAATGCACAAAAACCTTTTACAGCTCAGCAGCACTGGGCTTGGTTTCTATTATATTGATTTATGAAAAGAAGACTGGGCTAAATAGGTTTCCATCCACATAGGTTCCCAACTTATGCCCAGCAACGCTGGGCACCATTACTATATTTCTAGAGTGCATTATGTTTTTATGCATTTTTCTCATATATTTTTCACTCGTTATCAATAGGAAAGTATCAAGTAAAGAATATGGATGTTTACATGGAACCTCTTGTTGAGGAGCTAGAGACATTGTGGAAAGGCATAAAAATTGTACGACATTGTGAAGGGACCCCATGTTTTTACATTTCATGGGATCTTATGTTTCACGATCCATGATTATCCTGGGTTTAGTGTAGCCTCGGGTACTTTGATCAATTTTAGTATTTCTCTTTGGTTTAATGATGTATTAATACTTATTTATGGGTCATATAGGTTTGCAAACTAAAGGTGCTAGTGGTTGTCCATCATGTGGTGATCAAGTTCCCTCGTATAGCTCAAAACATCTATCAAAAATGGTTTACAAGGGGCATCAAAAGTATTTGCCACATGGTCATTCTCTTCGTGGTAATGACATAACAAATCAACCAAGAGTACTAACTCCTCAAGATTGGTTGGAAAAATGGAACAATAACACCTCCAACTCTCCTCCATTGGGAATGAAGAGATTGTCAATATTCTATCGACTAGAATATTGGTGTGACCTAAAGATTGTACATTTGTTGGATCCAATGCACATTTTCAAGAATGTTGCACATTCTTTGTGGAGGCACTTGACAGGAGAATGCGAGACACTAAATGCAAGGTATGATCTCAAGGAACAACAAATAATGTCTGAGTTATGGCCCATCGAAAAAGATGGCAAAGCACCTCTTATTCGACAAGGCCCATGGGTTTTGAAAAAACAAGAACTTATGCAAGTGAAAAATGTTATAAAAACAATGCGCACGCCTACGGGTTATGGCGCGTCTCTAAAAAGGGCTTTTACAAAGGAGGATAAAATTACTGGATTGAAGACACATGATTGGCACAAATTTTTATAGGTTATTGTTAGATCTTATTATACTATGCATTTGGTTTTTATGCATGCAAACTAATGTCCCATTTGTGTGGGTGCAGCATCTTCTTCCTTGTGCTATCGAAAACTGTCTTACACCATCTGTACGTACGATCATTTATAGCCTTGGCAAGTTCTCTAGATGGGTTGCATCAGAGGAAATTAACGTTGAAGACATTCCTGCAATGGAAGTTGAAATTGTAGAGACTTTGTGTATGCTTGAGATGATTTTCCCCACCAGCTTCTTTGACCTAGAGGATTTACCTTCATCAAGAGGATTTACTCAATGTGGGCATATGGATAACACTTTCGTATTGAGGAAGTTGATAAAGGTCGTGTCACTTTTGACTCTGGAATACTGGCTTCCTTTCTTCAAAGGAGTCAATGTAGTGCGGGGGACATAACTCCTATTGATGGCAATGTTGATTATATTGGAGTTATTACCAAAATCATGGACTTGAACTTTCGTTCATTTCATGTGAACGTGCTAAAGGGTCTAAGTTAGATATTGGGGTACAAAAGCACCCGTCCGGACGCTCTGCTTTTCGTGCTGGATCTGCTTTCTGGGGGGTGCTTTCTGAGCGGGAAAGCCATTTTTGCTCTTAGCAAATTGGTGCCGAATCGATGACATGGACATCCGTAATTTCAAATTCAGTGTGGCAAATGACCTAGAGATAATTTGGCGGGCAGATTTTAAGTGCGCGGGAGGATTTTCTTGGATCTGGCCATGG
Source organism: Isoetes taiwanensis (assembly GCA_021234155.1). NCBI lineage: Eukaryota > Viridiplantae > Streptophyta > Lycopodiopsida > Isoetales > Isoetaceae > Isoetes > Isoetes taiwanensis. Next base: position 20,568,403 of record JAJEKV010000002.1, on the reverse strand, counting down.
CGGGACCATTTAGGCCTATTTAATTTTGGGAATTTAATTTTCGCTGTTTGCCGTAACGTATAAACTTCAGCAGACGAAGAGCTCAAGCACTGCACTGGCGTCGACCTCGGATCGCACCTCCATTTCATTTGATATGGTACGTGTTTGGTAATTTTTCAACGTTCCTGTCGAGGATGATGCATATGATTAATCAACATAGGAGGCGATGATTGAGTTTTTCCCAGTATAATGCACATTTGAGATTATGCAAGGTTTTAGGAAGAAACAAATAGCTTAGACTTCACTTGCTTAAGAAAGTAAACGACATAAACTTGACAATTTATCCATCTCATACCATTAGAACGATTTTAGGACAGTCCCAAGCCTCCTCAAAATAATGAAGTTGGGAAGGACAAAGATATGGCATGAGAGCAAAGAATATGTCAACTCTGGAACTTAGGAATGGTGGAAGAAGCTATCTATTTTGGACCCAATCGACCTGTAGAAGCTCCTGAACTCACGATCAGAAATGCCTTGCCTTAAATGTTTATGAAAGCAAGACTATATTAATGTGCACTGAGAAGAGTAAGGGAACCATCTATGAATATGTTAGAAATTGATCCTTGTGCATTTTAGTGGATATACCTCCTGCAAGGAGATCCATTTGTCTGCAACATACATGTCCTCTATATGCGATTAAAGTACACACTTAATCTTATGTCATCAAACTTCTTTCTTCCTTTCAGTGTCAACCAAATTGTCACTGCAACCACTGTCTTATCCCACTTTTCAAGCAGAAACCATCAAATCTGTACTCATCTCCATCATAAAATTGCAATAGAAGCTACGTGCATGGAACTTCAAAGCTCTGCGCGTACCAACTCTTGTGCAAGTTTGGCTCTATATGTCATGTGTACATATTATCATTACTGTGAAGGCTGTAGGATCCATGCATTGTGTTATTCAACAATCAAAATATGGTGGGCGCAATAATAGCTGCATGGATCCAACATGGAAATACAACAAATGCAACCTTCATATCAGCCCTATAGATACATATAACTTAATTTCTATTCTTCAATCATTTTAGTTTAAAAATATGCCTTCGATTCTTGACATAAGGAGTTCATCTTATGTAGCAAGAGATCAGCAGGAGTTTTGGCTAGGGACCGAGAATTCCAAACTAAATTTTGGACCAAAAGCATGGCAGAAGTGGGTTTTAAAGCGGGATCAGTTCCAAAGAGGTCCCAATATATCTAGGCGAACATTGGAAGGAATGGTACCACAAAATGAACATCTTATTTGATGGCTTTCTTGTGCATAACTTGCGGGCATCATACATATTGCCTAACAATTTGGTAAGGTATGTTTCTGACCATCATTCTGTACATGCCATTCAAGAAGGTGATAAAAGTAATGTCTCTTTTTAAGAAAGTCACAATTGATATTACCTCAAACGTAAGTTTATGTGATTCATCGGTTGTGCATCCCGTGGAGTTCGTCAGCTTCATCGAAAAGGCATATCTACGTGAATGGATCAAATGAATTAGAATGTTATATTCTAAAGTTCCAGCTTTCTATTAATAAAAAACCTCACAAATGAATACAAAACACTTTGTATCCGGGCGGAAATAATGGGTAACTTTATGGTTCAGCAGATAAACTATCCTAAAGAATTGCAAGCAGAAATTTTAGTCTGTGCAAGTATTTGATAAGAATAAATATGCCAGAATATTCTTATCTGCCCAGAATTTTAATGCTAAAACATTAGTTTGATACAACCCATTGCATAGCAACACAGTCTTGAAATCTCTGAAAGCATGAAGTTTGCCATAGGCCATGAATTGACAGTAAATAAATACCTCTGTATTTGTAAGTCCAACCCGCAAATCGTTTGATGCATTCAATGGAACAGTCCTGAAAAGACACAAATTAAACAAACGGAGCCGAAAGCGTTAAGGTATTTTGATCAGGGGCAGACCCAGACCAAAGTTATGATCGGTCAACTCAACTGCCTTTGGATCTGCAGAAAAAGAAGGAAAAAAAAAAAAAAAAAAAACAACAACAACAACAACACAGCTTTTCTTGAAGTGATGTTGGCCTAAATGTTTTCAAATGCCAAAGTGACAAAAATCGCCATGGCTGCTCTTAATCCACACCGACCTTGCTAAACTAGGCTCTGTGGGGAAATGTTGCCTTGCCGTCATCATCTTTGTTGCCGCTGTCGTTTACGAATATAGTCCTCAGAAATTTTATTGTGGAACTGCGATGGAAACGTAGCCATGGCTTCAAAGCTGTGCCCATGCATCGAAAAACGTAGATATGATGGCCAGAATGGCTTCATAGCTTAGCCACCGGAAACTAGCAGTATGCAGCTCTAGCTTCTTTATGTCTGGGTTTGCCAAAGTAAGGCAGGCGCCATATAACTATATGTGTTTTGTAGAAGAACTGTGGAACTGTGAGACATGACACCACAAAGAAGCCACAAAATTCAGAGGGGAAGAAGCGGCGATAGAAGCATAGCCATTTCTTGTTGAACTACCGTGAGAGCATAGCCATGCCTTCGAACCTGCGCCCATGTCTTGCCGGAAAAGAACCGTACGAAAACGTAGATAATTCCAAAAACCAATTTTACTCTGCATTTTTTGACCGGAGAAAACCGTACAAAAACGTAGATAATTCTAAAAACCAATTTTACTCTGCATTTTTTACTGGAAAATAGATATATATAATTCAAAATGACCCTTTTTGGAGCCGGTTTTTTTTTTCTAGTAATCGTATATATAGAAGGATAAAATATCTTTGTTTGATCCAATCTAAATGTAGTCGATATTGTGTAAGCAACCCACTATGCTATAATCGATCAAATTATATATGCCCGAATTTGGTTAGGGTCCCAAGAAATGGAAACCTCCCAAATTTTTGTTCTTGGAAACCTCCCCAGCTTTCCATGAAGCCTGGGGAGGTTTCCAATTTTGCTAACTTGGGGAGGTTTTCATAGAATCCCCAAAAATCTATTTTAGTTTATGATATTTTTTGATCTATGTTAACAGCCATTCATAATGATCCTAAAGTTAATGTCTACGGCTAGAATTAATCCTTTTCTATTTTCGTATGCAATTCTATTTCTGTTGCATGCTTTCTTTTTTCAGGGCATTCTTGAAGCCATAGCAGGAGCGCCGGATTTTGACGAGCGGTACAAAAGTTTCGATTCCCATTTCGATTTTGAATACCAGTGCCAGGTTTTGAAGACTAGTTGCAATTCTGATTATGAAGACCAGTTGTTTGTTGAAGGAGAGCTTCGGATTTTGAAGATTGGCCAGCAAAAAGTTCAAAACGGAGTACTCAAGGTGTATAGTCCGGCCGAATGATCCTTCCTTCTTATTCTTAGCAGAGAGGCGAAGCTTATTTATTCTTTTTAGTTTGAGCAAAACATTTGCCGCAGACCAACTTTCTGTTTCTGAGGATTGAATTTTTGTTTGTGAGAAGCTGGGCTTGGCAGAGCCCCATTTCCTATTTGAAGACCTGCCTCTTATTTCTGATTTCCATGCTAAATCACAGGCCGATTTGAAGATCAGTGTCAATTTTGAAGACCAGTATGTTGTTTGTTGAAGGGAGCTTTGGATTTTGAAGACTAGCGGTCTATTTTAAAGACAGATTTTGCAACAGTAGTTCTTGTACCTGCTCTGCAAAGCCTCTGCTGTGCGAAGTTTTGCTCTACTCTGCTCTGCTTGTACTGTTCTCGGCAGGGCCCATCTCTGCATTGCGATTAGTGGAGTCTGGAGGTCCTTTTCTTTTACCAGTCCACCATAGCCTCCTCCTCTTTACCATTCTAGGTAGCCAGAACATTCAACCGACATGCTATTCTCATTCCTGCATTTTGTTTCTTTTTTAACGCCATGTAAATGCTGATTTTTTTGTTAGGATTGTGGGCAAGAAGGGTGTAAGAGACTATGTAAATGCTGATTTTCACGCTGATTCACAGACCAAGCTGACTCACAGACCATGTTCTCAGCTTCGGATTTAGTCTGGCCAATTCATAGTTGCCCAAATCAGAAAGTTTTTTCAAGAACCAGTTTCAGATTTACAAGACCGGTTTTCCAGTGCCCAAGGAGACAGCTGTGGTTACTGATTTTGTTGCAAGTTTGAGTTTTTAACAGATAAAATATTGTTATCTTCTATTATTTCTTTCTTAAAAAATGAGATAGCAGATTTGTTTGAAGATTTATTTGTAAGTGATCATCCGGTCATCACAGTCAAGAGCTCAAGGAACTTTCCCACTAGAGTGGCTGGTGTTCTTCTTTTGCAAACAGGGTTTTCTTTTTTTGAGAAACCTTCCAAAATTTGTTATAGAGAGAAACCTTCCAAAATTTGTTATAGAGGAATTACCTATTCTTGTTTTCTGAGAAACCTTTGTAATACAAGAGAATTATCCATTCTTGTAATTTTTATGAATAGTTATGCTACAGCATTTTTCTCGACATTGTTTATCTCAATCCCAAATGAATAGTGCTTTCCACAAGTTCCAACAACTCTAAATGAATATTTTGTCTTGTCTGATTTTGTTGCAATGGGTAATTCCTTCTTTCTCTCATTTTGTATTTGTGTCAAAATAAAGATCTAAAGTACTAGTTTATGCTGAACTCGTGATTGCAAATTGATGCTTGAGGATTTCCTATTCTCATTATATGTTTTGTTGAGTTCAATCTATCTTTATCATGATAGTTATAAAATCATAGTTGCAATTTGGTAAACGAGGAATTCCGTTCTCTTAATCTATTTTGTGTTTAAGTATGCCTCTTCATTTAGTATTCGTCAACATTTTACAATAGTCATGCTTCTTCTTCTTATGTCTTACCTTAGGTATGGATAGGGAGGGCCAGCCTCGAGAGGCCGAGGGCGAGGTGCCACCACCACCACATGCACCGCAGATTAGGACGTTTGCGCCTGACGGGTAAGTGTCGTGTACCTAGGATCTTAGAGTTCGTCATGCATATATTTTTTAGAATATAATGTTAGGTACATAGACTTAGGTCTCAGGTTTATTAATTTAGGGATGTGCTCCACAGATGTTGGAGGATCAGACGGTTGTTGACAACCATCCCTGGGTTGCCAACAAGATAAGAGGATAGGTGGTTTTGTGTGCACGAGGGTTGTTCACACACCCTCAGCCGTGGAGAGGGTTATATGGGCTTGTTGTTGAATGGTGCGCAGAAGCACCAGAAGACCAAGCATCCTGAGCTTCCTTGGGTTGCTCGTCGGCCGGGTGCACGGAGGACACGGCCACTTGATCTTGAGGATGAGGCCGCACAGGAGAGGGAGAGGGAGAGGCGCCGAGCTCGCGGACAGGCGAGGTGCGCTAGGCCAGAGTATCTTGATTGCCAGCAGGATAGTCATTACAGGGCGAGGCTACGGAGACAGGTCGTGGCCGAGTGGGAGAGGAACACGAGGGTGTACTCTCCTCAGGAGTTAGCTCAGAGATACCCACAGGGGGGCTCACAGTGGACCACAGACCGCATTCAGGCTCTAGTGCAGATACGAGACGAGGATGCAGAGGCTTGTTTTCGTGAGACCCAGAGTAGACTCTTGGCCCGTGATGGCTATATCGATGCAGAGGAGGGAGAGGCTCCACACGAGAGACATGCGTGGCAGGTTGAGGATTTACACAGTTGGAGCAGCAATCAGTGCCGCATGTGAGCCTGGTGGGATTGATTTGGGAGCCACGGTGGATCTTGCGTCACACGTAGGGATAGGGCTTGAGACACGTCCATTTGATTCTTGCACCTCCACTGTCCCACCCGTTGATGTAGACCTCCACATCGGGACGCTGCCCAGTGAGGTTGAGGGCCCTTCATTACCCACTTCCTGTATTCCCATTCTACCGTTTACCCTTCGTACCACCTCCCTCCCTGACTTTCCTCCTAGACCACCTTCCCATGCCACGTCTTCACATGTCTTCACATGTCCCTCCACTCTTCGATGGAGGGCTGGACAGAGTCTTGACGCATTGCACCATCAAAGAGTATGATGCTTCCGTGAAAATGTAACCTTCCCTTGAGTTGATTGAAGGTATAGGTGTGATCCAACAGAGTCTCCCTCATTCAAATGATTGTCATGATCACCACTGGGTGTTACATGGTCTTCATCATTTACATCCTCAAAACCTGCAGCATTGTCAACATTATCAAAAGCGAAATCACTTACAGTTGCTTCTGAATCATATAGGGGCGAATCAGTGGAGATATCATCTTCAACTCCCTCATACACGTTACGCTCCAAATCCATGAGATAAATAACAACATCAAAGGAACGAAAGATGAAATAGTCGATGGGAATCACGGCGAATGGATGAATCCGTGGATGAAGGAAGAACTCGTAGGGACGATTTACTTGAAGAAAAAGCTTGGATGAATTCGTTGATAAAAGAAGAACTCAAAGAGACGATTTGCTTCAAGAAATAGCTCACTTTGAAATTTTATAGACATTTTGTGGAAACCTCCCCTAGTTTCTTTGGAAAGTTGGGGAGGTTTCCATAAAATAAATGTTGGCAACCACCAATGGACTGCAACGCACGAGGACCAAGATGCACGGGGGCTAGTCTTGGTCTTCGTGCAAATTTAGAGAGCCTTTTCTTTTTTTCTTTTGTGGAAACCTCCCCACCTTTCCATGGAAACCTCCCCTGTTTTCTTAATTGGAAACCTCCCCAGGTCATCCAAGAAAGCTGGGGCAAGAAAGCTGGGGAGGTTTCCACAGAAAGGTGGGGAGGTTTCCATGGAAACCTCCCCTGTTTTCTAATATGGAGAAAGTTGGGGAGGTTTCCAGGGAAAGTTGGGGAGGTTTCCATTGGAGCCCAACCCAAATCGGGCGTAGAAAAAACCATCGTGCTGTAATGGCATAGATTTAATTGCGTATTTAAATATTAATATTATTCAATTGGACTGCATGGATGTTTGCATGAAGAAAAACCAAGCATTTGTTAGATATGGAACAGTTACTATAGATTGGCAATCTCGATAAATGTCAACCTTGGAAAATGAGATTTGAGAGTCAATTTATATCACAATACACTGCTGTTATAAAAGAATATGAGAGATAAAAGCAAGCACAACTTGGAAAATGAGATTTGACAGTCAGTTTATATCACAATACACTGTTGTTATAAAAGAATAGGAGAGATAAAAGCAAGCACAACTTCTTTAGTCCTTAACCAAGACAAACTCATCCATAATGACATTATGAACATTGGACTTACAAGTTTATTGGCCTAGCATCAGATGTTATTTTATGGAAGGCATAAAATGAGAAATGCTGGAGGAGGCATACAACCTTCTATGTAAGTCAATCATTAAAATAAATTTGCAATCACCGCACGATACGTGCAGCATGATTGCTGGATATTAACAAGTTCCAATCATCAAACGCTTGAATAAGAACTGGAGTCTTTTCCGTCTTTTATTTAGCTTTCATGCCAAATTAGATTCCATTCACTTATGCAATTGAAAGGTCTTCATGCAATGTAGGATATTATGGACTCGTTTATTTGATCTTCCATACAGGCTTGGATAACCCAAATTATCATTACTCCAAAACAGTTAATCTTTGGCTATTGCAAAAACTATAAGCCTTTTGTCTTTTCAGCCTCAGCTCACTTTCTTACCATCCTCAGTGGTTGAGCTTATTCCAAACCATCTATTCCTTGTCAATACATATGTCTAAATTTGGAAAGGATCTGCCGGAGTTGGACAACACAGATTCTTCACCAGAAAAGAGCAAGAAAAGCAAAACAGCTACAGATTTTTGAGATTAAAGAGGGGAGCATTACAAACTCTGATGCAAACAGAGGCCTGTATGCATAGCCAAATTCAACCCGCAGACTATATAGAGCCTATAAATTCCAAATCCACTGCACCCTTTTGGAGATTATACCATCTATACCAAAGTAATCTTAACGCCTTTCTTGATCTCTCCTAACCCGCTCAAGACCGAATAGTAACTATGATTCCCGGATCATAATAATTGTGAATCTAAAGAGGCACTGAATTATGGAAAGACTGGTGCAGCCACTATTACCCTTACCTAGTTTTACAATTTAAGCATTCTTTATTTTCAGCACTAAAACAGTAATTAAAGGCACCACTTATACTAATGTTCATCCAATTACACCTTTCTTGCTTAGTGTAAAGATGTAGGTCTGCAGTAAAATGCACAACTTGTCCATTGTAACTACAAATGGACTCAATAGCTTTCAAATTTCAGGAGTGAGAATCAATGTACCATATGCAGAATAACATATGCCGAACAATGTCAAGATGTATTTTCCTCATAAATCATAATCGTAAGAATGATCCTTGTTGCTGACCAAAGAGGGGAGTGATATTTTGAGCAGCTGACATGGTTTGTACGGAATGAAGGGCAATAGAAGTGAAGCTCAGAACGTCTTGATTTGCTTTGTTGATGTCTTGCACAAAACTATTGTGCGAAACACATAAGTTAGACTGAGATCTATAGGAGAATTAAAGCCTGATGCACCATATTGGAGGCTAGTTTCAACTACACAAAAGATTACGTCTCATAAACTTAGCCTCTCTTATATTAAAATGAGCATCATAATTTAGAGCAGAATGTTTCACTTATGATGTGCTTCTAAGATATCTGCATCTGCTTTGTATATGCAGGCAACATGAAGAAGGAAATATTAAAAACAAGAATAATTGCTTAACATGGTCGGCTAGAGAATAAATAATTTTGTCATACCTATACCAATGTCTTGATGTTGTGAACGAGTACACAAGATCTGATCTGAGGCAACCGACATATATGCATGCATCTAACAAAACCCAAAAAGACGATTGAAATTCGGCAAATCCCTTCAGAAAGAGGAGCTTATGAGAAACATACAAAGTGAATAAACAACACAAAATACCCACATCAGAAAATGGTCGAGCAACTGTGAAGAGAGTACCTTCTCCTTGGAAGTCATGGCCACAGAAGATGGGCCGGTCTGGGAAACCCAAGGCGAGGGGCCGCCGCACAAACGGTCCCGATCAGCCATCATGGACAGGGGAGAGTCATCCTCCATGAAGAAGGAGGCTCGGGCTAAGGCTAAGGCCCCCTCAGCGAGGCCAGCCCGGCTGGAAGGGATTGATTGCTCAGACCACATAGGAACTCCTGCCTCGGCAGAGAATTGGAGCCACGTCAAAGCGGGAGTGGAGGCTAACAGTGCTCATATTGAGGCTAACAGTGCCCGCCTGGCTGGCATGGCAGTGGAGATGGAGTCCTCGGCATCCCATGTGCTCAAAAGGCAAATCGTGGTCGAGAAGAACCGCATCACAGTCGGAGACCCGCGACGCCGCATGTGGAAGATGGCCTTGGCCCGGCACACCGGCGGCAACAAAGGGAGGCCAGGAGGTCGGCCGACATGCGGCCCGCCTAGACTCGTGGTTCATCACTCACGGACACCATGACACGGGGAGAGGGAGCGCCGGGAATGCGAGAGACGATGGTCACGGTGTCACCGGCTTCGGTCGAGAGGTGGAGGCGACCACCATCATGGCACGAGGAGCTTGTTGCTCTTGCGGGCGACCATACGGCCGGGATCTTGAGAGTAAGATTGGAACAGCAAGCCCGGCCCTCGGGCGCGTGTCTGGGGCTCGAGCGCGCTCGCTACTTTCAGGCACGGGGTTCGGGGGTGCGGGCAGCCATCCCGAGCGAGCGGTCTCCCACAAGGTTCATAGTGAAATTTGCGGCCCGGTGCGGCGGGGAGATGGCGGCCCGAGGCCACGCAAAATTTGTGCTCCCGGCTTCTGGGGAAAGCGGCTCGAGACCACTACCCCCACAGCCTCCCGCGCCGGCCGAGGCCCCACTTAATCTTTGCCAGCCCTCCAGCCACTCCACGCCATCCCGGCCACACTCCGGCCTCCCCGCCATCCCGGCCACCACCACCCCCCCGGCACGGGGACTTCGGACCTACGCCCACCTTTGACGCGAGCCCTTGAGAACTCGAGGCCTTTGGAGAGGAGCCCTGTCCGGTAGTTGAGGCATGCGAAGCGGCGAGGGGAGAGTCGCGCCCACAACATCCAGAACACACATTCTCGATCGGATGACATTCCGGGGCAGTTCACATTTCTCGAAGGCCCGTCCATGGGGCAAACCCGTCGCGTGACCGCATTGTCATATTCACGGTTGCGGATGCAGTGCGTGATGCCATATTGCGCCCGGGGGCGGATCTTTGAAGGGGACATCCACATGCGTGGGCCGGGACCTCACACCCGTGCAGCGGGGAGGCTTGAGGCGAGGGAGCTTGTCAAGGTCAGAGGCATTACCGCCACCGGGGGTGCCGCAGATTGGTTCGGCCGGGGATGCACATTTTTAAACCCGACACGCTCGTGCTGCGGACCCCGGCCCCAACCGGCCGCCGCGACGCCCCCCGCTTCTCGCTTCTCCTACCCACCCCCCCTTCTCCTGCTCCTACTCCCTGCTCCCTCACGGCCCGCCCTCTGGCCACATCTTTGCCTCAGCTCCATCTACTTCTCACTTTCGGCCTCTGCTTCCCGGAGTCCTCCCCAAGTGACTCAGTGCGCATACCATCCCTGGCCGACAAATAGGAATTGTGTCTCGGGTGGTCTCATGGAATTGTCGAGGCTTCCCTTGGCGGAAGGGGATAGTCCCGAACTCCGTGGCGGTAGATATGGATCTCATCTTTTCGTGGAGACATGGGAGCATCTTTGGGCACATGCGACTGATCTGCTTAGGGTTACCAAAATTTCTCGGTCTTCAATACTGCATGGGGCCGAGGGGTCATGGTGGAGTGGCTTGCTACTACAGGACAACCTTGGCACATTCGGTTACCCTCCGAGAGGCAGGAGACGGACACAACCGTACTTGTGGGTTTGTGTGCATAATACCGATGGCAACCCTCTTTTTACGGCGCTGTTATTTCCCTCATGCGAGAAAGCACCTTCTATCGCAGCCATCCCGTCGCGGATAGGATGGACCCTTATGTCGATCTATATGATGACATCTGGCCGGCACCAGCTAGTTGGGTAGGGTCGTCCTTCTTGGAGATTTCAATGCACGGGACGGAGTAGAGCGGCCCATGCGACTTGACCCCCTCGGCCGGCGATGTCCTGCGGCCTTCGCCCGCGAAACAACCTGGCCACGAGGGTCGGATGACGCCAGTGTCTTTCGCTTTGGCGAGGCGATTGCTCTGCTATGTGGCATTTTTGACTTGATAATTTGCAATGGCCTTTCACGGTGGCCCGATTCGCAAGTGCACATGGGGCGGGACAATCGAGGGGAGGGTCTAGTGTGGTGGACTATGTGCTCGTAGAAGTTGCGCCAAGATATGCATCTCATCGGTCATTTCGGGGTGGGCACAGAGGCGGTCGGGATGAGGGAGGTCGACTCGAGATCACCTCCCACTTTATTTGGACCTGGTTTGGCAAGCCGCGGAACCCCCACTATGCCACCCCTCGCCGTCCTCAATTGAGACTAGATTATGGCGGTAGTGACTTCGCTATTACGGGATCTGGGGACCGGGTGCTTTGGCAGACCTTCCCGCTGCCGCCGCTCGGGTCCGACAACATTCAGCGTACCCGATGGTTTGATGCGGAGTAAAAACGCATAGCGGCAGCTCCGTCACATTACGGATCCAGTACCCGCTTGCGGGCCACCACGATCTGGCGCCCATCCGAAGGACACAAAGGCGGCGGTACCTTGCCGCCGGGCATCGGGGAGATGTTAGGCACGCTGGACACTCATCCTCGAACCTTTTGGCCTTGAGTGCTTGAAGGCCAGCCCACCCTCTGAGGGACATCACACCCGGCCCGATTAAGAGCTTGCTGCGGCGGCTCTATGACCCGCCCGAGGGGGCAGCGTGACGCCCATACCCCCACAGGATGGCCCCATTGGTTTCGTGGGCGAGAATGTTGAGGAGGGCACAGCGGCCAGGCTAATGGGAATGCGGTGACCTCGATGGTATGCGGGGCGAGTTACTCAAATGGGCAGGACAGTTGGCCTGTCTGCGGTCCTCACTACATTCAACATAGCATTGCGGGGAAGGTCTCCCGACAATGGACCACAAGCAGGGTTGTTCCCATTCACAAGGCTGGCGACCCACCTTTGTCCGACCAATTCACGGATGATCATGGTCCGATTAAATTATTTGCCAAAGCTGTTGGTGGCATTCTCGAGCAGCGGTTGATTGACCCGGGGTAGGCAGCGGATGTCGCGAGCCCTCACGCTGGCGGGCTTTGGACCCCGCCACTCAGCGATTGACCATATCTTCACCACTGCGGAAGACGCTGATTGAAGATGAAAGAAATCATCGCCCGGGACTTGTATTCTTCGCTTTGTGGACTTCCACGAAGGCTTTTGTCACGGTTCCCGGGAAAAGTGCATAGGCTAAACTGCGTCAAGCTGGGGCTCCTTACCGCTTTTGCGCGAATGCCATATCTGAGGTTGTATGAGAGTTGTTTTGGCGGGATGTGCGCGGGCCAAGCATTCACCAGTAGTATCGGGGTCGGCGTGGTTGCCCCCCTCGCCAACACTTTTGGCCTCTACATTGATCGGATTAGAGCCCGGCTTCTTGCGAGCATGGGGGGATGGCATACGACTTTTTGCACCAGGTCATCCGCCGGCTCATCTATCGGACGATGTTGGCTGCTGGCCCACACCCGAAGCTATGCGGTCTCACTGGATGCCCTAGACACATTTTTGTCGGGGCTCTGAGACATGCAGCGTCAATCGGCCAAGACGAGGTGGTTCTCATATCCTCCTCCGTCACCCCATGCCTCCTGCACTCACATATGGGGGCCGGTTTGTGGGCGTCACGCCCACCTACAAGTACCTAGGGGTGGAATTCCCCTCCTCGCTCTGCTGGGGCGTCTATCGCGCTGCGGTGACAAGCAGAGCTGAAGCGCTTTATGCCATGCAAAACCGCGATCACCGGCCGAGCTCTATGATTGGGGCCATCGGTCACATACATTAGGGCCAGTCGAGCTGTCCTTACATGCGGGTCGAGGTTTGGGGCGATGCGTCTCTTGGCGACCTGGAATGACTTGGAGCAGTGTGAAGGCATTTTTTGGCACGGGCACTTGGGGTGAAACCTTGATCCCCTATCGGTCTCGCTGCATGAAATGGATTCTTGCCGCTTCCCGGCAGCCCTTGATAGACACATCGTCTATTTTCGTAAAGTGGTTACTATGGGTGATGCTCGGCTCCTCGCACTGGGCTTACTTGTGGCCATGGGTCCCTTGGCGGAGCTTAGGGCCTGTTGGAGGGGTAAGAGAGATTGGTTCGGCCGGATGGAACGCGAGGAGCACAGATCGCGCAGGTGGGCCTGTGGCCCGTCGTGGACGGCCAAGCGGGAGTACATAGACGCTTGTTTCCTTGGCAAGCTCGGGACCCCGGCTCTAGAGCAGGTCAAAATGGCCCATTACAAGGAGCACATCAACCCCAGAGTGTTAGCGGGCCCACAGCCTCTACCTGCGTTCCAATTTGCGCCCGAAAAGTGCGGACTCATTGCCTCCATTCGCCCGCAGTGCCCACCATCTTCGCATCGAGGCAGGCGGTGGATTGGGGAGCCCCGCCAGACCGAGCTCTGTCGGTCTTTGTCAAGCGGGTGCCATTGAGGATGAGTCTCACACTTTCCGGAGTTGCCCGGCGTTCGGTCGGATCCGGGGCGGATCGCTCCCCTTAGTGCGGCGGACTTGCCCTTGCATTTGCTGATGAACACACCCGTCGATGCGTGCCCCGGGTCGTATATTGAGAGAATCTTGGACCTGCGAGGTCACCTTTGCCCCCGTCTGGCTGCCCGCTGATTAGGCACTGATAGAACTAGTGCAAAACCAGCACAAACCCGCAAGATCGAGTCAAGAGATAGAATAGAAGACACGAACAAATCTATTGAGAAAAGCAATAGGAAATACAATCTCTACGTCTGAGCATTTCATAGTACATAACGTACAATCAATATATACAACCGGTGAGACTAAGAATAGCAGTCTACCATTTAACCACCGCCCACTAATTACGGCACTGATTTAGGGTCGGTGCTCGATCTCGACAAAGTGCGCCTTACGTACATTTCGGCACCTTCTCAAAGACTGTGTGCTAAGTCTTTGAACCTTCTTTGTTTTCAGCACATTATGCTTAGTCAGCATATTTATATTCCAACACTCTCCCTTAAATGTTGCTGACTAAGCAGAAGAAAATCAGCTGAAACTAAGGCAATCCTTCTCTCCCTTCAGCTGCAATTTCTTCATGCCCAAGCTCTCCTTCACATTGACGAACTTAGATCCAACTAATGGTTTGGTAAAGCCATCAGCAAACCGATCTGTGAGGAGCAATGAACAAGTTGAGAAGATCCCATTTGGATACGCTCGGACAAAACACAAGTGGGTGTCAAGGTGTTTTGTCTTTGGGTGGTACTTAGCATCCTTGGCAAGATGGATGGTACTTGTGTTGTCACACAATATAACGGTAGAGGATGGAGGTACTGCAGGATCTGTCCACAAATGTTTAAGCCACAATAATTCCTCGCATCCCAACACTTGAGTGCTTTGAATTACGCCTCAGGTGGTCTTGATTGACACTTGTAGGCTGTCTTTTGGACAACCAAGTCGAAGACGTTAGGCCCTATGAGCGTGACCATCCACTGTTGTGGACCTCCCGCTATCATGGCCGGTTAGCATGATCTGCATCAACAAAGACTTTTCATTTGGAAATCGAGGACCTCGATAAAAGAGACCTTCCTGTGAAGTCCCCGCCGGATATGCCGGTGATCTTTTAGCGGCCTTCGGTCGCGACGCACGGGATTGCTCATGAATCTGCTCAGCACTCCCACAGCAAAAGAGATATCAGGTCTAGTGACTGTGAGATATATCAACGCCCCTACCAAGCTTCGATAGAGTGTGGGATCACACTCTTCACCATCGAAATCAAGCTCAAGCCTTGTGCACGGATCAAAAGGACTTGCCATAGCCTTGCAATCTTGCATCACGATCTGCTTTGTAACATTTCTTTGATATATTTCTGCTGAGAAAGATAGATGCCATCTGAGTGCTGCCACAGCCATCTCGAAGGACGAAGATAACTTCAACTTCAATGTTGAAATCAGCACATCAGCATCTCCTGTGATGATCAAATCATCAACATACAAAACCACAACGCACATTCGGCCTTCATGTGATTTGTAATAAAGATTGGGGTCTGGCTTTGCGCCTGGCTGAACCCACGCTCAAGAAAGAAAGCATTAATTTTAAGCATGCCAACATCTTGGAGCACGCTTCAAGCCATAAATGCTTTTCTTCAAATGACAAACCAAGCTGCTCCTTCCCTTGAACAACAAATCCTGGAGGTTGAGTCATATAGACCTCTTCCTCCAAATCACCATTCAAAAAAGCAGACTTAATGTCCATTTGAAACATTAACCAACCTTTCATTGCAGCAAGAGCTATAACTGATCTTATAGTGGACATTATGGCTACGGGAGCAAAGACTTCATCATAATCTAAGCCTTTTTTTACATTGCAAAACCCTTGGCTACAAGTCTAGCTTTGTGCTTTGACTTTGTCCCATCAGCATGAAATTTGGTTCTAAACACCCACTTACGACCAATAGCGTGCTTATCGGTTGGGAGTTCAACCAATTCCCCGTGCCTTGCCCGACAATTGAGAGTATTCTTCTTCCATTGCATCTTTGCCCGCTGCGGATCACTAGGCTGCTTCATGAAAGGTTACGTGGATCAACATGATCACGGACCTTTGCCATTAAAACAAGGTTACATGATCCATTAGACTTCTCTGTTTCTCCATCGGGCGTCTTTGATCTCCTAGGTTCAACCGCGGGTACAACCGGGTGTTGCGGCCAGGTTACGCAACAATTTGTTTCTCCTTGAGGCGTCTTTGATCTCCTAGGTTCAACAACGGGGAGGTATAGCGGGTGCTACAATAGGTGTTGTAACAGGTCTTTGGATCGGGTGCTTCTGATACCTTCATGTGTCTTTGGACTCCCCACGAAAGGAACCAACCTGCTCATGGACCATAGGGCCGAGTGGGATTGGGATCATCCCGTGCCACTACGCCGGGCAAATGCGAGTTTCTTGGAGAAACCACTAGAGAGGGAGAGAAAGGTTTACCCGGCGGCTGCTATCGGATCTCCAACATCCAAAGCTTTGTCATTGTGAGCTACGGGGGGAGAATCTTTGGAAGATATACCATCATACCACGGCATCTTCAAGCGAGGCTGAATCGACACGCTTACAATAACACGCTTGTTGGAAGGATCATACAACTTGTAACCTTTCGATTTTACGGATACCCAATGAAGATGGCTTTGACACCCTGTCATGCAACTTCCCATACTTTTCGGCTTTTTCGGCGGTATGGAAGCAAAAGACAAGCATCAAACACCCTCAAATGAGACACATCCGGTTTCATTCTCCAAAATGCTTCATAAGGAGTCACATTCGGATTTGCCTTAGTAGGCGATCTATTTGCCAAATATCTTTGCTTTGTCACTCTCTTGCCTCTCCCCAAAAGATTGAGGCGGTTGCTTGTGACTCATCATAGATCTTGCCAAATCAAGCAAAGATCTATTCCTCCTTTCGGCTACACCATTTTGTGGATGAGCATAAGGAATGATTAAGCGTCTTTCAATACCTTCTTCCATGAGAAACTCATCAAAGGCATTAGAAACATATTCGCCTCCATTGTCACTTCTCAACTTTTTTATTACTAACCATGCAGCTTTTCATTTCTTTGCTTTGAAGGCCTTGAACTTGCCAAGCACCTCAGTTTGCGATTGCAAAGTATACACCCAAGTGTACCCTCTTTGAAATCATCAATCGGGGTCAAGAAATACCTCTTTCCACCTAGTGAAACATCGGGCATATAGCACAAATCGAGAATGCGGCAGCTCAAGAGGTTGAGTTGCTTTCGATGAATAACTTCTTTGTGGAAAAAATTTTGTTGAGGTTGCTTTAGAGATGGCATGTGACACACTCAAGCTTGACACATTTCGGAGAGGGAATATACGTAACCATCTTGTTCTTGTACAAAGCATAATACAGTGCCTCCAACATGACCAAAAGCGAGCATACCCACGGATGCTTTCGGTGATCAAATCGGCACATACAAGACCATGTTCGGTCTTATGGCCCGAACCATCAAAGACATACAAGCCATTCTGCGGCGTCCAGCGTGCCATGAGCTGCAGACTTTTCAAGTCAATTCCTTCAAGTGGATTCTGCCCGTGAGATAGGCTTTGCCATTTCGAGAACAATGTAATGCTTTGCTTTATCAAATTCAGCGGTGGCCAGACATGATATTAGGCGTAATCCGGTGCAAACATGACATTCCTCACCTTACTAACTACATCCGTCCATGCAATTGAAAAGCTACAATCCCCTTTCTGTGATAGGAAGAGAATATCCATCACCCATCTTCACATCACCTCGGATCGAGGTTCAAGTTCGAGAAAACACATCGAATCTCCGGTAAGATGAGCAGAGTGGCTCCGAGTCCAAAATCCGGTCCTTACGTAAGGTCTTTGGCATTTTGCTGCAAGATTCAGATATTCAGCATCAAAAGTGGCACATGCAACAACACTTGTCTCTCCCTTAGAGTTGACTGTTGTGCTTCTCGTGTCACTATTCTTTGAGCTTTTCTTCTCCTTCTTACAATTCGAACTGTAGTGACCCTTTTCACCACAATTCCAGCACTTGAACTCCTTGGATTTCTTACCTTCAGACTTCACATTTTCTGACTTCCTAGAGTCTTTGCTATCAGCAAATTTCTTCTTGATGTCAGCCCGAGAAGTAGACACAAAATTAGCATGGTCCACTCTCCCATCCCTTTGCTTCTGCACCAACTCCTCTTGTTGCAGTAGAATGGTTACTTTGGCTATATCAATCTTTTCCTTGTACCTGATTTTCGAAGAGATAATATCATAGGAAGGAGGAAGACCAACCAAGATATCTTGAATCAGCTGTTTTTCAGACAGCACTCCACCAGCAGCCATGTAATCCAAGCGCCATTGCTTCATCTGAGTAAGGTATGCTGTGACAGATTTGAAGTCACCTAGTTGGGCATGTCTCATTTTGTTCTGGATCAGCATTTGGGTAGCCATACCCTTGCTATCAAGAGACTTCTCCAAATGAGACCACATCTCCTTAAACTCAGTAAAATGGTTGATTTCATGACCAATTGTCTCTTCAGCCAACATTTTGACATTCTGGTTTATCCTGCCAGCATCTGCTGACTTGGTGCTGATAAAGTCTTCATCAAACACCGCTCCCATGTCACTAAATATCAAATAATTCACCATAAACTTCTTCCAAGCATGGTAATTATTATTAGTGAGCTTTGCATTCTGTGAGAACTTGAATGGATCCATGAATTTCTCCTGCTTTCAGCAGCCAAAAAGATGGTTGAGAAAACAAATTCGTCACCAAACAAAGCACCCACTAGAAAAGTTGAATCTTGAATTTTGTCGCCAAAAAGGTCTTGGAAAATTCGAATCTCACACCAGAACTTGCTGGAAAATCTGAATCACTCTCCCAAAACACTTCCTCCAGGCCAAAAAATAAGAATCTTCTCCAATGCTGCAAATGAGAGTTTCCACCACCAAATCTCAGCCAAAGAACGATGGCCAATCCAATTTGGATGCTTCTCCAATAGCTTGCTCTATTCTTCCCTCAAGAAAGCGTCTGATACCATGATAGAACTAGTGCAAAACCAGCACAAACCCGCAAGATCGACTCAAGAGATAGAATAGAAGACAAGAACAAATCTATTGAGAAAAGCAATAGGAAATACAATCTCTACGTCTGAGCATTTCATAGTACATAACGTACGTACAATCAATATATACAACCAGTGAGACTAAGAATAGCAGTCTACCATTTAACCACCGCCCACTAATTACGGCACTGATTTAGGGTCGGTGCTCAGTGCTGACAAAGTGCTGCCTTCTGTACATTTCAGCACCTTCTCAGCACCTGTGTGCTAAGTGCTGAACCACTGCTGTTTCAGCACATTATGCTTAGTCAGCATATTTATATTCCAACAGGCACTACGGGTGCGGTGCATGACTGTATATATTTGGGTGTTTTTGCATTTTATATGTTATGACAGTTTGTCAGCAGGCTGATTGCTGCCACGGTTTTTCCCTCGAAAACCCTTCGGGGCAGGGGTTTTTTAATCCGGGCAGTAATCCGCTGGATGCGTTTTTGTATTGGGTCCCATAGACCGATTGGTCTCCGTGGACGATAAAAGTACCTTCCTTCCTTCCTTCCTTCCTTCCTTCCTTCCTTCCATAGCATATCCTCTCTGCAACTTGGTAAGTGTCAAGAGACATGCCCACATCATCAATATTGCTTGACATATCTGTGCTGCAATCCTGACCAGCTGTTATACCATGAAGCATATGGATTCAGCGCTAAGATTCAAAAACGACCATACTATGATTTGCTACGAGTATGTTCATAATGGTCCAGGCCTTATAAAGCAACAATACGATTTTTTTAAGAAGCTCTGCTAGAAGACTAGTCCATATTATAAATCAATTCAATCACCGATTAGGTTGAGATTGTAATAGAATGCCCTATAGATGTTAAATGATAGGATAGAGCACAAGAACTAAGCATCCGATGCCATGACTCCGAGTTGAGAAACGGGAATTTATTGGTCCTATCCATAAGTCGACGCTTTTGACAAAAAAAAATCGATAGACTTACCCAGAGCAAGCTCACCCTGCAAGGAACAGATAAGCAATCTCGGAGGTGCTGGTACGAAATGAAGGGAAGCCCATCTATGGAGCTATAAGGATTTTTTGGGTTGCCCCTGGGGGGGGCAAACCCTTGTTTATGTGGGTTTTTGATATATTCCAAGCATATGCGGAAATATGCCTAGAATATACGAGAAACTGCTCAAAACTTGCTCTTGGCTGTAAACTGACGGTCGCCAACGTTGTTGGATGGATACTGTGCAAACCGGCTAACCGGATAACCATTGTTCCACTTTCGTGTCCGGGGTGCGATGAATTAAGTGGATTGTGAAGATTATTAATCAGGTTTGGGGTTGGATTTGAGAAAGATTGAAGGAAAAATGATGGAAAAGGGAGCGCAGATGGAGCAGAAAGGGCCGGGAAGAGGGCAGTGAGGAGATCGGCGATGAAAGGATCGAAGAAATGGTGCATGAGAGGGAAGGGGGGACCCCAAAATGCTCTGTGCCAATATAGAGGAGTCCCTGCCCTCTATTATCCCTTCGCAAGAAGCTACTGCAATTTCTTTTCCAAGTCGCAGCTTCATCTGATCCATCCCGCACAACACAGTTTCAAGATGGATAGCGAACTGTTCCTACTCTGAAAGCTTGGAAAGATGGGAGTTTTTGAAGCGATTCCTCCTTTTTTTTATGCAAATTTATACGCCATTGTCTATGGATTTCATCTCGGTGCAGGCTCATTTGTTGATGGATTGCGTCCAAAGGACTTATTCATCTCTGCAATGTCGTCTTCTAAAAGTTCTGCAAAGATTAGTGAGCCTGGCTCGCTCTTTAGATATCTGATGGTTTATTTGCGTGACATATGATGGGACAGTACGGAATGGCCTGGGTAATCACATATTACAGTTTAATTATGGCACAGAAGACCTCGATGATGAGGTATGGAAAGAACATGCTGGAGAACCAGTGGGAGCATTAGCTGCCACTGCACTAGCAGAGCCTCTGTACAACCTTGTGACAAATGGCACATCCTCCTCAGGGTCAAATAGCCCCCAACCTTTGGAGGTTATAAAGGTAACTTTGCAAATTGTTCCGACTTTTGCTATAAACAGATCTTTCCAAACCTTCTTTTTCTGTAACAGACTACCTTGTGGAGAAGGAAAAAAGCAGAACTTAAAACATTGGACAATTGCGTAGAATTGCGTTTATCAATGTCCTCTTTGAAGGGGCCCATGCACAGGAATGGGTGGCAGCAAAAATAAGAAGTTATTTCCAGCCTTTAACAATTGAAATGCTAGCTTCGGAGAGCATTATTGAGTATGTGACAGAATGACTTTATTGTGCTATTTTATATCTTGATATGTTAGATTCAGGAGTTCATGTTTCTCCAATTTTTATTACGTTATTCAGGTATAAGCCTGCATCTAAATTCATGGGTGGGACACATCCATTTTTGGAAGATAAAGCCAATACCATAATTTTGGACCAAAGAGGTTACCTCCCCATCCAAAAATTTGGTCTCTGAAATGTCTGTTACATGTTTCTCTCTCCTTGTTTATTTTTGGGCTGGGTTGCGTGTATATATTGTGCTAATCTAAATGCTTTTGATTTGTATTCGTCATATAAAACAAACATGGAGTGGCTCAACTTTGAGGCCCAAATGAAGATGCTCGACCAATGTCTCAATATTCTCAAGAATTGGTTTTAATTAAGGAATACGAACCAGTGACTTGAATCTGCAACATTTACCTCCACATGTTGATAAGAAGCCATAAATTTTGCTTATTATGTGACCTCAAAACAGGTATGGCATGGTGATAGAGAATTCGAATTCTCACCACTTTGGGAACGATGATTCCATAGGTGGCAGTCAAGGTTTGAATGGCAGTCAAGATTTGAATGCTCTAAGAGGTGGCAGTCAAGGTTGAAGGCAGTCAAGATTTGAATGCTCTAAACGTAGATGCATGTAAGGGAGGGTGGCCATTGGCTGCGCAGGTGCCATTTAGACGTGGCGGACTTCCATTTGCAGATGCGACAAAATGCCGAGAAGAATTTGTAACGGCATGAGAATACTTTTCCTAGGGTTTCAGAAGGCTCTGCTTTAGACCATCAACTGCTACTGAACGATCTTGCTAACGGAGCCTCGCCGGATGATGCAGACCAGACTCGAACAATGCATGCATAGGTAAGTTAAATGTTTTTGCATTTTCTTCTTCTTGTAGGCCATAAAACTGTTTTCACTCACATCTGTTCCTATATAAACCAATATGTCTGTTTGAAATGGCAAATCACTACTGTTGAAACTGTGTTTACCAAAAAGATGAGCTGGTCCTTCACACCTGAGTATGATAATACAGAAGTTGAGCTTACTCGGTAGTTGCGAATGAGATTATCAATATGTATGCAAAATGTGTGAGCTTATGGGAGATATATCTTGTATTTGCAAAAATGCAAAACCAGGATGCAGTCTCATGGAGTGCAATGATTGCAGCATACATTCAACGTCTCATGGAGTGCAATGATTGCAGCATACATTCAACACGAGTATTGCCAGCTTGCCCTATAACTTCATAAGAAACTGCAACTAGATGGGATGCAACCAGAAAGGGTTATGTTTTTAACTATACTGAATGCTTGTGGCAGCACAGATAGGGCATGGTAGGGTGATGCACAGCCATATAATTAGCAAAGGACTTAAGTTGAACATTTTCCTTGGAAATACACTTATTGGCATCTATGCTAGATGTGGTAGCCTGACACGAACAATATTTGGCATTTTAAAGAAGCGCGATCTAGTGTCATGGGCTGCAATCATTATAGGTTAGGTGCAATATGTGCATTGCCAAATTGCTTTGATTCTCTATGAAAATATGCAGCTTGAAGGTTTAAAGCCAGAAATACATTTTTAAGCATCCTAGGAGCATTTTTAAGCATATTTAGAGCATGTGCCATCATGGGAGCAATTGAATATGGAATGTTAGTTCAGAGCCAGATCATTATAGTGGCCTTGAGTTAGATCCCCTTGCTGGTAACTCCCTTGTTGATATATACTCTGAACATGGTACCTTGAGGAGGCACAAAATATACTTAATAGACTGCAAAATTAAGATATTTGTGTTGGACTGCACTGATTGTAGGTTATACTCGGCATGAAGATGGGCTCCGTGCATCAGAACTTTCAAGAAATGCAGTATAAAAGTCAGACCAGAGACGGACATTTTCGAGTGTTTAAAAGGCATGTGGTGACATGGGAGCATTAGGGCATGAAAGATTCTTTGATAATGAGATCATAAGAAATGGACTTCAGTTTGATATTGTAGTCATGACTGTTCTTGTTGATATACATGCCAAGTGTGGAAACCAGACATGCAAGATGGTTATTCGAGAAGTCTCTAAATAAGAATGTGGTTTCGTGGGCTGCAATGCTTGCAGTTATGCGAGGTCAGACAATGTTAGCCTAGTTGAAGAATGCTTCAATGGTATGCAGAAAATGCGCATTAAGCCAAATGATAAAGTCTTACTAGCATTCATTCTACATGTAGCCATGCTAGCTTTGTTGATGAAGGCTGTTGTTACTTCAGGTCAATGATAGAAGAGCATGAATTTACTCCTAGCATTAATCAAATTAACCGCATGGTTGACCTTCTTGCACATGCAGGATATCTAAATGATGCAGGATATTTTCTTCGGGCTTGTGAACCTGATGTCATACGATGGCTATCTCTGCTCACAGCATGCGGAACTTACTTTTGAGTATGATAAAACATTTCTGCGATGTTACCTTGGAGTATGTTTCAGATTTGTAAGTTCCAATTTTACTATGCTAATATAGTTACAGAATGTTTTGATAACTGTTAAACATTGTTGTCAAATTCAAGATCGTTGCTAAGAGATATTTATCAAGTTTATTTAAAAAAAATATTGCTTATTCTTCAACTTTCTTCGTGGCCTATCATGGCAGCCTTCAATGGGCACCCTGGTATCCTAGGGGGCTGCCACCTCAGCCCTGGTGGTACCGTACCCCCACCACTTTGACACCTTATAACTTGAGGTGGCATTGCTAGATTGGGAAGCGATTTACTTTTCTATATAGGCAATCTTGTTGGGCATGATGCCATTTCATATGCATAGCCATTGAAATGCTAATGTGATTGCAATTCTAATTTCACGCTTAAGTGCGCAGCCAATGGACACCCTCGCCTAGGAGGAGAAAAAGATGGTGGCGAAAAATAACACGATTTGGTTAACAGGATGGGCGACAATGATGATGATGCTGCTGCTAACAAGTTGACTCCCACATAAAATCGCAGCTGCAAATAACAGTTGTGGTGTTTTAAAATTAAGTTCTGAACAGTTCCAATGTTCTAGAAAGGTTTTAGCAATTCAAGAGTGTGCTTCACGCTTATTTGCCCAAGGTCGCAATAGATGCATTGGCAACAAGAATGGTGTGTGCTAGTTCCACAGAAAAATGGCAGCTTTGCGTCTTCCTGCACAAATATCCGTCTCCGGGATGCCAGAATCCTGACTGCCTCTTGCCAAAAACAGAAAGGTCTTCTCCTCCCCATAGATAACGATTTTTGTAACATATGCTTCCGAGTATCAGTATTTATTTTAACATCAGGTCGCGTGTATTCCACGTACATGGATTGATAATATATAAGCACATATCTTGTAAAAGTACAACATCCATGTAGAAACATATACATAAATGATTGCATAGGGTTTAATTTGGATTAGCAACAGAAAATTATTTCTTCATATGGATATATGCTGAATTAGTCGAGCTCAATAATCACGTTGCACTCTTTAAACAATCGTTATGGCTATCACATTTGCAAATCATGTTAATATGGCTATTGACACTATAATGTCCCACTCAAATTGATGGAAGAATAAATCTTGCTTAGGTACAAGGCAGAGGACCAGATAGATTATTTCCTTTTAGATATAGCCTTGCAAAGCTCAAATCTAGCACTTAGAAACTTCTTAGAAGGTCTATTTGATTTGGTAAAGAAGGTTTAGAAATTTCTTGCACTCAACAACTTCTCAAGCCTTGACAATTCAGGAAGTCTGTTTGAGAGTAAATTATCTTGCAGATTTAAATGAACTACATTCTATAACCCTTTGAGAGTTTGAAAAATGCATCCACTGAGTTAATTGGAACTAAGATTAAGCAACTTTAAATTGGATAACAAACCCAAATAGGATGGAATGATACCAGTCAATTGGTTCAGCCCCAAATGTACAGCCTTCAACAAGAAAAGGTGCTTTTGGAAATACCCCAATAAAGATTGATGTGACCAAGCAGGAGCACTTGGAGACTGGAGACGTTACCAAGTTTTGTTTGAATAGTTTCACCGAAATATTGTATCACTCAGATGAAGATGCGAAAGGTACCAAAGTGAGTCAATGTCATTAAGTATAGCGTTACAAAATTTGCCATGTAAGTTGAAAAAGGCCTCGTCCCTAAGGTGCAAGTAGCCCCACAAGCCCATCAGGAGAATGAAAACTTGAAAAGGCCAGAGCTTCCAGTGGGCTTCAATTGAATGAAAGCTATTTCCCAGGGGAAGATAAAAAAGGAAAAAAAGAAGAAGCAAACACACCCTCAGGCCACCAGTGGGCAACCCTCCGTGTGCAGCACCTTGTTTTTTTCCTTATAGAAATCAAAAGTAGATGAAGGAAATATATAGAAGTGGAAGAAAGGTACGAATGCCTCTTAGAAGGAACTTAGGCTGGTGACCCATTCCATCTCCACAAGTCATTTTCCCTGGCTTTTCTAATTTTCATATCCGTAGATTCATAAAATTAAAGATCCGATAGCTTGGACTGTTGCCACATCATATTCTGATGATGTGGAATGGACTCGTGGATAGGCTAGAATTGCAGAAAGGGTTGGAAGCCCGGTAGGGCTTGTGTGCTAAAAAAAAAGAAAAGAAAACAACACTCGGTCTAAAGGTGAATAAACCAATTGTTTTAGGGAAAAGAATAGGGCAAAATGAGTTTTCAATCACTGTAAAAAATCCTCGCATCCAAAACATGAAAAACTTTAGGGCATCTTCATACGAGAAAATACAAAAAATAAAAATAAAAATTGACCGCCAGAAAAATGATCAGTAATAATGGCCATCAGATCATGAGATACGCCTATAATATGTCAAAAGATACCCAAACCCATCCTCCCCTTAACAAATTGCCCCTTAAGAGGGGCAATCTAATAAAAGCACAGCAAAATAGACTATTAGACCCACAAAACAACCATGAGAGATTTCTAACTAATTGACCTCAAAGGCAAGAGAATGGAGCCCAACATCAATTTATGCGCAATCTAGAGCACACAAAGGTTGGTAAAAATCAAGAGAAGATGCCATGGAATGAAAGGCTGGTAAAGAATGAAGAGAAGAGACCATGAAATGAGATACTGAAGCTATAAACCTCCATAATATAAGCATGATACGTACACAACATTACAAAAAGATGAAGGTATGCAATTACTAGAAAGGCAAAAGCAAGGCTTGAAAGACACTAGTCTGAGCGATCTTGTATGAAACACAAGGGTCAGCTGAAGTGGAATGGTTTTCAAAGTTGATCGCGATAAAACACGGACAGTGCAAAGGAAAGAGCCAACTAGAAAAAGACCATGAATAAAAATGAAATAGAAATTTTGTGCCGGCGGGTCCAAGATTAATTTAGATAATACAACTAACAAAATCATGAACAAGGCATATCTCAAAGGAATAAAACTATCAACAATCAACAATGAGAGTGCAACTTGAAAATACTGCATATAGCAAAACCTCAATAACTGTACAATCTCACAAGAATAAGGTACACAAAGAAGGAGTCATATTCCAAACAAATAACTAGACTGACTGAATAAGCAAATTCCACTCAAGAGACAACAATTGTAAATATGTACAACCCCTCAAGCTATAAAGACAAGACCTCATGGAAGATGAAAAAAGGAATGTGCCAAAACTAAAGCCAACTAAAATCTCAATAAAAGGAAGAGCGACTGTACAAGATCATGACACAAATTGCACAAGGTAGCAACAAGGACAATTGAATTAACCCCCACAACTACTAAAATGACCAAATCCTCATACCACTTCCCAAACATACCCTTGTGCAATAGCTAAAATGCATAACAATTTTAAGCTCAAAATGCCGCATGAAGCTCAAAACTTAATATAGCACTTCAACTCAATGCAAGATTGATAGAACCAAAAATATGTAAGGAAAACTAAAGGAATAATGAGGACGCTAAAGACAAACCTCTGATACGCATTTGAACATCTACTTTAATGAAGATCTGCAAAAGTAAATGACAACTAGGATATTACAATATAAAATATAAAAGCATCATAAGCAATTTGACAAGTGTAAGCTATACTCAACAAAATAAATAAAGGGAATAGAAGAGGGATGAGGACTAGAAAACAACTCGCGTAACTCATTAAGACTAGTAAACATTAAGGGTCCAAAATAGTTATTGTAAGTACATCTTAACACATTCAACTTCAAATCCATCAATACCCCCTCTAATGCAGGGTCTGTACTCAAAAAAATAATTCGCACAAATTAAGGTGCCAAAGGCTTTTAATAACCAATGTTCAGCTCTAAGTCAAAGTAAACTAAAGGAACAAACATGATGGACCTAAACACACATCGCCAAAACCTGCGGAGAGATGACCTCTACAAACTGAACTAGAGCAAGAGAATGAAAATTGAGAGAGGCAAGCAACACTACAAAACTCAACTCATGTGCAAGGAAAATCTGTTGTTTTTCAAAGACACTTGTTTTATAAAACTAACTATGCTGAAGGCCATGCTTAGAAGTACCTGACTACAATAATGTAGAAAATAAAGGCTAGCTGCAAGCCCCCAAGTTATAACTAAGAAAGTCATACGGTCTGGCACAAAAGCAATGGGGGGAGGTTAAAAACCCTCCCCCAACCTTTTTTAAAGAATAGTTGTTTAAGGTGTAGCCATCATCTACGTTTTTTGTTTAGAGAAATATTTATTTAGAAAATAGTTGTTTGAAGTGTGGTCATCATCTGCATATTTTTAAGAAAAAAAATATTTATCTAGAAAATAGTTATTTGAGGTATGGTCATCTTCCGCATCTTTTTAAGCTTTTTTTAGAAAATAGTTGTTTGAGGTGTGGCCATCTTTGCGTCTTTTTTTAGAAAAAAGATTTATTTGTGATTAGAGTTTTGCAATCATTTTTACTCTCAGGTTTTAATTTTTTTTTTGTTGGAAAACACGATAGTCGTTGGATTGGCTTGTTGCTTCAATGGTGCTTTTTGTGCGGCTGAAGATCATACTGTTTCTATTTTGGGTTGTGCAGCATGAAAAGCAAGTGTCTCTTCTTCGATCTTAGTTAAAGCAAGTGTCTCTTCTTCGATCTTAGTTATGGAACAGAAAGAAATGGGCGCTTGAGGGAGACAGGAGAGGTACGATTGTTTTGCAAAGAATGGATTGCTCCAGCTGCAAGGATGGCTGATTGGAAAAGATTTGAAGATGGAGCGCTTGACAGAGATAGGACAGATAGGTTTGTTTGCCTAGGTCTTGAATTGTCCTGAATTTTGCACAAACAGGATGGAGTGCTCAATTTGCACACGTGATGATGGGTAGCGATGTCAGAGAGTAAATTTGGAGCATTCGGTCGTCAAACTTGGTTACAAAGGTGAGACAACATAGCGGATCAAATAGAACTGGGTTTGGAGATTATGCACTCTTTTGCAGTTAAACGTTTCTTTCAGGACTCGAAGCAGGATTCAAAGCTTGTATTCTAAAGCAGGGCAGCCAGAATAAATCCGTTGAAAGTTTAATTCGGCGCCAAGCTTGGCTCCATCATGCTTGCTTCGAATCTGAAGCTTTCTTGCTTCGATGCCATGGCTTTCTTACTTCAACGCACCGCACCACCATTCTCTCCATGGGATTGCTATGTTGATGAGAGATCATGCCACCTGTATGGCATCTAGACCCCTGCATAAAACCATAGAGGAGCAAGCCAAAACCAAAGGCGCGTCCAAGACCTATTAGATTAGAGTCCAAGAAATATTTATAGAAAAATCCTATATTATAAAAGCACGACGTCTGTCTGTCCACCCGATCGACGGTCGAGATCGTCCCAATGTCCCTCCGCCCCAATGGACGGTCCAGATTGTCCCCATGTCTCTTTGGCCCGATCCATGGTCCATATTTTTCCAGGCATAAATTTAGAACGTTAAAATAAAAGGGCATGTTTTTTAGAATATATAGATTCCAGAGGAAGCCGCATTTTCAGAACCACCTCGAACCTGCATCCAATCCGATGCTTGGCGTAACAAAAGCACATCTCAGCCTGGCCTTTGAATACAAAGAAACATGCAATAATGAACATGCCAATGAAGATCATGAGAACTCCGGTAGCAACATGCATTGGTAATGGCTTTGTCATTGTTCGTTTCATGTTATTGTGCAGGCTTGAAGTCCAGTCCAAGTTGGGCAGACCTTCTTGGGATTGTGTCCGACAAACAAAAATGTTAGGGTTAGATTAGGTATTTCGGCTTGCATGGCATGCGATCTGTGCCAAAGTGCAAGATAATGGAGGCGGTTTATTAGGATTATTTGGCAAAGCTTTGAGAAGGCAGCGAAGCAGAGGTCCTGGCTCTATACAGTGGTGCGACTGGATTCTGGAAGAAACATGGCACCGATTCTAAACCTGTATTTTTTTTTTTATTTCCCTTTATTGCATTTTTCCTGTTCTATATAGCACTACAAAATCTTAGATGGGTGTTGATAAGAATCAATCACATAGGAGAGAAACCACAAAGGAATCAAGCACAAATGATTTGTCTAGGATAGTTTGAAAAGAACTTCGACTTGTGGAATTTATGATAATTTGCTTTTTTCAAATCTGTGGATCCTTGCTATGTAGCATGTTATATCTTTTTCTTCAGTTCGGGTGCAAATAACGCTAAACAACTCTCTTCAGTGATCTCTGGAAAACAGATCAGAGCATTGTACGTTTGTATGGATTTTCACCTTTAAGTAAGCTGTCAAAGACTCTGTGCTTTATTCTCGTGATAAAGAGCTGGTCTATTTCTTTGATCTTCGATGTTATTTTTCTGTTTGTTTTAACTTGCATCAGCCGTATCTAATCGCTGCATCTATGCCATACAAGTCTACAGTTTAGTTTTGTCAAATTGAAATATGTGTCAAAGTTTTCCTTATTTTATTCTTCGATGGAGAGGAAGAAGTAGGATGAATGCACTGGAGCTCCACAAAGATGGCAAGCGCATGGCCACTAATTTTGAGCCATTGCATGCACTGGATTCTTCAAATATCAGGCCTGTGATACAAAGTTCTATAATTTCAGGAGCATGCCATGGATTTAAGCCTTTTGCTGGCACTGGATTATTTGGGCTTCGAATTTCTGGAGCAAGGTGGTTATAAACTGGTTCTTTTGTTTGAGTTCCAACGGGAACATCATAGATTCATAGAGTTCTTATAACAATATCGTGCTCAACAAATGGTGCAGGAATGCCATGTCTACGCAGGAATGTGCCTGCAATTTTCATATCGATTTTCTAATTTGAAGAGCTCCACTTGCCTGTAATGTAGCTACATTGAGCTGAAGTCCACAGAAAGGCATCTTGCGGCATTGAAGATGCAATCATCTTATGAGTTTTGTTGTATTTTATCTCTTTATTGCATAAAATGTATTGTTACGGCAGCATAAAATAGAGCTTTCCATAATGCATGACTAAAATCTGCCAAGCCAGTTCTTTTGTGCTATATAGAAGAGAACTCTCACAAAGCTATTTTAATGCAACATGGCACGCTTTCTATTCTAAGCAGGGACGCATATTGCAGCATGGAATCTGCATGTTGCAGCTGATATGGTGTCATTTGCAGATTGTGGTGCTAAGATTCGTAGAAGATAGAACCATTTCGCAGACCCCATTCTGGCACTGAGCATCTGTGCATATTTTGAATGTATGATGATGCCTTTCTTTTGGCTACCATTTTTCAATCAGTGAAAGAGATATAGTCATCATTTGCTGTTGTTTAAAGAGTAAGTAGTCACGCAAGCTTAGGCAATGGCACTTTGCAGGTTTGAAGTTTTGTTTATTCTATTCACCTGAATAAAGGGAAAGACTTTGGCCATTGTTCAAACTGCGAATATTAAGACTTCAAGCCAAGAATGTTTTTTGTTTTAGGTGTCTGTGATTTTGCTTCTTTATGCATTGGTAATGGGTTTGTCATTATTCGTTTCATGTTATTGTGCAGGCTTGAAGTTCAGTTCAAGTTGGGCAGACCTTATTGGGATTGTGTTCAGCAAGCTGGTACACAATGAAGAAATTGGCTACTCAGATTGGCTTCTGGCTGATCGCATCCATGCAGGTAGAAGTTGGATCTTCACTAATGAGGCAAGAGTAACACTAAGCTAATGGCAAGCAGCATCATATCTAAAAGCTGGAGCACTTCGTATTCATTTGACAGTAAACACGTTTCTGCTAGATGTCATATTCCGTTTCAACTGGAGTTGCCACACTTGCAACACATGTAAATCAGGGCAGTTTCGACAATAAGGTCATGTTCACTGAGTATGTATCCAAATTCGTTGGGCTCTTCCTGCAGATTCTGACATGGCTTTTCATGTGTTGCTTAAACATTGGCCCCACATGATTATATCCATTCTTGGCAAGTTTTCGAAGACATTGTATGCCTCCTTGATGCTGCCATATTTGGCATACATAATGTCAAATTGAACCCATTATCAACAATCTCTTCATGAATGCCCCTGCCTGCCTCTAGAGCAGCTACATTCATGAATGCTTGCAGTAGCTAGCATCTTCATGATGCTGAATGATGATTCAAATTCTTTAGCAAGCTCCCTTGAAGGCCAACTTAGTAAGTTATCTCTGTTACAAGCAACACTAAGCTAAGGCAAGCAGCATCATATCTAAAACCTGGAGCAAAACATGTTTATGCTAGATGTCATATTCCGTTTCAACCAAAGTTGCCTCACTTTCAACAGATGTAAACCAGGGCAGTTTCTACAATTGGGTCATGTACTATTAATACATCTAAAATTTATTAAAATTCATTGCTCAACCAATCATAGAAGACACCTCCACTCTGTAATTCTGCTTCGTAGATAACATGCGACTCATCGAGGTTCTATTCTATTTTGTATGCATCATTGCAACTGAGTAGTCATTGTTATGGTACTCTACTCATTGTTATGGTACTCTTGAGGTTGTGTGTCACCTTTCAACATTTTTTGCCTGGCAACGGGTTGGATCACGAAGGCCAAATTTGTAAGACGATGGATTTTAGATTGTGTTGCTTAAACATTGGCTTCACATGATTATATCCTTTCTTAGAAAGTTCCTTGATGATACCATATTTGGCATACATATCCACCAGTGTGCTTTCCAAGATAATGTGAAATTGGAATTGTAGACTAAAAATATTAATAACTGGTTTCAATTTACAAATGAGGCAGCCATCTTAAGATGACCACATAAACTAGCATATTAGTATGTTCTAACCATCAACTTTCGAATCAGAAGTCACATTAAAATCCACATGCATCTACACCTGCATCCTATAAAGCATATCACAAATCTAACGATGAAATATGTGTTGGAGATATTGTAATATGTGTTGGAGGTACTGCTAATGCTTGGCACATTTGGACAAGTCTAGAAAATCATGTTGATCAAACTTTGTAGAATCTATATCTTAGATAGATAATCTAATCCCCCTTTCAACCTTCATATCAGGGTTCGTCAGGATGCCCTCTCTCCCCAAGAGAGCTGGCTTGCTGATAATGGGGGCAATGGAGCTCACCTTCTCTATCAGATCATCAGACAGTTAATATATGCTGATGATGTGGACCTCCTAGCTTACACACCAGCAGACATGCAACGACATCTCGATGCCCTGGACACATTCTGCCAGGCCACTGATATGCGCGTCAACCTGGCCAAGATTAAGGTGGTTCTCATATCATCTTCACGTCAGCCGAGGGTCCCCTCCTTCAGTTACCGAGGCCAGAATGTGGAAGTTGCATCCACATACAAATATTTGGGAGTGGAGTTTCCTTCTACTATGCACTGGGACACATCCATACGGCTACGAGTGACGGCAGGCTGGAAGGCGCTATATGCAATGCAAAACAATAGTCATAGAGCGGAGTTGTATGATTGGGCCCATCAGTCACATCTGTTCAAGGTCTTAGTGGAGCCTGTCCTTTTATACGGGGTGGAAGTATGGGGCCCAGTAGTATCACTTGCTATTTGGAATGACTTGGAGCAGGTCCAGAAAGCCTTCTTAGTACGAGCACTAGGGGTGAAGTCCACAGTCCCATATCAAATTCTACTGCAGGAGACTAGATTCTTGCCTCTTCAGAAGGCGGCCCTTGATCGCCACATTGTCTATTTTCAGAAGGTGGCCAATATGGACGATGCTCGTCTCCCTAAACTAGCTTATATCATGGCAATGGGGCCGCAGCGCCTCAAGGCCTGCTGGAGGGAAAAGAGAGCTCAATGGTGGCTAGATGGAATGTGCAGGAGCATAGGTGCATACATGTGCAAACAGAGGCAGATCGCCATAGCTTGAGGCAATATCTTGACGCTTGCTTCCTCAGCAAGCTTTGGGATGCCAATGCCCTTGAACATATCAAGACAGCACACTACCAGCGCCACATAAATCCCACATTGGAACGAGTCCCGCAATGCTACCTGCATACCCACTTGCCCATGAAAAGGCGCAGACTCATTGCCTCCATTCGCACATGGGCACACCATCTTCGAATTGAGACAGGCATATGGATTGGTGAGCCACGCCAAAACAGGCTCTGTCAATGTTGCCAAATGGGAGTCATTGAGGATGAATCTCGTACCCTTCAAAGTTGCCCAGCATATGATCAAATTCGGACGCGCTATGCTGAGTTGGTCAGGCCTGGCCAACCGTTACATGTGACATTGAGCACAGCATCCGTACGGGTGCTGGGATCATACCTTCAGGAGGTTATGGACATGCGAGATCAGCTATGTCCTCGGGCACACACTTGACATGTATATATACATTGATGTATACTTGTACAGTTTGACAGCATTCTTATTACTGCCACGGTTTTTCCCTCGAAAACCCTTCGGGGCGGGTTTTTTTTAACCCGGACATTAATAAGTTTGCTGCGCTCCTTATGGATCCCATAGGCCGATCGGCCTCAGTGGACGATAAAAAATCATTCTCATTCTCTTTGGGTTTATCAATGTTCTATCATTGCCACAAGACCATGGTTCAGGAATTCAGTTTGTTACTCATATATATCATGTTCAATATTCACAGCAATCCGACAACCACCTATAGTAGACAAATTTCAAATGGAGTTAGTTAATAAATTTTAAGATTTAAAAGGCACAATAGTTAAAGTACAGTTACAACACAAAGATACTTCTAAAGATGACATCTTCAAGAAGAATGCCAACTAAAATAAATAAACCAATAAAACCTTCCTACACTCTTGCTCTTACTTGGGAATTCAAGTTGTGAACAAATTCAGTGGACAAGTATTTACTGATCATGAACTACTAATCAATGAAATACCTCAAAATTGTCTAATTTCGTGTCTGAAATGGACCAAAGTATAAGGAGAACACATAAACTTGCAGAATATGCATTGCTGCTGCGTGCACTTTCAGCATCACAAATTGAGCTACCAAGATTCTACACATATGGCCATGTAAAAGGGAAATGTTATTAGTTACCCATAACAAATTAAAAATACAGTATAGCTTAATCTGTCATGTTAATAATGCAAACATCATGTGTTTTACTTTGAGCATGAAAATACAGCTCACGGTAAAGCAAATACTAAACAATATAATATTCGTGTAAGGGCAAAATTAATACAACTTGAATGTTTCAAACACCTTATGCAGAATGCCATTTCCTCGCTGGATTCCTTTTTTCCTAGCATCTGGTATTTTTGTGGGTTGGCAGAAGTGCACAGCACTATGGGCATTGGACTCTCCAGTTTCACCATGCGTAACTGCCTAATCCATGGATGATCCTTCCCCATGGTAAAGCAAGCAAACTTTTTGGTATCCCTGTAGGTGTTCATATCTCATCAGGAGATGCTTGAGAGGCAGTGATTAAGGGCTTGGAAAAGCACCTTTTCTGGTGGTCCACAGCTAAGCTTTCCATGGCGGAACAAATCATTGTGGCTAAATCAGTTTTAAGTAGTACTCATGTGTATATGGCTTCATTCATATTGGCTCCACAGCCAAAAGTACAACTTATCGTCAGGGTTGTCGGGGAACTTCATTTGGGGAGGGTGGAGAGAAGGGTGCTCTTGTCCAAAGTTAGTTGGAAAAAAGTGCATGTTGCCAAAGCATTTTGGCGGCCTTGGGATGATTAATTTTTTTTTTGCGAGCATGATGATGATTTCTAAGTTTATTTGGCCAAATTCCGTCTTGTTTATCGAGTCTTTGCAAATGTGCATTTCTTTTGGATCTCCATCTGTTAGACCACTTTTCCCCAGGATCTGCTTTTTATCCACTCGATCCATACCCTAATGCATCTCCATTTCTTAGAGGATACTAGTTGCGTGGGAGACTGTACAATCTCTGTTTCATTTTCACCATCTTGCGCACACTAGCACTACTACAAGTTCTTGGTGGATTCCATTATATGGTGGTCCTCTGGTATCTTCAATCCACCCATTGACACAACGTTGATGGAGATCAGCAAGTGTGTATATGATATCTGATTGGTATAACAATCAAAGGCAGTTGCTGACATGGGAAGAGTTTAGAGCTAAGTTCCTCCTTTTACGGTGGGATCGGGCTATTTGGCAGAAGGTGTCTTCAATTCTTCCTCCAATAGCACAAGTGGATGACCTCCAGCGTTGGGTAGTTCATGCGCGTGTCAAAGCAGATAAGTTGGTGAATTCCATGTACAAGGTCTTGCTTGCTGCGGACGTCTTGCCTCCTTCATCCAAGTGGCCTTTGGTCATTCCTAGGGACCGGTAGAAAGTAGTATCGAAATGGGTATGGGATAAACTACTCCATCCCAAAGTATTTGTTTTATGATGGCAAGTCATTCATCGTCAGCTGCGCGTTAATATTCTGGTGCACAATTAGATGTTGTATTTGAGTGGGGTGGATTTGCTCTAATGGACATTCTCTCCACTGAATTTTTAGTCCCTATTATACTTTGTAACTTTCTCTGGATAATAAAGGCTCAAGTCCTTCAAAAAAAAAACCCTTATGACCAAAGCTTTATTACCGGAGCATTACGTAATGCAACAAAATATTCATTGTTAGCCTGAGAGGTTGCATTGGGACTCATGTTCTATAAGGTGAGCTAGGCTTCTCTTAGCTTATCAGCATTATTTTTAGTATTATTTCTTCCTCATATTTCTCAGTATATATACTAACCTCATTATATATAATTGTTGTTATAATCGTCTCATTGAAGCATAAGGCTCTTCAACTTTTTCTTGTTCCTGCAAGTTATGTTCTTTTTCAGCTGACTCTCAAGCCACTGTAAATTATGGAATTTCTCAAGATAGATTGTGAAAAGGCCTTGCAAATCCTTCTTCAGTGACTCATACTCGTCAACATATGCAGGCCTGTGCAATATTAAATTGAAATCAGCTACTGATATGTATGCAAGATTGCAACTTGAAATGAGTTTTATTTCAGATTTAAGACCACGTTTGCCCATGTATAGAACTCGAACCAATCCCATCCACATAATTGCATTTAAATAGATGCGTGGATATGGTTCTACCTTGACAAAAAAGGGATGTAATTGAAAGAGAAACAAAAGATGAAGCTATCATTATGACCTGACATTCTCCAGCACGGAAAAGCGTTTTTCGCATCTTTCTAGCTCACTTTTATGCTTGACCTACATCTTTACACTAAGCAAGACAGGTGTAATTGGATGAACATTAGTATAAGTGGTGCCTTTAATTACTGTTTTAGTGCTGAAAATGAAGAATGCTTAAATTGTAAAACTAGGTAAGGGTAGTAGTGGCTGCACCAGTCTTTCCATAATTCAGTGCCTCTTTAGATTCACAATTATTATGATCCGGGAATCATAGTTACTATTCGGTCTTGAGCGGGTTAGGAGAGATCAAGAAAGGTGTTAAGATTCCTTTGGTATAGATGGTATAATCTCCAAAAGGGTGCAGTGGATTTGGAATTTACAGGCTCTATATAGTCTGCTGGTTGAATTTGGCTATGCATACAGGCCTCTGTTTGCATCAGAGTTTGTAATGCTTCCCTCTTTAATCTCAAAAATCTGTAGCTGTTTTGCTTTTCTTGCTCTTTTCTGGTGAAGAATCTGTGTTGTCCAACTCCGGCAGATCCTGTCCAAATTTAGACATATGTATTGACAAGGAACAGATGGTTTGGAATAAGCTCAACCACTGAGGATGGTAAGAAAGTGAGCTGAGGCTGAAAAGACAAAAGGCTTATAGTTTTTGCAATAGCCAAAGATTAACTGTTTTGGAGTGATGATAATTTGGGTTATCCAAGCCTGTATGGAAGATCAAATAAATGGGTCCATAATATCCTACATTGCATGAAGACCTTTCAATTGCATAAGTGAATGGAATCTAATTTGGCATGAAAGCTAAATAAAAGATGGAAAAGACTCCAGTTCTTATTCAAAATACATTCTCAGCGTTTGATGA
This sequence comes from Isoetes taiwanensis, assembly GCA_021234155.1. Classification (NCBI taxonomy): domain Eukaryota; kingdom Viridiplantae; phylum Streptophyta; class Lycopodiopsida; order Isoetales; family Isoetaceae; genus Isoetes; species Isoetes taiwanensis. The sequence continues at coordinate 20,530,993 of JAJEKV010000002.1, read as the reverse complement.
TTGGAACTTGTTAATATCCAGCAATCATGCTGCACGTATCGTGCGGTGATTGCAAATTTATTTTAATGATTGACTTACACAGAAGCTTGTATGCCTCCTCCAGCATTTCTCATTTTATGCCTTCCATAAAATAACATCTGATGCTAGGCTAATAAACTTGTAAGTCCAATGTTCATAATGTCATTATGGATGAGTTTGTCTTGGTTAAGGACTAAAGAAGTTGTGCTTGCTTTTATCTCTCCTATTCTTTTATAACAACAGTGTATTGTGATATAAACTGACTGTCAAATCTCATTTTCCAAGTTGTGCTTGCTTTTATCTCTCCTATTCTTTTATAACAGCAGTGTATTGTGATATAAATTGACTGTCAAATCTCATTTTCCAAGGTTGACATTTATCGAGATTGCCAATCTATAGTAACTGTTCCATATCTAACAAATGCTTGGTTTTTCTTCATGCAAACATCCATGCAGTCCAACTGAATAATATTAATATTTAAATACGCAATTAAAACTATGCCATTACAGCACGATGGGTTTTTCTACGTCCGATTTGGGTTGGGCTCCAATGGAAACCTCCCCAACTTTCCCTAGAAACCTCCCCAACTTTCCCTGGAAACCTCCCCAACTTTCTCCATATTAGAAAACAGGGGAGGTTTCCATGGAAACCTCCCCACCTTTCCGTGGAAACCTCCCCAGCTTTCTTGGATGATCTGGGGAGGTTTCCAATTAAGAAAACAGGGGAGGTTTCCATGGAAAGGTGGGGAGGTTTCCACAAAAGAAAAAAAGAAAAGGCTCTCTAAATTTGCACGAAGACCAAGACTAGCCCCCGTGCATCTCGGTCCTCGTGCGTTGCAGTCCATTGGTGGTTGCCAACATTTATTTTATGGAAACCTCCCCAACTTTCCAAAGAAACTAGGGGAGGTTTCCACAAAATGTCTATAAAATTTCAAAGTGAGCTATTTCTTGAAGCAAATCGTCTCTTTGAGTTCTTCTTTTATCAACGAATTCATCCAAGCTTTTTCTTCAAGTAAATCGTCCCTATGAATTCTTCCTTCATCCACGGATTCATCCATTTGCCGTGATTCCCATCGACTATTTCATCTTTCGTTCCTTTGATGTTGTTATTTATCTCATGGATTTGGAGCGTAACGTGTATGAGGGAGTTGAAGATGATATCTCCACTGATTCGTCCCTATATGATTCAGAAGCAACTGTAAGTGATTTCACTTTTGATAATGTTGACAATGCTGCAGGTTTTGAGGATGTAGATGATGAAGACCATGTAACACCCAGTGGTGATCATGACAATCATTTGAATGAGGGAGACTCTGTTGGATCATATCCACCTATACCTTCAATCAACTCAAGGGAAGGTTACATTTTCACGGAAGCATCATACTCTTTGATGGTGCAATGCGTCAAGACTCTGTCCAGCCCTCCATCGAAGAGTGGAGGGACATGTGAAGACGTGGCATGGGAAGGTGGTCTAGGAGGAAAGTCAGGGAGGGAGGTGGTACGAAGGGTAAACGGTAGAATGGGAATACAGGAAGTGGGTAATGAAGGGCCCTTAACCTCCTCGGGCGGCGTCCCGATGTGGAGGTCTACATCAGCGGGTGGGACAGTGGAGGTGCAAGAATCAAATGGACGTGTCTCAAGCCCTATCCCTACGTGTGACGCAAGATCCACCGTGGCTCCCAAATCAATCCCACCAGGCTCACATGCGGTACTGATTGCTGCTCCAACTACTACTCCATCTCTCCCGTGTAAATCCTCAACCTGCCATGCATGTCTCTCGTGTGGAGCCTCTCCCTCCTCTACATCGATATGGCCATCACGGGCCAAGAGTCTACTCTGGGTCTCACAAAAACGAGCCTCTGCATCCTCGTCTCCATTATGCGCACTAGAGCACGATCACGATTACGCTATCCCCTTTGTGAGCCCCCTGTGGATATCTCTGAGCTAACTCCTGAGGAGAGTACACCCTCGTGTTCCTCCCCCACTCGGCCACGACCTGTCTCTGTAGCCTCGCTCTGTAATGACTATCCTGCTGGCAGTCAAGATACTCTGGCCTAGTGCACCTCTCCTGTCCGCGAGCTCGGCGCCTCTCCCTCTCCCTCTCCTGTGCGGCCTCATCCTCAAGATCAAGTGGCCGTGTCCTCCGTGCACCCGGACGACGAGCAACCCAAGGAAGCTCAGGATGCTTGGTCTTACGTGTTGCAGCACCATTCAACAACAAGCCCATATAGCCCCTCTCCACGGGGGGTGTGTGAACACCCCTCGTGCACACAAAACCACCTATCCTCTTATCTTGTTGGCAACCCAGGGATGGTTGTCAACAACCGTCTGATCCTCCAACATCCGTGGAGCACATCCCTAAATTAATAAACCTGAGACCTAAGTCTATGTATCTAACATTATATTCTAAAAAATATATGCATGACGAACTCTAAGATCCTAGGTACACGACACTTACCCACAAAGAACGCCCTAATCTGCGGTGCATGTGGTGGTGGTGGTACCTCGCCCTCGGCCTCTCGAGGCTGGCCCTCCCTATCCATACCTAAGGTAAGACATAAGAAGAAGAAGCATGACTATTGTAAAATGTTGACGAATACTAAATGAAGAGGCATACTTAAACACAAAATAGATTAAGAGAACGGAATTCCTCGTTTACCAAATTGCAACTATGATTTTATAACTATCATGATAAAGATAGATTGAACTCAACAAAACATATAATGAGAATAGGAAGTCCTCAAGCATCAATTTGCAATCACGAGTTCAGGATAAACTAGTACTTTAGATCTTTATTTTGACACAAATACAAAATGAGAGAAAGAAGGAATTACCCATTGCAACAAAATCAGACAAGACAAAATATTCATTTAGAGTTGTTGGAACTTGTGGAAAGCACTATTCATTTGGGATTGAGATAAACAATGTCGAGAAAAATGCTGTAGCATAACTATTCATAAAAATTACAAGAATGGATAATTCTCTTGTATTACAAAGGTTTCTCAGAAAACAAGAATAGCCAATTCCTCTATAACAAATTTTAGAAGGTTTCTCTCTATAACAAATTTTGGAAGGTTTCTCAAAAAAAGAAAACCCTGTTTGCAGAAGAAGAACACCAGCCACTCTAGTGGGAAAGTTCCTTGAGCTCTTGACTGTGATGACCGGATGATCACTTACAAATAAATCTTCAAACAAATCTGCTATCTCATTTTTTAAGAAAGAAATAATAGAAGATAACAATATTTTACCTGTTAAGAACTCAAACTTGCAACAAAATCAGTAACCACAGCTGTCTAAATTCTGGAACAATTTGTAAAAATTCTGTTTCAAATTCTCCTTGGGCACTGGAAAACCGGGCTTGTAAATCCGAAACTGGTTCTTGAAAAAACTTTCTGATTTGGGCGTTAAAAAAGAAACAAAATGCAGAAATAAGCACAATTTCATTATAATGGAAAAATTTTTAGTAAACTGGAATTTTTTTATTTTGGGGGTTTTTGTATAGACCTTATGCAGGGGTTGAGTACCCTGTATCATAGACCTTATGCAGGGGTTGTATACACCACCATGAAATATGTAGAAAACATATTTACTCGGTATCATACACCTTCTGCATGTGTTAGGTACACAGGTATGACACCCATGTATCATACATATATTTTTAAGATACATGAATAGATTTATAGACCTTCTGCAGGTGTATGATACACGTGAGTAGTACACATGTATCATACATATGTTTATAGCATACAAGCCTCAACCAGTTTCACATCCTTCTTTGGCAACTGAATAAATGCACCTCTTTGCTTCACCAATGTTATCCGCACCCCAAAGATATGATTGGAAGTTCAATAGGCACCACAGATTTGCGTGATCTGCATTTGCTAAATTCAATGGATCAACATCCTTGCCATGAAGGGTGGCTCTCTTTACCCCAAATGGCATGTATAATTGCCCTCGTTGGCGCTCCCCAAATGGCTCCATGGGGGGTGCCCCCGGGGGTATACCTGGCCCCCTCCCCCTCCCCCTCCCTTCCCCAACCCCCCATTTGGGGGTATATATACTCCCCTAGCAACTAACCGAAATGGGGTATACCTCCCCAAATGGCGCCATTTGGGGTATGCCTACCCAAAAAAAAAAAAAAAAAAAAAAAAAAATAAAAAAAAAAAAAAAAAAAAAAAATGGGATGCAAATGGCGCCATGGCCATTTATGGCGCCATTTGCATCCTCAAGGTGCCATGTGGGGGGTATACCTGCCCCCATGGCACCCCAAATGCCACCATTTGAGGGGTATACACGCCCCTCACGGCACCCCAAATGAGCCATGGAGCCATTTGAGGGCTCCAAATGGCACCCCAAATGGCTCCATAGCGCCATTTGGGGGGTATACCTACCCCCTGGCGGCACCCTCCAAATGGGCCATTTGGGTGGTATACTGCCCTGGCACCCCCAAATGGCGCCATGAAGCCATTTGAAGGCTCAAATGGTGCCCCAAATGGCTCCATTTGGATGTATACATGTGATGAATGGCTCTAACAAAAAGGCGATGCATATAGAAAGACTTACGGATATGGTGGTCACCATTTTGGTGAAAAAACTATCGGCCCGGAGTATATATGGATCTTGTAAGAATATTGCAGCGCCTCAAAAAGAAGCGCCCAAAAAACCCTGTGCAAACAGCTAATGTTACCTGAAAATAAATGACTGCAAGAAGCCGCCTAGAAGTGCCGATCGGTATGGAACCATCGAAGACCCTGCATCCGCCTATAGAAGGATCTATACAAGCGCCTAAAGAAATGATATGTCGAGCAGCAACAACAAATTTGGGATTTCAAATTTTGAATTTCAAATTTGGGCGGGCGGAGGGCTTTCAAATTTGGGCGGGCGGAGGGGTTTCAAATTTGGGCGGGCATTTTTAAATTTACGCTCGCCTTCCACGAGCTTCGCCATACCCACCCGCCAGCGCCACCTACATTCCGCCTGCTTCCGCCGCTGCGACTACGGCGCCCGACCGCTGCCGCCGGCGCCGCTACTAGATGGCCTATTGGACCTAGCGCCAGCGCCTGCTGCTAGATGGCCTAGCGCCGCCTACATCCCCGCTTTAGCGCCGCCACATCCCCCCTTTCCCGCCGCTGCCGCCCGGCGCCGCCAGCTTCATTTCGATGCCTGCTGGCCGCTAGATGGCCCATTGGACCCTGGCGCCAGCGCCCGGCGCCTGCTGGCTAGATGGCCCCTAAGCGCCTAGTGCGATGCGGCGCCAGCGCTTAAGCGCCTTTGTTTTCATCACTCTAGACACTAAAGATATCAAGAATCATGAAGGCAAGTCTCCAAGGCAAAGGTAGGTGTTCTTTTACTTGATTTTTTAGTTTTCCTAGTCAAATAGCACCAGTTTCTTGAATATATGTTTGCTTGATGCATATTGAGGAGGCAAATGGCATGCATCCTTAGCATGATTTGCTTTATTAAATGCATGTTGAGGAATGCAAAAGCCATGGCGCCATTTGCATTCACCACCATGCATTTGATCGAATGTTATATCAAATGCATCTTTGTGGATGCCTCATCATGTTTGGAAATGGCACCTTGAGGATGCAAATGGGCCATGGCGCCATTTATTTTACCCAAGAACAAAAAAAAATTCAAAAAAATTTCATTTTTTTTTTTTTTGCAATGTGCAAATGGCGCCATGGCTTCATTTGCACCCAACCCTGGCGCCATTTGCACCCCAACACCCTTTTTTTGGGTGGAAATTTTTTGGTGTCTTTGGGGTGTAAATGGCACCATGTTGCATCCTCAAGGTGCCATTTCAAACATCTTGAGGATGCAAATGGGCCATGGCGCCATTTGCATTCACTAACAGCAAAAAAAATATGTTGAGGATGCATTCACCGGCATGCATTTGGTCTGCTATAGCAAATGCGTTCGGGTATGCCGGGGAGATTTCTTTGTGGAGTCACCTTCGTCCAACTTGGTACCCATGAAGATTTTAGTCGCGATGAGATTCAAAATCATTTACAACTTTGTGAAGAGGCATTTAGTGGGGCAGGATTTGACATTCTTATGAATGTTGGCAAAGAAAAGCATGATCCTACTAATGGCGATTGATTCAATTCGGCAACAAATTTCATTATTTTAGCTTCATAAACAAATTTTCTTGATGTGTAAATTTGTCAATTTCAGAAGTTAATGATGCCCTTCTTCCTGTAAAATAGGTAAAACTTGCTAACTTAAGTTGCAGTATTTTTTTTTTGTTGTTTTTTTCCCGCCTCTCTGATATTAATGGCACCAATAAATGGCACTTTAGATGCATTTTTTTTGCTAAATTGCGCCATAATTGCTCAAAAAATGGTCATAAAATGGATTAAAAAGGATTTTCATCCCTAATTGGAATCACGAAATTTCTCATTTTAATGAAATTGTGCTTAAATGAGAATAGCATGTCAGTTGAATGTTCTGGCTACCTAGAATGGTAAAGAGGAGGAGGCTATGGTGGACCGGTAAAAGAAAAGGGCCTCCAGACTCCACTAATCGCAATCTTGAGGAGATGGGCCCCTGAGAGAAACATTACAAGCGAGGAGCAGTAGAAAGCGAAAACTTAAGATAGCGAGAGGCCTTGCAGAGCAGGTACAAGAACTACTGTTGCAAAATCTATCTTCAAAATAGGTAGCTGGTCTTCAAAATCCAAAGCTCCCTTCAATAAACAACATACTGGTCTTCAAAATCGGCACTGATCTTCAAATCGGCCTGTGATTTAGCATGGAAATCAGAAATAAGAGGCAGGTCTTCAAATAGGAAATGGGGCTCGGCCAAGCCCAGCTTCTCACAAACAAAAATTCAATCCTCAGAAACAGAAAGTTGCTCTGCGGCAAATGTTTTGCTCAAACTAAAAAGAATAAATAAGCTTCGCCTCTCTGCTAAGAATAAGAAGGAAGGATCATTCAGCCGTACTATACACCATGAGTACTCCGTTTTGAACTTTTTGCTGGCCAATCTTCAAAATCCGAAGCTCTCCTTCAACAAACAACTGGTCTTCATAATCAGAATCGCAACTAGTCTTCAAAACCTGGCACTGGTATTCAAAATCGGAATGGGAATCGAAACTATTATACTGCTCGTCAAAATCCGGCGCTCCTGCTATGGCTTCAAGAATGCCCTGAAAAAAGAAAGCATGCAACATAAATAGAATTGCATACGAAAATAGAAAAGGATTAATTCGAACCGTAGACATTAACTTTAGGATCATTATGAATGGCTGTTAACATAGATCAAAAAATATCATAAACTAAAATAGATTTTTGGGGATTCTATGGAAACCTCCCCAAGTTAGCAAAATTGGAAACCTCTCCAAGCTTCATGGAAAGCTGGGGAGGTTTCCAAGAACAAAAATTTGGGAGGTTTCCATTTCTTGGGACCCTAACCAAATTCGGGCATATATAATTTGATCGATTACAGCATAGTGGGTTGCTTACACAATATCGACTACATTTAGATTGGATCAAACAAAGATATTTTATCCTTCTATATATATGATTACTAGAAAAAAAAACCGGCTCCAAAAAGGGTCATTTCGAATTATATATATCTATTTTCCAGTCAAAAAATGCAGAGTAAAATTGGTTTTTGGAATTATCTACGTTTTTGTACGGTTTTTTTCCGGTCAAAAATGCAGAGTAAAATTGGTTTTTGGAATTATCTACGTTTTTGTACGGTTCTTTTTTAGGCAAGACATGCAAGCGAGGTTCGAAGGCATGGCTATGCTCTCACGGTAGTTCAACAAGAAAATTCCTAAAGCCTTGGCTATGCTTCTATCGCCGCTTCTTCCCCTCTGAATTTTGTGGCTTCTTTGTGGTGTCGTGTCTCACAGTTCCACAGTTCTTCTACAAAACACATATAGTTATATAGCGCCTGCCTTACTTTGGCGAACCCAGACATAAAGAAGCTAGAGCTAGTTTCCGGTGGCTAAGCTATGAAGCCATTCTTGCCATCATATCTACGTTTTTCGATGCATGGGCACAGCTTTGAAGCCATGGCTACGTTTCCATCGCAGTTCCACAATAAAATTTCTGAGGGACTATATTCGTAAATGGCAGCGGCAACAAAGATGATGACGGCAACGGCAACATTTCTTCACAGAGCCTAGTTTAGCAAGATCGGTGTGGATTAAGAGCAGCCATGGCGATTTTTGTCACTTTGGCATTTGAAAACATTTAGGCCAACATCACTTCAAGGAAAGCTGTGTTGTTGCTTTCTTTTTTTTATCTTCCTTCTTTTTCTGCAGATCCAAAGGCAGTTGAGTTGACCGATCATAACTTTGGTCTGGGTCTGCCCCTGATCAAAATACCTTGATGCTTTCGGCTCCATTTGTTTAATTTGTGTCTTTTCAGGACTGTTCCATTGAATGCGTCAAACGATTTGCGGGTTGGACTTACAAATACAGAGGTATTTATTTACTGTCAATTCATGGCCTATGGCAAACTTCATGCTTTCAGAGATTGCAAGACTGTGTTGCTATGTAATGGGTTGTATCAAACTAATTTTTTAGCATCAAAATTCTGGGCAGATAAGAATATTCTGGCATATTTATTCTTATCAAATACTTGCACAGACTAAAATTTCTGCTTGCAATTCTTTAGGATAGTTTATCTGCTGAACCATAAAGTTACCTATTATTTCCGCCCGGATACAAAGTGTTTTGTATTCATTTGTGAGGTTTTTTATTAATTGAAAGCTGGAACTTTAGAATATAACATTCTAATTCATTTGATCCATTCACGTAGATATGCCTTTTCGATGAAGCTGACGAACTCCACGGGATGCACAACCGATGAATCACATAAACTTACGTTTGAGGTAATATCAATTGTGACTTTCTTAAAAAGAGACATTACTTTTATCACCTTCTTGAATGGCATGTACAGAATGATGGTCAGAAACATACCTTACCAAATTGTTAGGCAATATGTATGATGCCTGCAAGTTATGCCTGAAGAAAGCCATCAAATAAGATGTTCATTTTGTGGTACCATTCCTTCCAATGTCTGCCTAGATATATTGGGACCTGCTGGAACTGCTGGATCCTGCTTTAAAACCCACTGCCTGCCATGCTTTTGGTCCAGCCTAGTTTGGAATTCTCAGGTCCCTAGCCAAAAACCTGCCTGCATCTCTTGCTACATAAGATGAACTCCTTATGTCAAGAATCGAAGGCATATTTTTAAACTAAAATGATTGAAGAATAGAAATTAAGTTATACGTATCTATAGGGCTGATATGAAGGTTGCATTTGTTGTATTTCCATGTTGGATCCATGCAGCTATTATTGCGCCCACCATATTTTGATTGTTGAATAACACAATGCATGGATCCTACAGCCTTCACAGTAATGATAATATGTACACATGACATATAGAGCCAAACTTGCACAAGAGTTGGTACGCGCAGAGCTTTGAAGTTCCATGCACGTAGCTTCTATTGCAATTTTATGATGGAGATGAGTACAGATTTGATGGTTTCTGCTTGAAAAGTGGGATAAGACAGTGGTTGCAGTGACAATTTGGTTGACACTGAAAGGAAGAAAGAAGTTTGATGACATAAGATTAAGTGTGTACTTTAATCGCATATAGAGGACATGTATGTTGCAGACAAATGGATCTCCTTGCAGGAGGTATATCCACTAAAATGCACAAGGATCAATTTCTAACATATTCATAGATGGTTCCCTTACTCTTCTCAGTGCACATTAATATAGTCTTGCTTTCATAAACATTTAAGGCAAGGCATTTCTGATCGTGAGTTCAGGAGCTTCTACAGGTCGATTGGGTCCAAAATAGATAGCTTCTTCCACCATTCCTAAGTTCCAGAGTTGACATATTCTTTGCTCTCATGCCATATCTTTGTCCTTCCCAACTTCATTATTTTGAGGAGGCTTGGGACTGTCCTAAAATCGTTCTAATGGTATGAGATGGATATCCAAAATCTCTTTGGTAGTAAAATACCCCTTCCCAGGAAGACTGCATGGGTCAATGGAAGGAGAAATTATTCCATTAATTCATGTACAATTAGGAGCACATTGTAGCCCCTAGAGATGTGCATGAAGAAATGGAAAGGGGCTGAAGTATTCCGGCTAAGGGTGCAAAGTATGAGGTAATGCTGGTGTTCTCTCCTTAGATAACTTTGTATGGGTTTTTTTGCTGCCTGCTTTATCTTGCTAGAAGAAAGACTTTTATACCCCTTTCTAGGTAACTGTTAGAGCCAAAAAAGGAATGAAAGTGGCACATATCCATTAGAGGCACACGTAATACAGGATAGGAAGATAGAGATTGACATTTAGTTGCAGTTGTTGTAGATACTTTGCAGCATCTTTAGGCTTATATCATGTTGCATCAATTCAAAGAATTCAAAACTAGAAGCCGTTCGTCATACTATGGAAAAGCTATTGTAGTTGACATGCATAGGTGGCTATGAATGTTCTATCTGTTTCTGTATTAAATGGTTTTCTAAGTGATAATTTGGAGTTAGGTTTGTTTGTATCTTTGATTTTATTCTAACGTATTTCTGTTTGTCAACATGTGCTCTTGGCTTTGTTATAGGGAAGTTTTAGAATTAGTAGGATTGTGGACATCGATGTTGTTCTTACCATTGGTTTCTACACTTAGCCTGGCACTTTCGACGCCATAGGCTCTAACTTTTAACATGAAAAGTATTATACGAATCTTAAAGATCATCAGTACATTAAAGGCCTGATTTTTCATTTCCTACTAAAGATTATATGGTTCAGGAACAGGGTCAGAGTATTAAAGGTCATCATTTACCTAAGGCTATCGACAAGAATTCTCATTTAGAACGACCACCAATCTGATGAGCGGGATATATCTATTGATGCAGGATTCAGGAAGAAAGTAGAAATGTTATGCGAAAGTCTGCTACTGCCCCCAAGTTGTTCATTAGAGATAGATACATTAGAGGCACACATGATTGTAACATTTTGCAAAAGTCACTTATTTCGCTGCCTCAAAAAGTATGTACCAAGGCATGAGATGGATGTGATGGAATGAGGTTTATTCTTTGCCTAAAATGCAGTAGTATTCAAAATGATTTAATGATTCTGGAAAACTCTTGCCCTGCCATGATTGCAATGAAAATGGGTTATGCACTGCCCACTTCTATTGCTTCTATTGCTTCCAAGTTGGTTAATTCTTCCATCATTGACATGATCTCTGTCCTCGAATAATTAGATTATGCTCAAGAAGACCGTTGTATATTGACATGAAGGGATGACACATGGTGGTTGATGATGAGATGCTTGATGGAGATTTCTAATTAATCTTTGTTGAATATCATGGCATAAGTTGTTGAATATCATGGCATAACGTATTGTCCACGTACCAGGCCAAATGCCCCAAAAAATATTGTTTCTTGGACTACGATGATTACTTAATTTTGAAAAAAACCTGTCATAATACAATCAGATTTTTTTTTAAAATGTTATGTTCAACTCTTTCAAACAAAATGCTGCAATATACATGAGGTGACCACTTATTTTTTATTCACATGCTAGAAATCCAGCTCTAAATAGAGAGCATGCATGCATTATTAATTATGCATGTAAAATGTGCCTCTCTAGAGGATGCTAAATGCTTCCATGGATTTTGATGAGTTGTTCCATAGAACTATCTTTTCATAGATTGCTATCAGTTCAGCATGTATAATATGGTTGGTTATGCACGTGCTATCAGTAGATGAAGCAAGGCACCCATCTACAAACCGCTTGGATGAATTATAGCCCGAAATCACGCCCCCATGTTTTATTGGCAAAAAATAGCAAGTTTGCTAAATGAAGATAAGGTAGACAAGAAAACAAGAAGCGGTTAAATGAAGATGAAATGGATGAGAAAAACAGCTCTACGACTAGGCCCAATGGTGTTTCGAGCCCATTTGTATTGCTATTCAATGCTAGCTCAGTATTTCTGCAATCTCAACCTTTTTGCTAGATACTTGCCTTTTGTTGGGATTTCTTATAATCTAGGCTCTAAATCTTTTATTACTTCGTATCAATCTACCCTCCCATTGCCATAATAAAAGGTTCATGCAAGAGTGCAGTCAAATGTTATAATATCATATTAAAATCTTGATATAGGAAAAATGTGATCACACATTCATTGAGCCATTGGAAGGACATAGTCTTTGAAGACAACATACCCAAGATCAATGTTATAAAAACAATGGGCCGCCCAAGGTTAGTACAACTCTCATTATAAGCTAACATTTTAACATTCAGTTAGAATAGGTTGCACATGCATACACACAACATGCACTACACACTATAGTACATAAACATTGCACTACACGCAATACAGACCACTACCCAACTTCTAGATTGGAAGGTTACATACGTCTTAGTTGACCATTTTCACACATTACAAATATTCCTTGGCGTTTTTGAGTTTCTATTTGCTACAATGGATATATCTTAATACATGGGGATCGATGCTTCTTCTATATGTAACTTAATAATGGTCCATAAGGTAGGCTATAACTATAATGACCTTCTTTATAATAATCTCCATCTTTGTGGAATAAATAAACAATAATAATAATAATATAATAATAATAATAATAATAATAATAATAATAATAATAATAATAATAATAATAATAATAATAATAATAATAATAATAATAATAATAATAATAATAATAATAATAATAATCACGCCATTAAGGACCCTCAAGTCTATATGGCAAAAATGTACAATAACCCTCCAATTCATGTAGAGAAATTAGTGCTTATTTGACAATTTTACCTTCAACATCTGCTCCATCTTGATGAAGTTTATCGAGTTTATGTTCTAGTCCATCCAACCTTTCTTAAAGGATACAAATATAATATTTGAAGAGGTTATGATTTGCATCTGTAAGTGCTAACATTTCAATATGTTTAACATGTAACATGCATTGTCATAATTGTAGTCTATGCACTTGAGTTGCAATAAAAATATCACCTCTCGAGTTTTTAGATTCGATGAGCTTTTTTTTGTGCTTTTATTCTTATCTACCAGAAATTTTGTCTTTCCTTTCCCGCTATTTGTTCACCTTTGTTGTTGAAATGCTCTAATTTCCTTATTTGCATTTCAAATGATCTAGGTGCAATAAATAATTTACGAAATTCAGTTGTTCTTTGTTAAGTACAACAGTACAGTCTTGAACGATGTTATAGCAAGAGAAATAGATTTGTAGATTTTATCAATTGCTCGACAAAAAAAACAATGCAGCTCAACTTCATAGAATTAGTTTCAGGTGTCAGCTTATCCCGTCGAATTATGCTATAACTCATTATTTTAGCTATGACCTTTGCCTTATCCATATGTTGCCCTTTTATTTCAACCCTTAATCTTATTAGCCAGTAGATTTTCCTTTTACCACTCCCCTGGTGGTCTCAAATAGAACCATTAGCTAAGTGGTAACTTTGAATGTTAGTTTTGTAGGCAGCATTGTTCATTGTCCAGACTATGGTTCATGAACTGCAATGCAATAATTGTAGCTATTGTCAAAATGAATTCGAAAAATAATATTTTCACCTTTATTCACAAATGCAATTGAAAGAAACAAGCTGGCTTTTAGTAATCTTTGGCCTAAAACGACTCTTGTTAATATGTATGATAAAATGTGGAAGCTTGAGTGACGCATGCCGCATATTAATACATAAATAAGCTACTGAAGCAGCATTATCTCTGTGAATGCCATCAATGATAAGAACATTGGGCATCCTTTTCTAGTATCTTCATTCTTATTTGACTATTATGTATGCAATACTATAATAACGCTATGATCTCACATGTGGTCTTCCTTCTTATCATCTATGTATGCCTAGTCTTGTTTTTCCAATAAAGCTTCTATTAATAAATAAGTAACAAAATATAGGTTGTTCTATAGTCTTGTATGTAAGCTTAAGTAAATAAATTACTATAAATGTAAAACTATATAACACTTAAAGCACTTTGCCAATTACCATTAATAAGGCGACGTTCCCATGCGGCCTCCTGACTTCAAATTATTTCTAAAGTTATTGAAAAAGTTAACTTCGAGTTTTCAGAAATGGTCAAGGATTTTTGAAAGCTGCGGTTGACACCTTTGAATGTGGAAGTCCGGTTACGCTCTTAGTAACGTAAGCTAAGCTAAGCTTCACCTTGCCAAATACCTGGCAAGTTTGACCTTGTCAAAGTCTTTTGTCAAAGTCTTTTGGTGTGCGCAACAGCTGACCAGGAGTGGCCCCTTATCTCGAGGCTAGTCTATCCACGTGTCAAAAAATAAAAAAATCTGAGTGGTAATGGCTTAAGCGGTCCTTCAAAATTCGATGGCCGTTCTGGACCGTCGCCTAGGTTAGAGCAGAAGATGCTCCACAAAGGTATGGATCGACACCTTATGATGCTCCACGCCTTGTTAGCTCTATTTATCGTAAGTCTATTCCAGTTAATTAAGATCATATTCAAGATCATAGTTCCCGGCATCACAGGATAATTTGAGTTGGATGTGGCTTAAGCCATTTGATCATGATCTAGAATAGACTGTTTCCAAAATTCAATTGCCGTTTTGGACCGTCGCCTAGGTTAGATCAGAAGATGCTCCACAAAGGTATGGATTGTCGTCTATGATTAGGTCCGAAGATGCGCCACAAAGGTAAATTAGAGTTTTTATAGCTCCTATTTATCATACTTTACCCAGCCTTAATTAAGATCATATTCAAGATTATGTTTCCCGTCATCACAGAATAATGACGTCCTGGCATTTGAGACGTGAGTTACTCTGCTATGCCATTTGCATTTCGGGTTCTCACTTTGGTATGGACCAACATGTCTATTTGCCAGAGTTTGCTCTGTAATCAGTGTAAGTTGATGTTTAGATGTGGTGGGGTCAGTTCTAGCTGCAAAGGCATGTGCAATGCATTCTTTAGTAAAAACATCTGCATGACATGATTAACAGGGCCTGAGTGATTATTTCTCTGGTGCTTGCCTTTATATGGCAATGTCAACACAAAGGTATGCCAGTCTGTATGTCTCTTAAGTTGCCGGCTGCCTTCAATGCTTCAAATAAGAAGGGGCAATTTGAACTCAATGCATCAGCATATGTCTGACTCTTTTACATTAATTCTTGGAATTTGAAAGACCAAAACGTCCCCCTTTGCTATGATGTAGGGCAATAATGGTAGTCAATCCACGTTTTGATCTACGTACCTTGCTGCAGCATTTTGTATCTCTAATGTGGCCACTCATCGCTCCTTCAGCCTGCCATTTCCTTCCTAGGTTTATTTTAATCAATTATTATCAGCACATAATGTTGCAAACTGGTAAAGAACGTGTATGTGTTGGCACAAGGTCAATTCTTGGTTCCTTTTTTGAGATTATGACTCTGCATATTGCTTTGTAAGCCTCCTATCTTCTCTTGGATTATAGGGTCATTGATTATACTGAGTATAATAGGGTACCTCCGCATGGGCATCCTCTAAACTAGTGGCTAGACATAGGCATCCTCTAAACTAGTGGCTAGATGGAGTATTATAGTTTGGCAGCTTCCCATTTCCAGGCAATTGCATCAGAATATATTTGTCATGTTTAGGGCTGTGCATATGTTCAGTATAATAGGATACCTCTGCATAGGGTCCTCTAAACTGTTGACTAGGATGCAATAGAATTGACAATTTCTCTTTGGAACAGTTAACTATCCATTTGGCGTTATTAATTTGTTTGTTTGAAATTATTTTCTTGGTTTAGACTTAGCGTGATTTAGCTGAATTATGTTGAAAATTAGTTGCTTGTGTCCTTTCAAGAAAGTCTCGTCGCTTCCAACTTCAAGAAAGTCCTGTAGTGGACCCTCAGCCTGCCGTAACCTGCTGCAGTCTTGTCCGCTAACTTTCTTCGTATTTTATGAAACAAAGCAAACAATTGTTATGAAACAATCCGCATGAATTTTTGGTGCTTATGACAAGCAGGTTTGCGAATGCATCATATTTTGCTCGAATGTTTAAGCATAAACGCAAGGGAAGGAGGCACAGAGAAGGAGGACCGTAAGTGAAGTTATTTATGCCCTTCAGAACTTCGTAGGAAGTAAAGGATCATAGATGGCACAGGGGAGTGCTATTTTATCAGGGGTGCAGAGGGGCCTTACATCCTATGCCTGGAGGCGATTGCACTTAACTAACTAATCAGGTGTGTACGAACCTATCAAGCAGAAGCTACTCAAAAAATTTCCAGAGAATTTTAGTTCAATTGCTGGTTCGAACCTCTTGTGTTTTCCTGCATTACATAGTTTAGCCCATTGGTTGTTCTTACTCTGTTGAAACCAGTAAGAAAAGAAACCAGTACAAGTGCATAGTACAACTACACACAGTCCCAGATATGGTGATATGCTTGCACACACCGTTTACTACGAGCAATGGTACAGATTTATGTAGATGAGACTGAGATGCTGGTTTCTAGTGGGCAGAGAGGATAAGCTGCTACTCAATAGTACAGAAACGGTCGAGAGAAAGTCTCTCAACCATACAGTCCAACAATGCAATGAGAACATCAATGCTTTGTGAGGAAGATGTCTAAAGATTATTTACATTTAACTTTAGCTTGTCTTGTTGGGAGTTATGACGATGCATATTGCTTTTTTGCAGAACTTAAGCATCGAGCGACCTGCTATTGCTAAAAGTTTATGAAAACTTAAGAGTAAGAAGTAAGAATTCATGTTGTAGGGGTTTAATTGATGAAGGTTATCATTGTTTTGATTCTGTGTTACAAGATTATCTCTTTAGACCACTAGCAGATCATTGCAGATGCATGCTTTTGCTTTTAAGCAGAGCATGGCAAATAGATGAAGTCGAGGACTTTTTAATAAATACAAATAGAGCCTGATTTTGTGAGTTGGGCTGAATTCTTGGGAGTGTTCTGAGTGCCATGAGAAAAATGCACCTTAGATCATATGTTTGATGAATTCTGGGGAGATGGGAAACAACTCTTATGAATTAGTTGGGAGTTCTATGATAAACAAATAAAAAAAGGATTCAGTCAATTAACGATCATCTTTGGGAAGGCAAATTGCGTGCTGCTTACGGAAGTCAGGCTTGTTTCAATAAGAGAAGATCATGAATGATATCAGGCTGTGCTATTGGTTTAGTGGCTGCGTTTCCAGCTCAAGGATTATCCAGAAATAAGATTGCATGCTCTCTGGGTCTCTAACTGCCAATTGTGGCAAATAAGAACCTCCTTCCTTTCTAGAATTCTTCGTCGGTGTGATCTCTCATAACCTGGGCATTACAGCCAACTGTGGCAAATAAGAACCTCCTTCCTTTCTAGAATTCTTCTTCAAGTATTCTGTTTGATCTCTCATATCCTGGGCATTACATTTTGATATTTAAATTTTGGGGTGTCAAATCATTTCGTGTTTGGGGTGTCAATTCGTTTCATGAAATCATACAAGAGTCTTGTTGGAGACTTTAATGTTTGTATAGGTCGATCCAGAACTTGAAAGTTCTATTCTAAACAAGCCTCACTTTTTGAAGGGAAATTTATTGACTTACTAGACTGAGGAAAAAATAGTCTTCTGGGGCGTGGGGTTCAATTCTCCAATCTCTTTTTTTAGGTGCCTTACTGCAGCTAGCTCTTTAATCTAACTTTCACTAACAGCAGACATAATGAATCTTTGTCACTTCTTCATAGTAAATTTTATGTTTATGGAATTAGAGCTTTCATAATATGCACTTTCAAAGGCCAAGTATAATAATTTCAGACTTGAGCTTTTCATGTTTGCTGATTGTACTCAATTATAGGTCGTAAAACTCTTATATTTCCCCAGGGAACTAGAGGTCTTTTACCTTTGGTAACAGATTAAGAAAATCAAGGAACTGCGTACCTCCCATGTGGTGTAATAGAATCATTTTCTCCACATGGTCTAAGAGAATCTTCTCTACATGATGGTCTAATGGCACTTTGGTTACAAATGGGATGCAAGGACATCCCATATTTTGATATGCTCTAGTATTGTAGCATTCTTAACAATCACCTCTGGAAAATGTGACTGAATGCAGTTGTTGCAAACAATGCTCTGTCGTGATTACTATCATCTCGGATCATAACATAAGCACACACTTGTACCATGATGTGGCTTCTAAGATAATAGGTTTGAATGTTTTAGTGCAAAAATTTTCATATCAGTTGATCAATCATCGTTTGTTGCTCAATGCTATTTGAAGTTAATTTGCATGTCAATTGACGCCATTTGTAGGTTGTAGTGGATATCACTTTTTGTTATCTTGCAATATTGGCCTTGTTTGGTTATCTTGCAATATTGGCTTTAGTTATCTTGCAATATTGGCCTTAATTGGTCTTGTTCAACAAGATATGCTTGTGTGTTTTTTTATCTTAAGCAAATGCAAAATGCAAATGCAACATGTTACAACTTCTTCCTTCTTCAATGAGACCGAAATTCCTTGCAACATATATCTTCAATGCCAATTTGTGGCCATCAGTAGCAAAAGCAGAATGGGCTTGGTGAGAAGGGGGAAGTGCAAGTTGGCACTTAAAAAACTCTCTAAGACGACAAAAAATTGTATTTTAGGTCAGTCAGTATTTCATGGCCATTCCTCCTGTGGAACCGAAAACTATTATGGATTATAGTACATATAAGCACATATAACTAGAGAGGATTTCCATCAAACAATTGCAGGTTCCAAATTCACTTCCTCTGCTGCAGAGTTTTAAGAAATTTGTTACAAGGTCAGATTAAAAAAAATTTGTTACAAGGCCAGACTATAACCACAAGAAACTAGTAAAATTGAAAGGGAAAGCTAGGTAGAGACTCGGAAATACTTTTATTAGGCAAACTTATCAGCTCAATCTTGTAGATACAGCAACTTTTTCAATCTTTGGTGAGAGTGACCAGGATGAAAACATGAATATTGACAACTAGAAATGTGAGGAGGCTAACAAAAGACAGACGGGAGAGGTGGCAACACTTGGTTTGTTTTCTACCAAACTTAAAGAAACGGGACAAGTTCATTCCTTCCCAAATATGACCCAATGGATTTGATATTTGGTTAAGTTCGGTAGCTCAATCGCAAAAGACAGTATTTGCCAAATAAAACTATAGCTGGTTAGAGGAAGAAAATGGGAGCAATATGCCAGCATATGAAAGCTAGGGAATTTTCTTGCCAATACAAAGAACACACTGTAGAGGCTTCAACACGACACTCTCATTGCCATGGCCTAATCGCAGTCTTGAATGCTACTACAGTTAACACTACCAAAACAATTTTGCCTGCAAAGAATTATAGATTGGAATATGAAAAATAGTAGGTGTTAAGTATTCTTTATCATAGACAAATAAAATGGAAAATAAAACACATCCAGAACAGGACCATCCAACGCAGGTTTCTTCTCTCTTGCTATAAAGAGTTCATAGCCAACTAAACTCAAGAATCACGTCATCTAAAAAAATGGTGTAACTTGATGCCTTTAAAAGCTTGTAGAGGTATCTCTATAAGTGCATGAGGTACTACTAATCTTGCTGCCTTTTGCATGCCTCTGTTAATCGTACTTAAACTCAAACATTGGGACTGTATAAAATAGTTGTGAATCTCTTGGAAGACATGCATTTGCAATATAATGGAGGAAGAATAATAGGATGGGAGAGGATAATGGGGAAAGCCTTAAAAGAATAGTGAGAGAGTGAGGAAAATTCGACATTGCAACTAGGGCAGGAAATGGACAAGGGGCCAAGAAACATTGTTCTCAGACTAGACTATCCCGATGTGTAAAAGCCATATCAGATTTGAAAAGAAAAGGGACTGGCAAGGGAAACATAATATTAAGAGCATCATAACATATTTGTGAGAAACCTTGAAGTCTCTATCCAACGACTACAACGGCGGTTGGAAGGCGATAAATTTCCAAAAGGAAACATAAAAATACAGAAATATTCATAATAATGAGATCCAAAAGAAGCATAGATTGCCACAATAAATGAGGTACTATAAGCTATTCTATCATCATATGTATTGTTACAAGGGCTATAACATGTTATCTCCAGCAAAAGATGACAAATTTCCTACTTCAAATGATATGTGGCTGCCTCAGCAAGAAGGATTTGGAAATTAGCTTTCAGTTCATTCAGGCTGGGAGCCGAACGAGCAATAGCAACTTCATTCCTATGCTTCCAAATGGCCCAACAACTCAGGATCCGGATTGTACCTTTAAATGAGGAATTTTGGTTGAGATATTGAAAGAGGGAGGCATCATCTGAAAGAACTAAATAGACCAGAGGACGGATCCATTGCCAGATCCATTGCCAAAAGGGGGTAAGCCATGGACAAGTAAAAGAATGGTAAAAGAATGAGAGCTCGTTTCCTGTGTCCACATCCCAAGGGGCACAATTCTTGAATTTGATCATTGAATTGAGCTAAGTAACTGTTAGTTTTGAGGCTCTGATTCAGCAAAAGCCATCTAAAGAGAGCAATTTTATTGGCACATTGTAGCTTCCAACCCTGCTTAATGACTGCTATAGCTGTGTCTTTTGAGCCGTTTCATACTCTACTGACCTTCATTTGAGGATTATCTAGTAGAAGGTTATATATCTTGGATACCCTGTATCCTTTCCCATCACAGGTCCAATTAGGGGCATTAGGTCAATTAGGAGCATTAGGTCTACACCCCTGAATTAGATCATTTTGAGTTACAACATAGTAAATGCCTCTATTTATGTCTATGTCTGAGATTTGAGAGGCAAGCTCTCGCCAACCTTTCCATCTATCATTGACTCTCAAGGAGCCAATTGTATGTAGCCCCCGCTTGGTACCATTCATTTATATCTAATAGGATGTTTCTAGAAGGCTAGGCATCCCTCTTCCTTTATATGTAAACTTACATCTAGAAAAAGCCAAAGTCTTCATTTACTCCCAATGGATATTGGCATAGTTTAAAAAAGCATGTGGAGTTTTGATTTGAGTGCTAAAATGATTCTTCTAAGAATCTTTGAAATTGTCCAATATACTTCTACTGGTAAAATGTTGAATGGAGGTAGTTGATGGGGCTTTTGAAGGAAGAGCCCCTATTAGGGTAGGATCTTAGCTAACATTTTATATGAGGAATTCATCAAGGATATTGGTCTCCAATCGAGAAAAAGGAGAAGGGACCTCCATAAAGCTATAATTTTGGTAGTTGGATGCAATTTTTTGGACATGCTATAAAGGTGGTCGATCCTTCTTCATAGCTTCCAAAAGGTAACAAAGAACTGGAGGGATACCATCGGGGTTAGGACTTTTTCCATGAGCCATGCTTTTGAGCATTGTCCCAATTCAGCCTGATTGGGACATGCCAGCTTGAGCATCATCAATGAGTGTATCATTTGGTCCAAGTTTTTAAAGAAGTCATCCGAGCTAGTGACATCACCGCTCATATGCAAATAACTTTTGATATTTTTCTTGGAAGAATTTTTTCATCTCGGCTAGTCCGATTGATGGTCCGGTTCTCCTCTCAGAATGAAATGATTCCATTATTCATAATTCAACCCTTAGCAGCCTTGAAAAAAAGTTTCGAGCTGCACCTATCCATTTTATTAATGACAAGGCACTCGCTTTTTATTAGTAGGCTCCTGGCCTCTGTTTCTTGAATGTGCTTCACTTTCCTTTCTAATACATCCTCCTCCTTATGAAGCTCAGAGTTATGTGGGTCAAGGAAAAGTTTCTGTCTAACTTCCTTGACTTTGAGATAAATATCGTTTTTTTTTTCTTTTCCAGTTGGTCATTCCATTTCTTGCCTCAGGATTTCAACCAATCCTTGATATGTTTCATCCTCCCTACAAACCCCTTCATAGAACCACTCTGCTATAAAGGAGGAAGGGACTTGTAATATGTCTCAAATTCTTGGCAAAACTTGCCATTGTTGAGGAAGTTGGTGTTAAATTTAAAGGGAGTATTTGCTCCCCCTTTAAGGGACCTACCAGCCTCCAAAACCTAGGGGAAATGGTCCGAAATAGAATTGCTATAATCTCCATAAACGAACAACTGATTCCACCCATTAGCATCCCTGGTGTAGAATCTATGAAGAAGACAATAGACCCTATCAGCATCCACCCTTTTGTTGCTCCAGGAATAAACATTTGAAGAAGAGGGGGCTTGGTATACAAAAAGAGCCATGAGTCTTTCCCACTGTAGTCTTTCATTCCTGGACATATTAAGTTTTCTCCCTACTTTCTGATCCCATTGTAGAGTGTTGTTAAAATCCCCAGATAGCAATCAGCTATCCACATTTTTTGTAGGAATCCAGTCAGCCATATCCCTCCATTGGACCTCCCTTTCCTCTGGATCAGTAGATGCATACACATTGATAATTCCAATTTCTTCCCTATTGATCTACAGAAAGGCAACTTGCCATCTACCCGAATGGTAGTTATAAGAACCAAGGGAGGAAAAATTACTCCACAAAATGCATATCTTCCACTTTGTACCTGCTGCAGGGCACCAAATGGATCCCCCATTTGGCATAACACAGCTGCCAAGGTTTGAAGCTTCAAAGCTTGGAAGTCTATGCTCCTGTATGAGGATTATGTCAGCTTTCATTTCCTTCATTGCTATGATGGCTCGTTTTCTTTTCAAGGGACCTTTAATTCCCCTGACATTCCAGCTTAGAATCCTCATATTCCCCATGATCTAGTGACTGGCCCATACGGCTTGGGGGTATAGACCTTTCTTTTCCTTTGCCTTATCTTTTTAGCTATCATTGGGATGAAGAATGATTCAACTTCAGTGCACTCGATGCCCTCTTTAATTTCATTCTCTGCTCCAACTTCATCTTCACTTTCTTCATCATCCCAGAACTTTTTATGTGGTGTATCTGGATTCCTTCCCTGCTCGAGGCCACAATTTCCTGGGGTGTTGAGCACGAGTTCCACCTCCCCTGTTTCCACAAGGCCCTCTTGGGGGCTTATCATATCAAGAGTCAATTGCTGCTGAGTCTCAGACTCTTGTTCCACCAGAGAGGGGGAATTGGCTACCATTAAGTTGGTAGGAAGAACTTCATTGTCTCAGGATTAGATTCATGGTTTCGAGGGCCCTTTGGAGGGTTTCTTTGACAGAAGTCAATTGCATCTCCAGAGGAGGGGAGTTGCCAGATTGATGTGAGCCACTTCTTTAGGTTCCAGACATGATTCTTGATACCCATGCCCCTTGTCCTGAGGAGTACAGTCCTTGAAGAGCTCAAGGGCAGGCAGGGAAGAGGGTTTAAAAGAAGGCTCCCCCTGTTCATTTTTTTCCCCTCAGATTTAGAGAAGTCATTAAGGGGTGGAGCCATTGGTTCTTCAATAGTAAGACCCTTGCTCTGTGTTCATGGGTCGGAGTGACAATGAGAGCATTAGGGGTTCCTTTCCACAAGCTTTATTAAGAACTTTAACCCTCGAACTGTCCTCTTGAAACTTCATCTTTTTCATCCATTCACTTCTTTGTTATTTGGAACCATTTTCTTCCAATTTTTGTGCCTCTAACTGCTGCTCTCATTCTGCCCTCGCCCTTAGTTTCCTAGCTTTTGGCACTTCCATTGGTGTTCCTTCTGGGATGTTGAACAGGGACACTATGAACTCTCCCTTTCTTTCTTGGGGTAATCCATTCTTCTCCTTTGCTTTGCTCCTTGCAAGGCAGAATTTCCTTCCCACCCCTATCACCCTTGCAAACACCCCTCCCCCTTCCCACCCCCTCAAAACCCCCATGTAATCGAATGCCATAACAAGCACATGGCTTGGGGAGACCATACCAAGCCAGCTTAAGTGATTTTGGGTTTCCAAAGTAGTCTATGTGTTGGATGTTGTTAGGAATGGGTTTGAGCAGGTCGATTTGAACCCATACCCGAGGAGCCTTGTGAGGGGTAATGATGAAGTCCAGGCCCGATGAAATAGCTCAGCCAGGATTTGGGGGTCAAAATCTGGATACCATTTCTGGAAGAAGATCTGTGTCTTGGCTTTGGTAATGGTTGCTTTTTTAAGAAGCAGGGTATCTGTCTGCCGATTCTCATATTCTACTATAAGAAAAGGAAATTCGGTCCAATAGATATTTTTAATTGATATGATCATATCCATTCTTTCCAGCTCTGCTTAAGCTGCTGCTGCCCTTTACTGTTTAATCTTCGTACTATCTCAAGAAGATCCATTTCTGTTCCTGCCCCAAAGATCCTTGATGTAACTGTTGTCCCAAAATTCTGACCCCCTTTACTCAAACCCCGCACATCTCTAATACCTGTGATCCTTGCCCCCTCTTGTTCCTGGGGCACGAGAATCGATGTTGAATTTATTACTTCCCTAGGTCCAGCCCCACGAACCACTTTTTTAGTCCCCTCCTGACTTATGGCAATCCATATCAACAGTGACAGCTTCTAACAGAAAATCTTTACTATTATCCTACCCTCTGACCAAGAACAAAATGGATTGAATACCCCAGCTGCTGGGCTATTCCTATCACTTACAAACTCTCCTAACTAAGACTCTATTACTTGTACTTCTAAATCATCTTCAACAGATATGAAGGAGACAATAGGAGAGAATAGGTCCTCAAAAAAGAATTGGTGGAAAATCAAATTCCTCCAAATGTTTACATCCTCTCCCTCTAGCCGTCCACAGGAGAGTTTCGATCCTTCAACTAGAATGGTGAAGTATCTCATGGATGGTGTTTAGAATTTGAGCGCCCATTCCCGCCTACCATCTCTTAACACATTTTAAGTGCATAAAGTAATTGTTGTTTCATCTATGTATCAGTTTTCAAGCATTTTCCCATTGGATCATTCACAAAGAGCAAATAAGAAAACTTAGTATATCTATTAGTAGTTAAAACAAAAGAGGAGAGGACAACACTTCTAGTATTATATGACATGTGACACAACTATAATAGCACTTCTATTATTATATAATACATGATGACACAACTATGATATATAGCAACAAGGAGTATATGACACATGACAATGACAAATGACACAACCATGATGTATAGAAACACTTCTAGTAGTATATGACACATGACATGACACATGATGTATAGCAACACTTCTAGTAGTATATGACACATGACACAACCATGATGTATAGCAACACTTCTAGTAGTATATGACACATGACAATGACAAATGGCACTATATGACACATGACAATGACAAATGGCACAACCATGATATATAGCAATACTTGTAGTATATGACACATCCCGATAGTATAGCAATATAGTATACTTGTAGTATAGCAATTACTAGTGTTGTATGACACGTGATACAATCATAGCAACACTTATATGACAAATAAGACTAATGGCATGCCAAACATGACATTTGACACATGTCATAAGTTTCTCAATATAGTGAGCAATAATATATGACATAAGGCATGCCACATTTTTAGATTATATAATTGGAGTGAGATGCATTTGTTGTTCGTTATATAAAATATTTGAGTGCATTTAGTGTTAGTTTTATTGCATCTAGTAGCTTCACATTATGCTTAAGGCTCAAAACTTTCTGTTGCGCATACGTATCCACCCAATCACAAACTGCCACATGGTTGTGCCTTAGTGAGACAGCGTGGCCGCACTGTTAGCATATCTATTGTTTCTTTTTTTTTGCCCACGTATCTGCCCAATCAAAAACTACAAGGTGGCCTTTCTCAAATGTGACAGCGTAGCCGTGCCGTACATAATATTTTGTTGTTTCTTGCATCGTTCGCCTTTTGGTTCCCTTAAATTGCCAAACCCTCTGCATGATTTACATTCGGTTCTTGATGGACTTTTCGTTACATATCTGAAAAATCGTTTGTTAGGTCGCTTCCTTTCTTTACCTCCATATTTTTGTGTTTCGAAATCATACTCACTCCAGATGCCTGATTTTTGGGAAATGGAAAGTTTTACCGGTGAGAAAATCTCCCACAACCTTAGGAAATTAACGTGGGAAAAAAATCCAAAAAGTTTTTGAATTGTCGAAAAAACAAATTCAAACAATAGATTTCCCTAAATTAGTGATTCTGGAGTGCGCACATCTAGAGTATGCACGTGTACTTGATGCATATTAGGCCATTGGATCATGATCTCCAAAAATGGACGGAC
Source organism: Isoetes taiwanensis (assembly GCA_021234155.1). Classification (NCBI taxonomy): domain Eukaryota; kingdom Viridiplantae; phylum Streptophyta; class Lycopodiopsida; order Isoetales; family Isoetaceae; genus Isoetes; species Isoetes taiwanensis. The sequence continues at coordinate 20,504,875 of JAJEKV010000002.1, read as the reverse complement.
TTCTGGCCTTTCTGGACCGTCGCCTCTATTGGTAATCCTAAATGGGCAGGGATAGCTCTAGGGACGGCCTCAACGAAACAAGACGGATGCAGCTCCGCAAAGGTGAGAGCTTCTCAAACATCTTTTCCTATTTTCCGATCCCCTCCAGTTTATTTCAGAGGCAAGATTTTGTTCTTTGTGGTGATGTCCGCCAGAAATACATTGCCGGATCTTTATCCCTGTTTAATTTTTAACTGGCAAGTCAGACGAGACACCATTTTTGAAACCCAAAAACCTAGGCCTCTATAGCAGAGGCAAGGCAGAGCTGGTCGGGCACAGCTAGTCACAGGCTACTCACTATTTTTGCATTTTAAAAACAATAACTCTGTGCGGCCTGTTTTAAAAGTTGCATTATATCACTCTTATATTTGTTCTGTTTTGTTGCAGATGCTTGGGGACATGCTCCAGTATAATCCAATGAAGTGACCACTTCTCTAAGTCGTTATGATCTCAGCTTAGCAATAAGTAAGTATTTCAAACATTTACATAGAAAGCATAATACATAGGCTGATATTCACAATTGGTGTGCTACTGTACAGTTCTCTAAGAATATTTGAACACTCAAGTAACCTGCTCTTTTCTAGACCCATTAAGATTCCAATTGCGAAACTAGTGAACAAAGTCATCTTCACAATCTCTTCATTATTGAAATGGGATTTACTGTCTAAACCCAAGCCTTATATTAAGTCCTCAACAAAATTTGCTGATGGATTCATGTAGAACGTGCATTTTTCGCTACAAAGATCATGATGCATGTTCCAGAATTTATAGTGGCATGGAGGAGGAAGAAGGCCTAGCAAAAATGAGAAAATGCATCCATATCTGACGACAGAGATGATTGCAGAGAAGATTTTTCAAGCCTGATAAATTATTTTCATTGACTGTACGTCGAAGACAAGCCAAAATACTTTTAGACACAAACCAATGCTTACTCCTTGGATGCTGCATGATCTGACCAGGAAGATGGCACCTACCTACTTAAAAAAGTTGCATCACATGCTTTGGCATTTGCTTTGACTGAATACCCTGCTTATAAGGAGTAGTAGCTGCTTCACATAACTTTAAATTACTTCCATCAGGTTAGATATGGCATGCTTTGCCCGGGGGATTCAATACCACCTTATAACCCATGAGAGTTCAGCGGAGGGGTGTTTTTGGACTATTTGCTTCACGTATACTTAGGGGTTAATGGGTGTTTTCCATCGATTTGGAGCAATATCTATACACGAGGGGTCAAATTGCCTTTTAACATTCTTTATACAAAACCTTTGCCATACCCCTTTATGTATAAGTGCACCCCCCGGGGCTTGTGCGGCCAAACTTTTCACAAGTAGGAGTAAGGTAAACCAAGGTTAAAGGTAGCCTTAAATACTTCTTGATTTGAGGCAACAAGTCATGTGCATCACCTGTTAGTATTACGTCATCAACTTCTGGGACTATTTCGAGAATAAAAATAACTATGGAGGTTAATAGTTTACCCTTTTGGTCTTCCCTTTGCCAAAGAAGGAAGCACGAAAGGGTGCATCAGCTTTCCTATAAACTAGGATGCTCCAGAAAGCACAGTTGTCTTCTTTGCATGTTGTAATTCCTGCTTAGCTTTATCTCATCATCACTCAACTTTGTATCCTTTAGAACCCTGCAGTTGTTAGGTTTTTAAGTCAAACTATGTATCCTTTAGAACCATATTGCCGTGGAAATGGAGTTGCTACATATATACACCACCTTGGGAGGGGAACTCTATAGCTAAACTTCCATTATACCTTTTTGTGGGGTAAGTTCAAAATAGTTCCACAATAACCATTGCAATATACAGTAAAATATGGATGTACAATGCCTGTGTGTCCTTGTTTAGCATTTTTGAAGAAATGTAGGTTGTACTTTGCACATATGCGTCCTTGTTTTGCATTTATGAGGAGATGTAAGTTTTACTTTGTGTGGTTGCAACAATATCTGTATTGAGTGATATATTGCTGTCAAAGTTCAACAATGGCTTGCAAAATTTTGCCTAACATTGTCACATGAGTTGAATTGTATGTTAATACTTGTGTTCTTCTATGGACGCACATGGATAGCGCATTAGATCACATTGACATAGTGTTATTATTTGTTTTTGCTGCTGGATCCTTGCCTACATTATTGCTATTTTTATTCAATCAAATTTTTCTGCAAATAAATCATAGTAATGGGGCTTGTGAAACAAAGCAATGCTTCCATTTTGCTTATTTACCATGTCTACTTGTGTTATACATGGAAACAAAAAATAAACCAAAGAATCCATTGTGATGTTGGATTCAAGATTCCTCAAACATTTCTCCAATCATAGGCAAAATACATTCCTAATCGCATAGAAAATTTAATTACTTGCCAATCTTGTTCTCCCATCTATATACAGACTTTTATTATATGTTTTTGTTGCTCATGACATTTTATATGTATATCTCCATGCTAGATAGTATTAGCCAACGTCATGCCGACCTAGTGTAATTTGTAAAGCATGACAATAATCAATCATGTAAAGTATAATCAATTCTGTACACCGAATACAGTGCACATTTCTAATAGAAACCTACTTCAAATACCGCTTCCACTGTTCAAGTTGTATAAGTAGTAAATAACATTTCGGATGTCTAGCAAAAAGGTGTGTCATGCAATAATCGAACAAATAGGAACAGTTGTTCATGCTAATTCACTTTTAAGGTGGTTGTAAAAGGCTCTTATATAACTATCCTTTATCCTTTATGGGATTGTGTATATTGTAATTAAAGGATGTGATTTGGTCTCCTGTGTCCTTTTCCCATTCATTCAAGAAGACATGTGTAGCACGTATCATAATAGTGTAGTCAAACATTACTCATGATCCATTCCCATTTTGTGGTTACATTTTTCATGGATGTCAATTTTTTGTTTCAAAAATGTTTCCTTTTATTCTGGCTGGCATAGTTCTCTCCAACTTCTATTAGCAAGCTAGGTCTATAATAGATTGACAGGCTAGGTCCAAATAGATGCCGATAAGGTATTATGCAGGAATAATACTTGACTTGCGAAAGCAAGTTCTGTTGGCTATTTGGATCCAGATGGTCATCTATTCTCTGATCCAATACTTACAAACTTGTCAACCTTGTAAGGTTGCTCATTTGTCTAGGGTACTATTTGCAATAATTCATGAAACTAAGCACTACTGTAACAAGCAGTAAGGCGACTTGTAGTTCACAGAATTGACTATGGTGTCACAATCCTTCTCGCACTTCCGGGATGACCATGGGAGATTGGCATTGAATGCCAACATGTTAATCTATAAGATTCCTTACAGGCACATGACAGGTAAAATGTTGGAGCAGCAAGTAACAGCCGCCCTCGAAGCACGAGAATATTTTTAGTAACATTCTTGGGATTGAAACAATGCCATGTGGCATGGCACTATAGGACGGGAAGGCAGAATGGTTTTTAACTAGTTTTCACGTGGAGTATGTACACTTTTTTTTAATCTAATTCTAAATCTAGATGCATTTAAATGCTGATATATAAAGAGCTCAAAGAGGACGATAAAATTCAATTCAAAACTCAACTTATAATTATAAATCTAATGTAATGTACGTAAATGTGATTTATAAGGATAATAAAAAAAAATATTCATCAACTATGCAAAATCCTATACCATGGAAAGAGGTAGATGATGCTGCGGCACCTTCTGATTTATCACAGAACCCACATGACGAATCACAAAATTCTTGCACCATTGCTACCAGTTCTAGGCTTCAATAATTTTGTGCCCTTTTTCTTAATGTTTGGAATGCTGTTCTGCGCAGCCCGGGCTCTCTGCACAGGGCCGGATTTGGTTCCGGTTTTCGACTTGAATGAATAGGCGCGCAAGTAGCAGAATATCGGTAAGTCTCAAAACCAGAAGATTATCTGCAACTTCTAGTGTAGCAGGTCCCAGATCATTGGTAAAAAGTCCTTCCTCAGAACCCAAAAGTGCCCACGTTACTGCTGCTCGCGAAAAAAGTGAACCTAAAATGACAGGAGGGGACTCCTGTGACAAAGGAACTCTGGGAAGACATTTGGCTCGAAGACTTGTGCAAGTCGGTTTGAAGGATATATTTGCAGTTCCAGGGGATTTTAACCTCATTTTGCTCGATTATTTGATTGCCAATGAGAATCTGAATGTTGTAGGATGTTGCAATGAGCTTAACGCAGGATATGCAGCAGATGGCTATGCCCGTTGTAAAGGCATAGGATGTTGTGTGGTCACATTTACTGTTGGAGGGCTTAGTGTCATCAATGCCATTGCTGGGGCTTATAGTGAAAATCTTCCACTCATATGTATTGTTGGTGGCCCTAATTCTAATGATTTTGGCACCAACCGTATCTTGCACCATACTATCGGCATCCCGGATTTTAGCCAGGAGTATAGATGCTTACAACAAGTGACTTGTTGCCAGGTTAGTTTCCCATCTTCCATTACCATTTTAAAGTGATTAATCAATGTCTATTTATAGTTGTAAACTGTTAATATTTGAACAGGAATATGTAGCATCATATGGGAGAAATGATTAAACCTAAATATCAAGCAGGTAATAATTCAAAGCCTGGATGATGGCCATGAGCTGATTGATCGTGCTATTTCCACTGCACTCAGAGAAAGCAAGCTTGTTTACATCAGCGTCAGTTGCAATTTGCCAGGCTTAACTCATCCATCTTTCAACCTTGAACCAGTGCCCTATGCTATTATACAAAGGTAACCCGTATACTTTTGTGAAGTATAATCGACAAAACAATCTGATTGCTTTTTTGATGCAGGACAAGTAACCCAGCAAGCTTGGAGGCTGCTGTGAATGCAGCTGCAGAGTTTCTTAATTCAGCAGTGAAGCCAGTTTTGGTGGGCGGACCAAAACTTAGAGTAGCTAAGGCGAAGGCAGCATTTGCAGAGCTGGCTGATGCATCTGGATATGCAGTTTCTGCTATGCCTTCTGCCAAGGGACAAGTCACAGAAACACATCCACACTTCATTGGCACTTACTGGGGTGCTGTAAGCACACCCTTCTGCCTGGAGATTGTTGAGTCGGCTGATGCATATTTATTTGCTGGGCCTATATTCAATGATTATAGTTCAGTGGGATATTCCCTACTTTTTAAGAAGGAAAAAGCTGTCATTGTGCAGCCTGATCGTGTGACAATTGGAAATGGGACAGCATTTGGATGTGTATTGATGAAAGAGTTCCTTGAGGCACTTGCGAAGAAAGTTAAGAAAAACACAAATTCCTATGATAATTTTAAACGAATATTTGTCCCAGGAGGGCTTCCTCCTAAAAGTGATCCAGGTGAACCGCTCAGGGTAAACATACTTTTCAAATACATACAGGTACACTCCGCTCCTATCTATGACATTGTCCGTCCAGATCATTCAGCATATCTAATGTTTATAGTCCTCTCTGTCTATAGGATATGCTGTCAAAGGACACGGTGGTCATAGCAGAAACTGGAGATTCTTGGTTCAATTGTCAAAAGTTAAAACTGCCTGAAGGTTCTGGGTAAGTAAAGCCAGTTCACTGACCTCTTATGTTCACCTTCCACCAGGGTTATAATATCTACCATTTGCTATTTCTGTAGCTTCTTTCAAGAAACAAAAGTCCATGGGTTTATAATAATGCACTATATTTGGACATTTTGTTAGCCTCTAAACGTGGATTATGTGTCTCAGTTTTAATTTTTAAATCCTGGAAATAATTGTAACCGAGGTGCTTGAATTTATCTCTAGGTATGAATTTCAAATGCAATATGGATCCATTGGCTGGGCTGTGGGTGCAACATTAGGATATGCACAGGCAGCAACAGATAAACGTGCGATTGCATGCATTGGAGATGGTAGTTTCCAGGTAAATAAAAACCCATCTCCATCACAACCATTGACAGAATGTCACATCAAGATCAAATAAGATGACAGCAATATGCAAATAGTTAAAGCTCAAATTAACCACGTTTGCAATTCTGCTTAGGTGACTTGCCAAGATGTCTCAACAATGTTAAGGCAACAACAAAAAAATATTATTTTCCTTATCAACAATGGAGGATACACAATAGAAGTGGAGATCCATGATGGACCATACAATGTTATAAAGAACTGGAATTACACGGGACTCATAGATGCTATTCACAATGGTGAAGGACATTGCTGGACTACTAAGGTGTGTACGCGATCATCAAAGCTTTACCTACCATCCTAAATTCCTTTCATCAAAATGCCATCTGCAATTGCAGGTGAAGACAGAGGAAGAGCTTGCTGATGCAGTAAAAACAGCAATGGGAGAAAAAAAAGATTGCCTCTGCTTTATAGAGTGCATAGTTCACAAGGATGACACCAGCAGAGAATTGCTTGAGTGGGGCTCGCGAGTATCAGCAGCCAATGGTAGGCCACCAAATCCCCAATAGCATCAAATACGGATGATTTTCTAGTTGTGACGCCTATTCTCCACTGATCTTCTGGAATACTCGAGCCAACCAGTTTGTGGGTGATAAGTTTGAACAGGAACAAGAGTTGTAAAATTTGAATCCTCAAGAATATGGCCTTGAGGTATTAATTTCCTCATGGGTAAAATATATCTTTTCAGTCTTCTGTACATGTACAAATAAGAAAATATATTGTTTATACAAATTTTTTGATGATAGGACGTCTCCAAACCCTTGCTTGCCCTTTCTATTGTTTGATGCACTTGCGCTCAGTACGAGTCTGGATCAAAACATCAAAACCAAGAGTATGTGTTGTAAAATTTACTGCTCGGGTTCTCAATGATCAATCCATCAAAAGTGACATCTCTAATTAAAATGTAAATATGGCACAACACCAGCTTAATTGAGTTGCACGTGCACTGGACTATAACCTTTAATAATTAGGAATAAGAAACTTTAATTAGGAATGTAATTAATTAGGACTAAAAAACTTCAATAGACACTTAAGAAACGTTAATTAGGAATGTAATTAATTAGGTTAAAAAAACTTCAATTAGGAACGTGATTCCGTCTCTTTCTTATAACATGGTACATGATATAAGAAAACACGCGCAACATGTAAAACAACAGATGATAAAGGGTGATATATGGCATTATGATACGTACACTAGTTACGGTGTCTGTTAGCATATCACATGTGACATGTCACAGTACTACTCTTAGTCACAACACTACTCTTAATTCTTAAATGACTAGGCATGCCACGTATGTTGTGTTAGCATATCACATGTGACATGTCACAGTACTACTCTTAGTCACAACACTACTCTTAATTCTTAAATGACTAGGCATGCCACGTATGTTGTCGACATGGCTCTCCTAATACTTCATAGTTTTATCTAGTTTACTCAGAGCCTAGCTATCTTGTGTATCTCTTTCATTCCGTGTTTCTTCATGGTATCAGAGCAGGAATGCAGGATGAGATGAGTGCAGGAGCCTAGCAGGTGGGATGAGAACGGGATATCGGGTCTGATCAGAGGAATTGGCATCGAGTTTTTCTTTCATATGTTGCAAGAATTGGTCTAGAACGGGTTTAGGTTGGTTTCCAATGAAATTTACTTGAAAAAACCGTACCAAGGGAAAAACCTAATGCTCAGAATTGTGTTGAGAATACTTGGAACTCAGGTCCTAAACCTGAATCGCACAAGGTAAGGTGCTCATGGGAATGTTGGAGCTTTGCACTTGACCTCAAGAAAACCTCCAGGTTTTCATCCCATGGGAAAGCCACGCGCTGCAGGTCTAGAATGGGTCTAGAATGTAGTAGCTCGAAAAATCTCGAGATTCTTTCGTATAAATATAGAGAGGGTCGGATCTAGAGTTCACTGTTGGATCTGATATTCCAATTGTGTAGTTTGAAGTCGGATGCGAGTCTGTGACGGAAGTCCATATATATCAAGCGAGATGGGGTTAATGTGGCCTAAAATTCCGTTATCGGCCATCCCCATCCAACCCATCGATCCGTTTGATCCCCATGGGGCTGCACAGCCATGCCCCATTCATGGGTCCGAGGGGGATATGCCATGCTTAAATGCACATGCATATGCCATGCTATGCCGCTTATGCATTAACTGCAACAAATCATCTGTCATCTGGCCTGCCAACCGTTCCTGCCCAATTCAATGATTTCTGTTCAGTGCTCCTGTACGTGAAATCGATAGTTCATGTAGGATTAAGACCCTTCAACTACTTCAACCTATTGAATTGCCTTGCTCTCGAAGAAATTCCGTTCAGATCAAAAATCCCCTTCTTCCCCTTCCCCTTCCCCTTCCCCTTCCCTGCTACTACTTGAATCCGCCGGCTTACAGGAGATGGCGGCCGACGTAATTGATCCGGAGGTGGAGAAGGTAAGCTGTTAATGGTTGGCTCTTTCAATTCTGTTCAGGATACCCCTTAAGCAGCAAGTTAATTTGAATTTTAGAGGCCCCATTCAATATGCTCCCAATTCCAGATCCTCTCCATTCAAGATCCTTCCCCAGGTCCGTTTTCAAGGAAGGATTTCGTATGGGGAATGGAAGATCACCACACCGTGGCAAAGAGTGGCTCTGTTGCTGTTCCTTACTGCTATATTCCAACAAACCGAGTTTCAGACTTCATCACTGGGGAGCATAATTATCCAGGGTTTAATACTACATTCTATAAGCAATGGATTCGGTAAAGAGATTCCGGACATGCAAAGAAATGTGTTGACGAGCATGCCCATCTGAAGATCATGAGGTGAATGGTTGTTAATGTGGCCATTAGCTGAGCTCTTAAATTTGGCGTAGGGTAGTAGTGCTGGTAAATTTAGGAAAGGGAGGTAGCCCTTATGAAGTGAGTGATGGTTAATGTGGCTATAGTCTGCTGCCTTAGGCCTTGGGTGGTTAATGTGGCCTTTGGTGGTAGTGGTTAATGTGGCCTTTAGTAGTAGTGGTTAATGTGGCCTTAGTTAGTATTAGTGGTTAATGTGGCCATACTTAGTGCGAGGCCCTACTTAGTGCAATTTAATTTGGCAAAGGGAGGTGGTGGTTAATAGGGCTTTTGGTGGTAGTGGTTAATGTGGCCTTAGTTAGTAGTAGTGGTTAATGTGGCCTTACTTAATGCAAGTTAATTTGGCAAAGGGAGGTGGTGTTTAAGACCTCCTTAAGCCTTAGATGGAGGTGGTTGTTAGTTTAGTTTTTTTGTTTTAGCTACCACTGTGGCTATGGGCCAAAAGATCTCCCTAAGCAACCTCGTGAAGTAGAGAATAAAACAACCAAAGATATGGTTGCTGAAGCAAAGAGGATTGACCCCTCATACTCAAAGAGACATATGGGTATAAGCATCAAGAGATGGTGTAGGTATCATTTCACCACGAAGCAATTGTATTTGAAACCCGAATGCACCAAAATAACCTTTTCATGAGATGGAACACATTGACCTGGAAGGCAAAGTGTGTCATGGTGTTAATGATCCTCAATGTGCCAGGACCAGGCATGAAGTAGCTCCTTGGTTACCAAAAGAGAAGAAAGATTGGGCCAGGAATCATTTGGTACAGAATCACGCCCAACAGGAGGTCTACAGGCAGCATGAAGAGCAATGGGCTCTAAAGAAGAGGATGGATCCAAATAATGTGAAGAATAGAGATCAATTCCTTCACATGGATGATCTCTACAATTTTATCAAGGAAGATAGCATTGGACACTTGGATGTTACACCAAGACGTTGCTTTGAGTGTAAGGATGTGGGTAGACTTGCACCCAGAATCAGTATTCTTCTACCAACAAGATGTACCATTTATTCTAGGGATAATCACTCCCTTTCAGATGAAGATTCTCTTGGAACATGGCAAGAATGATGTTGTGGCAATGGACTCAACTTTCAAGACAAACGACCATTGTTATAGCTTGTACACCTTGCTCGTATACCATGACCATGGAAATGGTGTGTACCTGTTGCTTGGGTTCTCTCGTCTAGCCAGCCAGAAGAGGACATCCGACCTTGGCTCTTTGCTGAAGAATCACATCCATGGTGTGGATCCCACTTGGAAACCCTCTTGTTTTATTGTTGATGATGCCAAAGTTGAGATTAATGCATTGAAAAAGGTTTGGCCTAATTGTAGAATATAATTGTGCATTTGGCATGTAAGGAGAAATTGGATGAAAATGCTCTTGAAGCATGTGAAGAATAAGAAGGTTAGAGGGGAGATGTTTAAGGACCTTGGTCACATAATGTATCACACACATGTGGAAGGGGATAGAAGATATGGTAAGGATTATGTGGAGGCTTGTGAGAGGGAAGCATTGATGCTATTAGGATGAGTTCAAGGAGAAATACAAATCTTGGAAGAGGGTTGTTAAGTACATGAACAGGACTTGGACCAAAAGCATCACCACTTGAATCATTGCCATAAGAATATATCCTCATACCAACCAAGAGACAAATGCTGCTATAGAGGCTTATCACAAAAAAATGAAGAGAAAGCTAGGGGTTTCGAAGCATGCCTTGAGAGGTAGGAGGACTGCTGGTTGATCTACATGCTCACTTGTAGATTGGAAATACACCTTCTTTATGACAGGTTCAAGAAGGACGAGGGTTTTAAAGTGAATAAGAGATAGGAGCACATAGTTGAGACATCAATTATAGGGGCATGTGTCATTCCTGATGAGACTCTTAGATGGTTGAACTTCAAGAAAGGGAGGGCAGAAGTGTGGAGTCAAAATATGGATGCATGGGATGCCAGCCGAGAGGCCGTGCCCTACCTTGTGGATGTTGCTCATGAGCATTGGTCTTCTTATGACTGCCTTTGGGGTATGAAAGGCAACATGTGCAAACACCAGGTCAAAGTGATCCAAATGATGGCCAAGTACACAGAGGACATTCTAAGGGTTTATGGATCATTGCATGGTTCTCAAGCTGGCAGTTTGGAGAACTTGAGGGCATTTGGAGAGGCATATGATGATGGTTTTCTTGATAATAGGGCACCATCTAGTCCTGAGTGATACTTGCACATTGATACAAAGGTTGGAGGATGACATTTGTCTTGAGGATGGCAATGGTGAGGAGAAGATTGTACCTGAGTCCCCCACCACAAGAATTGAGAGTAGCATAAATGCCAGCATGGCCCGCATTAGGGAGACCATAGCTAGTAGCCTCCAGGTTGCATTGGAGGCCGATTTCCTACTACGGGAGCTTAGTTTGAAGTTGGAGAGACTGACGACTTGCAAGTTAAACACTGCTGCTGCACCCAGTCTATCCATTGTAGAGGACTTCAATGAAAAAACATTGGTGAGGCCAGTTCCATTTATGGAGTGTGGGAAGATGCGAAAGAAGGTTGTTGGGTCTAGTGTGTTTTCGCGGGAGTGCAAAGGGCACCTTTAGGAGTGAAGGATGTGGCATATGTTTCAATCTCCATACCTTTTTATTAATAATGTCTATTAATATAATTCTTGCAAGTTAAGGTGGTTAATGTGGCCTCAAGTTAATGTGATTAATGTGGACATGGCTATATTAACCCATGGCCACATAAACCCATGTCCACATTAACCACTTTTTTTTTTAGTGTTACCATCTTTCCAATGGTTTATGTTTTATTCAATGGTTGGTCCATGGCCACAATAACCTATGGCCATATTAAAGCATGGCCACATTAACCCATGACAAAATTAACTCATGGCCACATTAACCCATGGCCATAGGTTATGATGGTTAATGTGGTTAATGTGGCCATAGATTGATGTGGTTAATGTGGTCATAGATTGATGTGTAAATTAATTTGGTTAATGTGGCCACATGTTATTCTACTAATGTAGTTGAACACTGCTACTGCACCCAGTCTATCCATTGTAGAGGACTTCAATGGAAAAACGTTGGTGAGGCCAGTTCCATTTGTGGAGTGTAAAAATAGACGAAAGAAGGTTGTTGGGTCTAGTGTGTTTTCTCAGGAGTGTGAAGGGCACCTTCAGGAGTGAAGGATGTGGCATATGTTTCAATCTCCATACCTTAATTTGTTCTAAATTTGTTAATGTGGCCATGCTTTCTATTAATAATGTCTATTAGTATAGTCTTGCAAGTTAATGTGGTTAATGTGGCCTCAAGTTAATGTGGTTAATGTGGTCATGATCACATTAACCCATGGCCATATAAACCCATGGCCACATTAACCCATGTCCACATAGTGTTACCATCTTTCCAATGGTTTATGTTTTATTCAATAGTTGGCCCATGGCCACAATAACCCATGGCCACATTAACCCATGGCCACATAAACATATGGCCATAGGTTATTATAGTTAATGTGGTTAATGTGACCATAGATTGATGTGGTTAATGTGGCCATAACTTGATGTGGTTAATGTCGCCATAAATTAATTTGGTTAATGTGGCCAAATGTTATTCTACTAATGTAGTTCTATTAATATTCCATTAATGTCAAAATGGTTAATGTGGCCACAATCTATTTGTTTCTTCCCTGTCTGGTTAATGCGGCTGACCAAAATTTGGTTAATGTGGCCGTAGATTGATTTGGTTAATGTGGCCACAGGTTAATGTGATTTGGGGTTAATGTAGTCACAGGTTAATGTGGCCAACCATGTGCTCTTGGTAGTTAATGTGGCCTCAGATCAGAATGGTTAATATGGCCATAGATTAATTTGGTTAATGTGGCCTGGGGTTAATGTGGCCACAGCTTAATATGGCCAACCATCTGCTCTTGGTGGTTAATGTGGCCTCAGATAAGAATGGTTAATGTGGCCACAGGCTTGTGCTTTGTTAATGTGGTTAATGTGGCCACATTCTATTTGTTCCTGTGCCCTTGGTGGTTAATGTGGCCATATTAATGTGCTCAGATTAATCTGGCAGGACATTGCAAGCAGATACACTCCATTTCATAAAAGTCCAAGAACAGGACAGAAAATCATATACACATGAAATCAGATGTTTTCAGCAAATGTGTTTTCAAAAAATAATATATACATGAAATCAGTTGTTTTCAGCAAATGCTGCCTATTTCTTGACCTTTCCCTTGCCTTTTTTAGCATTGTTTTTAGCTGCTTTCTTTGTGCTCAATATGTAGCATAATAACAGGGGGTTTTATGTCTTTTGCAATTTGCCCAACACAATGTTGTAGGTTTGCCTGCAATTTACAACCTGCACCTTGCTAAACCAGTCTGGACTGACCTGTAGATGTGAAGAAATCAATTAAGGGAAGCACAACTCAAGACAAAAGGTTCACTGATTTTATAGATTACCTCACGAGCTTCTTGTGTGGAACCATTGACAATGAAGTCTTTAATAAATTTTCATGCACAGAGAATGTGTAGATTCCACAGTCTGAACCATTATCCTGTTCAGGATTGCGCATTTCAAGCATTGGTACTGAGAGCCAATCAGGATAGACAGAGCCCCAAACCTCATGAACCTGTCCTATGAACATGTTCTATGACTTACTAATATTAGATTTAAAAAGACAGCACAAAAATCAGTATGAGTCTAGAATTTTGATGCCTTACTCTGCCAAATGAGCTATGAATCCAAAGGGAATACCAGTTTCGAAGTGAGTTGAAGTGAAGCACACTGGTGCAGCTTGTTCCAACAGAATTGCAGATGTCTACATCTCCACAGTAGATAAACAAACTCCAGTGGAAACTACAGCAAGAATGCAAGAAAGAACATCAATTTCAAAGATAGAGCAGTACATTTAAATTGACTGATGTACTTGGCACATACTGCTCTGAGCTCAATTTGGGAGGAAGCATTCTCTTCCACAAGGTATCTACATGCCTTAAATACAGGCTGAACAGAGAAGGATAAAAAAATTGGTGGTACTTATGAGATTCCAGAGGTATAATGTGAGATAAAATACTGTGTTTTGGGGACAATTAGCATAGGAAAACAATAAAAAAATATTGCAGCCAACGCAACAGTGGACTTATATAAAATAAGATCCGACAGACTCCTCGTTCACCCAAGAAGCACCAACTTTCTCTGGATTGTCAGTCAGTACCCCAGTGTTCGAATGCGAGTGCATCTGCCTTGCTGACCGCAAATTCGCCCATCTTAGCTGATCCTCAAGACCACGCGAGGCTCCTCAAGTGCAGTGGCCAGATACAACAATAGGAAACAAATTCTGTTCCTTCTGACCTGCTAGATTTGACCGTTCTTTTCTTGGCAGACAGGAACATGGTTTGCAGATCTTCGACCTTCTGCAAGAAATCTGGACTCAACACAAAGTCAGCTTCAAAGGTCAGGAGGTTCTATGACTTTCTTATTGGATCCCGGGGCTATCATCAACAAGATGAATAGGCATTTGGCGGAGTGGAGAGGCAGGATCAGCCATACTAGAACTCTAGGCGGCTTCCACCCGGGTCTTCATTGGAGCCTTGATGCTCAACTCGGCTGCTTCTGCTGCAAGCTTTATCACATGGGTTCCAGGGTTTGGATCTGCACCCTCCTCTGCTTCATCTTCACTAGATTCCAACCCACTATGTGAAGGATTCTCGAAATACTATGTCTGGTCCAGAAGTTCAGACTGTAGCTCATCTATGCAGGATCTGATATTGACATCCAACTCCCTCTCATTCCATTCTTCTTCCGTACGATCAATATTATAGGCCTCTTTGATGTTCTTCTTGTACAGAGCCATCTTTTTGTTTTTAGATCTGTCCCAATCCAAAGCTCTCCTTTCCACATAAGCATCGACATATTTCTTGACCTCAAGCTCTTTCTCTCTGCCATCGGCTATGAACAAAGTTTAAAATGAAACGCACTTATTTGCTGCAAACGCACTTCAAAAGGAATCTTTGAAAGATTCCCTAAAATTCCCTTTAAAAAGTCCATTTTTAAGATTTTTTTGTGACAGGTGTGACAATTTAGGTAATTTAGGTACCTTTTTTGAGGGGTTGATTGAACATAACTTTCATGCAAAAATTTTAAATAGCAATTTTCATCCTCCTAATTTAGAACAAAAAATAGTTACTTATATAAAGTATAGCAAAAAAGGGGCAATAAAAAAAATAGCAAGGGTAGTAGAGTGACAAAGAAGTGATATATTCAAGGTTGTGAAAATTGTCAAAAATATAGGACATTTTGACAAACACTCATCACCTGCACTTTCTGTTCTTTACATGTTCGAGTCATCGGACAAACTTACATTTTGCAGCAAGATCAGGATGCATCTCATCCTCCGACTCATTTAATCCCTGATCACTTGAGCCTTCATCCTCAGCTTCACTCTCAAAACTGGATGTACTCGAACGATCTTCTTCCTCACTGTCTACAAGTGAGTCTTCATCATCATCTTTTTTTGCCACCTTTCTAAGTTGTTTGTCTAATCCACATGCCGACCTTATTAAAGTTTGAGTGACCATACGTAACTTATTAGCAGCAGTCAGAACAAAGTCATATGCAAGAACCTTTACTTCAGCTAGATCTATGACAGCAGTGTTTGCTTTGGACTTAGCTCTCTTTCCCACTCCTATTTTTACCATCTCCAAAGTATAACTCCCACTGAAAGCATTGGCAGCATTCGTTCTCATCCAGTGCACTTTTAATTGAGTGGGAATTCCATCCTCTCTTGTTACCTCCAGTACTTTAGCTAGCCAGAATGGCTTCCCAGATTCATCATTATCAGCTGGGACAGCTATGAGCATTCCTTTCTGAATCTCTGAGACTGAACCAGATACTCGAGCAACTTGTTGTGTCGATGCGTGCAGGGCGGTGTACATGACTCTGTCATCTTCATCCTGAAGCTAGCCAATATCTCTACATGTTCCTCTTGATTCTCAACTTGCACGGGGAGAGTTTGCCTAGATGGCCAGTTGAATGTAACCGTTCTTGACCTTGTAATGAAGCTTGCAACATGTCACGTTCTTGAGAAAAAAACTGAGGCCACCATAAAGCATCGCCTCCCCAAAGTGGTTAGAGCACATTTGAATACTTGTCTCAATATAATCCAATGATTTGTTTGAGTCAAATGCTCTTCCCTCCTTTTTACTCTTTGTGATTTCTTTCAAGCTTTTAGAGGCATTTTCTGCGAGAGAGCATGGAACTAGTATTGGGGATGGTGCTTAATGAATTGAATACATCCGGGTCGCCAATCGCAAGGATGTGGCATATTTCTTTTCTTGTAAGATGGCCTTGCCATCTAAAAGTGAAATTTTGATCCGATGCTGAAATGTAATGTTTCTCAAGGGCTCAATAGCACGGTGACCCAGTTGATCTCTCAGAAAAATCCATTCTTTGAAATCATAAGTTTCTTTCAATAACTTCGATGTCCGGACGAGGATTGTAGGAATCTTGGATAACCTCAATCATTGCTGGTAGGCTGAGAGCTTTTTCGAGCAAGGCGTTTAGAGAACCTCATCAACATCGATCAATTTGATCGTGTGTATGACCAACAAGCGGAAACCAATCTTCACCTTCTTGAAGATTTGTTTCTCTACTAGCATAGCACGATAAGCAAACAACGCTGATTCTTATTTTTCCCTTTGTCGTGTTGTCTAGTGAAGATATAGAACCGGTGGTATATGTTCTAGATTGGAAAGAAGCTTATTCAATATTGTGATAGTGAGATTTGGATCAGCATGAATGTTTGGATAATTCAAAAATGCCTTGCAAGATAGTTTTCCATTAAATACCATAGCACCAACAACATGCGGTGTATGAAATCTTCTTGAACATCCTTAGGCACATTGACAAAATGTGGTAGGGTGGTCTTCTTCTGGTCCATTCCATCAATAACAACCGATATGTAGTTGAGTGGTTGTTCCAGTGCTTTCTTCCTATGTTTTGTCAATTTTCTCCTTTCCAAAGATTGTTGTTCTCTGTGCTTGTTCAGTTTCTCTTTCAATGCATCTGGAATGAAAATATGTTTAGGAAAGAATCTACTTTTAAGTAGAACTAGGCAAGAACACGTTGTGGAAGCTTACTTTTAGTGTGAAGTGTCCTTGCATTTTGTCTCTGAGCTTTTAATTCAGAGCACGTAGCACAAACAGACATCCTATGCTTTCTAGGAATGGACACGCGAGAAAACTCTTTTTTCCAGAGCACAGTAAATTATAATTGTAATTGTATTAATCAAGCCATTTAGGCCCCCAGGCCTCTATGGCAAAGTTTTACAAAACTAGTACTCAAAAGCGCTCATTCTAGAGCATTATTAAATTCATATTCTTCCATAAGATTGAACAAGCCAATTATGTCTTCTCTTTCTTTCAACACTTCTCTAATGTACGAACTCAAGGTATGAGCAGGAATATCAAACAACTCCTTCAAGGTAGACATGTAAATTCCATGCTTGACCCTTATATGTTCATAAGAATAGCATTCCAATAAAGCATGTTGTTCTCGTCTCTATCTTTGGGTCCGGACAACCGAGGACAAAACCTCTCCTCACGAGCTAACCCATGCATTCTACCGGTCTCAATATGTAAAGTATGGGATGACAACTGAGTGCTTGAGATTGCCATTCGTTTCTTCTGTTGATATGAGAGGCTAAGTAAGCTTGGCGGTATAATCATTCGGATCATTTATCTCTGCTAGGTAGGACCTTTTCTTCAGATCACCGTCGCATTTAAGCGCCACATTTTTTAATCGTTATGCATGTGACTTGTTCATGTACTTCCTTAAACTTTGTTGACGTTGGCCACATCCCATGTCCAAGCCATCTAGCTGCCCATCTTCTTATATCAACTTGCCATCCTCTTTCTCTTGACTGTTCAAATGCCAACCTGGGCCATCTATCCAAGTCCATAACCAGAATTCTAGTTACATAGGTGACGGTTCTGCAAAGCGCCTCTACCTCTAAGGGCAGTAAGCCTGCTTCAGCAAGGAGCATGCAATACGGTGTTTGATATTTCACACCCAATT
The DNA here is from genome assembly GCA_021234155.1 of Isoetes taiwanensis. NCBI lineage: Eukaryota > Viridiplantae > Streptophyta > Lycopodiopsida > Isoetales > Isoetaceae > Isoetes > Isoetes taiwanensis. The sequence goes on along the minus strand of JAJEKV010000002.1, from coordinate 20,487,013 downwards.
CCCAGAGGAGGAACCTTTTTTGAATTTTTTCAATCTCATGCCAGCATTTTTTAGAAAGTCCGGGCCCCCAGATTGGGCTGCCATACAAAACTACTGGCTTCACCTGTATGCCAAAAAGCAACTTCCTCAGATTCCAGTGCTAAAAATTATTCATTTTGCATTGATGCATCATATTATAATAGGCCCTAAGCCCCCCAGAGGCTCTCTTCCGGGCTGCTACAGTCCACCTATAGTCATTTGTAACATCTATGCCAAGATATTTATATTCTTTTACCTGTTCCAAAGGAATCCCTCCGACTGTAAAAATGGTTGAGTCACGGCCACCAACAATCATTACCTTGGATTTAGCTGCATTAATTTGCATACTATTATGCTCACAAAACTCCTGTAGCACATCCAAGTGTTGTTGAAGCCCATTGGCAGTTTTGGAAATCAAAACTATGTCATCCGCAAAAAGTAATAATTGCACAATATACTTAATACCTAGTTTTGCTCCAACTCCACCAAGTCTCGCCAACCATCCCTCCAAATCATCTATGAATAACCCAAAAAGCGTTGGCGAACAAGGACATCCCTGTTTAACCCCAATGGTATTATCAATGCATTCAGGTCCTGTAAAAGGAAAAGAGAGCTCAACCAGGACTTTGTTATAAAGACAAGCAACCGCTTGCCTAATTTCCAATGGTACCTGCAACAGTTCTAACCGCGAGGCCAGATCTTTTCTTTTTACCTTGTCAAATGCTTTCGCTAGATCTATAAAGGCAATATATCTCTTATTATTTGATCCCTTTGCGCCCTCAGCCAACACTCTCAAAGTAGCCAGATGGTCAAGAGTAGAGTATGCTTCTCTAAAACCTGCTTGCCCAATTGCTCGCCCAGCATGAGAGTCCGCAAGTGGATTTGCTCTCTCTTGCGCCCCTGTGGACGTACCACGTCTGGTCTTTCAGTTCATATGTCTGTGGCTCTAGTGGTGCAGCCTTTGATGGTTGACCTCTCTGTGTAAACTTGATCCTGGGGCTGGAAAAAGCGTAAAAAAAACCCATTTTTACATAAGAAACAGAACCTTTCTCCACTTTTTCAAACACAAAAACAGTAAAAACAGTGGCTGAAAGGGCATAAAATCCACACTAAATTAACACTTTATTTGTGTCATTTATGCTTAAAACACAACAATATTACTCAGATATTAAGGTTCAGGACCATTCTTTAAGCAAACGACACCAATATTCCGAAATGGTTCTGGAACGGTATAAATTTATACCGCTCGTGCTCGGGGCGTATAAATTTATACCGTTCAGCTCACGATATATAAATTTATACGCCAAAGCACGAAGCGGTATAAATTTATATCGTTCAGCAACACATTCGTATAAATTTATACCGCTAGTGTTTGGGCGATATAAATTTATATACTCGAAGTTAACATAACGTGTATAAATTTATACGCTCCAGAACACTGGCGTATAAATTTATACCGAATGTAATTGCAAGCAGTATAAATTTATAAAGCCGTGTTTCGGGCGAGATAAATTTATACCGATGACGTGTTCTCGAACGGTATAAATTTATACCGCCGCTAGAGGCGTATAAATTTATACCCTTCCACCAACCATATCGGTATAAATTTATACCGTACGCTTTAGACTCAGCAGTTAAAAGAAAAGATAAACTAGAACGATGCCGGATTAAAGACTTACGCGGCCATGACAAAGATGGACTCGCTTATACACGCCCGAGAGCAAATAAGGGGGGTATATAAGCCACACCGCGAAGCCGACTCATTGCGTATATATAAAATAGAGGTGGCGGGGCGGGCTTAAGTACCTCTGCTAAGTGCCGATTTCAGATAAGCGTTTCTCCATAAAGTTTCCAATACAAGTGTCGTGAGTTTTCATATAAATTTATACCGTTTTTGTTCTATGTTGCCCTCCTCTGTATAAATTTATACCATCTCTGTATAAATTTATACAGTCTGTCGCTTCAAGTTTCCCTTCTCTGTACAAATGTATACCATCTCAGATAAATTTATACAAATGCGCTTCTTACGTCTTATAAATTTATACAATTGTGACGCTAACTTTACGAGTATGGCTCGAGAAAATAACGCAGAGCCTCAACTCTGTTAGCGGGCTTCCTCCCCGCAATGACTTTCACACCTCCTCAACCGACACGTGAAGTAGCCCACGAAAATCCTGCCTCCGATATCCAAACCCCCAGCTCTGTTGAGGTTACTCCAGCACGACCACCTCGGCTTCCACCACCAGTTTAATTTACTCCACCACACCCTGCTCCTGAACGTCGTTTGCCCCCACCAATGCGTTTTACTCCACCACAGGCTAGAGAGCTCAAACTACCTCCTCCAGTTCATTTTAGTACGTCTCCCATAGTCCACCGTAGGCTGCATCCCCGGAGGCAAATCACGCCAACTCCATCCATTTCGCTAAATGGTACTACAACAAGTGGGGCGATCGGCACACGCAACTCCGTGTTCTCACGACGCTTCGTGAGCTGGTCAATTACGTCACCAACCTCGATTACTTTTTCCCAGAGAGAGGGAAAGCACCTCCCCCCAGGACTTGCCCATACCAAACCTCTCAGCATCTACTAGTACACCTCATGTTGATCTCTCAGACGAAGAAACACCTCATGTTGATCTTCCAGACGAGGAGCTACCAAAGCCACAAGACTCTATGTTCGAATTCAAAGCTCCTGCAAGTAAGAATCTTAAGCGTAACTTACACAAGAAAGCATGTACAACCCAAAGAAGAAAGAAACTCATGGACGAGGCTCACTTGAGGGCAACACATACAAAGCACTGTTGTTCTCAACGTTGTTTGCTAGAGGTTGATTCGTGTTAGTTACAGTTCAATGACTTTGCTAGACCAAAGGGGCTACTTAGCCTTCAATATTAGGCCAGATTATGGTGAGAAGTTTACTTACACAGCTGGTGGCCACACCGTCTGTCAAACAGCCTTTAAATTGATTCATGCTTTAGGCAGCAGACGACTTGACGGCCTGAAGAAAAGGCTTGACAAGAATCCAGGCATTAATGATTACTGCCATTCAGGAGGTATATCCAGAATTCATGCCCTTCAATGTGTTTTCTGGATGAAAGGTTTCTTTAAGGAGTCTTGCGAGAAACTCCCTAACAGCCCTATGTACCACTTGAGTGACAACTTCACGAAACGTGAAGTCTACGATAATTACAAGGCCATGTGTGTTGAGGCTGGAGAACGCCATGTCTGCTACTCTTACTTTAGATATATCTGCAATTGTTGATGATTTCTTTAAAAATACAATGCATGTTGTAGAACCAAGAGTTATCTATTCTAAAAGACTAGGGAAAAAGGAATGATGGTAGAATTCGTCCTATTCTGTTGAAATTTGGTACTATGGAAGCAAAGACACGGATCATCCAACACAGGAGCCATCTAAAAGGACAAAGAATCTGGCTCAACGATGATCTAACTGTGCAGCAACAGAAAGAACGCAAGCAACTCTTGGAAGAAGTAAAGAGATTAAAAGATGAGGGAAAAAATGCCTACATTGTGAATAATAAACTAGTGGTAAGGAATCGGGCATAGGGATTTGCAGCCCTCAGGTTTCTTGTATGGAATGTGCATGGTTTGTGCGAAGATACCATTTTGAGCAATATCCAAATGTTTCAGGGATGTGATGTTCTAGCTTTCACTGAAACTTGGGAACATGAAAATAGTAGACTTTTAGAAATCCCGTGTTTTGTCTCATTGGACTCGAAACGGAATGAATTGGGCAATAGCAAAAAGGGGATGGGGTGGAGTTGCTTGCTATGTGAAAAAGGATCTACAAAAGAGCCAGGTTGTTAGCAAAGATAAATTCTCACAGTATATTTGGCTGAAGTTAAAGGATAACTCTGTTGAAATTTATGTGGCACTTGCTTATTTTGCTCCTCTTGAGCCTTATCCAGCACCTGTTTATTCTACAGATGGCTTATGTGCTGACAATCCTTTTATACATCTTGCAGCCGACATCTCAACATATAGAGAGTTTGGTATGGTGTTTATTGCAGGAGACCTTAATGGTCGTGTGAGCAATAGGCAAGCCTTTCTTCTATCTGAGGAAGAGAACCCATTATGGCTTGTAGAACAATCAGATTTACAAGCTAGTTGGCCTCGCAAGACAGCAGATACGGTTATTAATAAGATGGGCAAGCATATAATTGCATTATGTGAGGCGTTTAATTTCATTATGTACAATGGGATTACTAGATTTCCCAACTCTAGTGGATTCACGTACTACCAATCAAATGGTAGCAGCACAATTGATTACCTTATTGGTGATCCAAATGCATTACATCTAGTGACGGATTTGTCCATGTTAGATAGGAATATCGATTCTGATCATACTCCTTATGTATTTACATTGGATGTAAAAGCTAACAGAAAAGTGCCGTGGCGGTACCACCACCAAGGCTGAAGCTATGTTATAGGCGCAGCAACCGATTATGAAAAAGCCTTAGATGCCAAGTTGATGGAGTTAAGCTGGCAAAGGGTCACTAGAAGGCAGAAGCAAAACTCTTATGAATCTCACTTTGCGGGCAAAGATGCAGTCCATATTTGGGCTTACCAAGCCAAAGAGACGAAATGGGCAAATAGTAAGTGGTTTGACCGGATTGCAGATCAGCAAAGAGACATGGAAACAATCCAAGGATCCACGATAACTTTGTTCATTATAAAAAGCTTATCAAGCGAAAAAAACGAGCTTGGATGAGAAAACATACTGAAATGCTTATGCATGAAATGGAGATAGATCCAAAAAGGTTTTTTAACCAGTCTAAAAAGCAAAACTTGATGGGTGATATTTCTAGAAAGGAATTGCTGGAATGGGTACAAGATTTATATAATATGCCACATATGGACCAGATGGTTTGTGAGGGAGATGCCACTCCAATTTTTACAGGACATAATGTACAAGAAGCCTTGAAGGCTATGGGCAATGGCCGGGCTAGTGACTCTAATGGTATGTCAGCTGAATTGTTAAAATGGGGAGGTGCGTCACTTCATGCCCTCTTAGCTGAAATCTGTAATGAAGCTCTTTTAACAGGACATTTTCCACAAGGTTGGTGCTTGAATAGAGTTATCCCGATATATAAATCTGGAGACAGAGATGAGTGTAATCTGTCAGGGAAGGGCAAGTACAAGTCTGATGATTATTACCCTGCCGGCGAAGTTGTAAACCTTGTTGCTACAGAGATCGATGATGAACTTTTAATGAAGTGCATGCATGACAACGGGGAAGTCTACTATGTTCTTAATAGTAGAATGCTTAGAATAAGCATGTGCAAACCAAAAGACGTGTATGACTACATAGCTGAAAATTACAAGAACAGCTATGTAAGTATAGTGGCTTTACGTATAAATTTATACCGTCATCCTCCTAACTTAACCCTGCATTACAGGATATAGTGGACATTTTGATGTCAGTAGTGCTTTGTGAACAAAAGGTGATGGTCAAAGGTCTATGGTACCCCATTCCTAACGAAGAGGAAGAGAAGGACGAGGAAATAGAAGAAGAAGAGGAAGAGGAGGAACCAGTGGTAACAAAGGGAAGGAGCAAGAGAGCTGCACTGGTAACAGATACAGAGCCTCCAACCAAAAAAAAGGTCAAGAACCACAAAGACCTTGACTATAGCGGAGTCAGCAGAAGCTCTTCAGAAGGCCCCTGGAGCTGATATTGTTGTGAAGCCCGCAGATAAGTCAAGTGCTATTCTAAAACGGGTTAATGACACTAAACTGCTCAAGCAAACTATTTCTTTGTCGATGAGCACTATTAAGAGGCCACCTAAAAATGAAGATGGGGTCAGAGTGCTTCAGGTCCGGAAGCTGTACGCGGCACATGTGGCTATACTGAAGCAAAGAATGAGAAGGAATCCTCATGCCCATGTGTCGCCACTAGTTGTAATGGTTGACAGGAGTCAGTGCAACCAATTAAAAGATTACAAGAAGGCTGACTTCGAAGATTACACCTACTATGTTCTTGGAGGCACACATAGTTACAAGGCAAGGAAAGAACTAGCAAAGGAAGAAAGCCGTAACGAAGTGTGGAAGAGCGTGGAAGCGCATATATACGTGGGTGTAACAGATGAAGAAGCAAAAGTCATTGCCGTGAGTCATAATCTCGACAATGACTTCAGATTAAAAATGAGTTTAATAGACAAGATCCGTTTCATGCACCGTGAGTACGTGGAGTTCAAACAAGTGCATGGAGAGGACTTTAAAAAGCAAAAGAACAAGCTCCAGGAGCTTCGAGAAGCCTGTGTGACAGAGTGCTGCCTCAGTTATGATTCTGATAAGAAGCCCATTATCGCTGTCAAGCAATACGACAACTACTTTCAGCTCGCTTTCAGAGATGGTCAAGTAAGTAAATGCTTTCATTCTGTCTTTTGTAGTATGTTTAGCGTGGTTACAAGTTCCCGGGCACGGTATAAATTTATACCGTGCCGGGCACGGTATAAATTTATACCGTGACTAGTCACCGTGCGCATTTAGATAGTAGATGAGCCCGATAGGCAGGTCACGGTATAAATTTATGATTGCAGACGCGGTATAAATTTATACGCGTGCCAGTCCGCGTATAAATTTAAACAAGTTCCCGCACGGTATAAATTTATACCGTGACTACTCACCGTGCGCATTTAGACAGTAGACTGTGCAACAAATTCTCTTACGCCATTCAACACTAAACTACTTGGCGTTTGTCCATTTACGGTGTGGGATCTTCAAGAGAGAATTTTTGTATGTTCAAGATGGTGAGCTTAAAGAACAAGCTAGCTCGGGCAGAAAGAAACCAAAAAGGTGGTGAATCAAAACAAAAAATATGAGCATTGTACCACGGGCCAGATTCTGAGGTCTAAAAAGCAAAGAAATTTTTGTTCGCCTCTTGGAAAAAGTCATGGCCAAGGAATTCCATTAGATGAGATGGCCAAGGAAGCTAAGACGTAAGCCTCGTTTGCTATGCCGTGTTTTTTTCTACCTTTTTTGGTCTTACAACATGTTTCCCTTTGCAGTCGGAAAGACATTGTCACCTGCCAGGCCGAGTTAATGAAGCAGCTAAACCTAGAGGACTGGGAGGAGTGCAAGCTTTTATACCCAAGTTGTACCACAGATAGTATCATCAGAGAGCACGCTGTTAACTTCAGTGGTTGGGTAAGTTTTGCCGAAAATATGTTCTGTATTTGTGCCTTTGTCTCACAGTATTCTTACAGAACAAGAAGAAGGGGCTACCCGCTGGATTTTTAAACCTGGTTCGTAGGACCAAGGAGGAGAGGCAGAGACTTAAGGCAATTGAACAGGGAAAAGAGGCCACTAGCAGTTTTGACACTACTTATGAGAGATTTATAATGTTTGGTCAGGACTACTTGTACAGGGTTGTTCAGGGTGATTGCACGAGGCTGGGGACACTTTTAGACAAACAAAATTTTATATTATGCATTGCAGATATTCCTTATGGCTTCAAAATTAAGGATAGCGCTTTTGACGAGGAGGCTTTCACGCACGTGCAAGTCCGTTCTTTTTTGGATGGCCTGAAGGAAGTCACCATATCTGCTAACTGGAGGGTCATCATTTTCCATTCCGACCTACAGACGATGTCGGTGCTTAAACCTATGGGAGCGGTCTGTAACGCCGGCTTCAAAAACTGCATTTGGTAAGCTTCACATTCAACGCTTTTCTTTTTAGTAACTGCACGGTATAAATTTATACCACAACTGCCTTAATGTTTAAATTTAAATGGCAAGGCAATGTTTGTATAAATTTATACGGCTTGCCGCCGTGGTATAAATTTTTACAGCAAGGCAACCCTGATATAAATTTATACCGCCACACTACTGGGCTAACTTATTTTCCTTGTTTTCTTTCTACTAATATTTAATTGATGTATTGCTTGGCAGGCTTAAAACAAACGTCAAGGGTCATGGTGGTGGTCCGCGCTTAGTGAGTTGTTTCGAGCATTTTCATATAGGTTTTCACAGCGCGGACGCCAAAAAAACCATGGTTCATTTCAATACGCAGAATGAGAAGACTCCTCCCTGCAATGCTTTTTAGTTCCCGGCTGTTCTGCAGAAATTAAGAGACCCACAGCGACAAGGCGCTGTGGTGTCCCATTATCAGAAGCCACAGCGGCTTATTAATAATTTGATACAGTGGTTTTCTCGCCCTGGAGACTGGATCTTAGATGCATTTTCTGGATCAGGCACCACAGCAGTTTGCGCCCTTAAGCAGGGGCGCAATGTCGTCTCCGTCGACATAGACCCAGATAAAGTAAGTTTCATCAGGACCAGAATAAGCTCTTGTGAATCCTTTCCTGATGAAAACGAGGAACTGGGAGCAAAGAACGCTGCCAGCGATGTTAAAGGCACTTATACAGAAATACAGCCTCCACTTACAGGAAGAAAAGATGAGGAGGTGGAGTTTATCGACTTGGAGCCTGTGGTGCCTGAGCCCGAGAAACCGCCTGTGCCGATAGGATTGGAATCAGAAGGAGGCGTCTCTGCTGTTATAAGCTCGCAAGAGCTAGATGCTAAGGGGTACGAGAGTCCTGTGGACTGGGAAGAGGCACCTCCCCCACCTCTCGTATAAATTTATACAGACAGAGTTACTACTTCCACTGTAAACTGTGCTAAGTATTATTATAATATATATTTTGATGAAGATTTTTAAACTGAAAGCTTTGTTTCTTCAACAATGCTTAATTAGAACAACTCTTTCTTGCTCCATGATTTCACACTCTTTGTCTTTCTAATGTTTGATTTTCTTAGTACTTATATTAAGCTTGCAAAAAGACAAACTATATTTCCTTCTGTTTTCAACAATAAATACTTACTGAGTTATCAAAATTAATGTCTCTCTCCTCAAAACAAGCATTTTTTTTTTTTGCCCTCTTTTAAAAATGAAAAGGCTTCAAAAATGTTGCTTTTTTGGGGGTATTCCGAATGCTAATTGCTCAACAATCTATTTTGCTCCCTATTTTGTGTGTTTTTTTTAAGTTTTCAATTTTTATAAAGGAATCTTTCAAACGCACTTCTTAAATAAGTGCGTTTCATTTTAAACCTTGTTTTATAGTATTTCTAGAGTGCTTACCTTTGAGTGGTTAAATTTCACATTCTAATGGTTTTAACCCTAATTTTTTTTTGTTCATTTAATAGCTTAAACTTTATTCCATGTTTTTGTTTTCCTCTCGACATGCAGCGGTCGAGCAAACCCCAAATAGGGTTTCTGTCATAAACTGGGAGCGGTCGAGCAAACCCCAAATAGGATTTCTGTCATAAATCGGGAGGAGTCTTGGGCCTTTGGGCCGTTAGAGCATTAGATCAAATCAGGTATGCACCAACAAATCTTACCTGCCGAACTAGTTGAAGTTGGTGATATCCAGTAAATCTAGCTGGAAGTTTGCAGATGAAGTCCCCATCTGAAGCTAAAATTGCAAGCAGGGAAAAAAGAACAAGCTAAAAGAGCCGAAGTTGCAGAAAAGAGAGAGATGTGCAGATATTTGGTTTTGGCCGATTCTTGTGGCGTGCAGGGAACCCTATTATTTCTTATCCAGTGCAGCAGGTTTCTAGTTGGGCTCCAGCGTCCTTACTTTTGCATTGCACCTGTGTTGGAAAGTTCATTTTGCAACAAACATTTCCATTTTCTGGTTCCCTTGCGTTTCGATGAATTTCCAGTTTCGGGTTACACAGATCATGGTTTCGGGAGTTCTGCTCTACGTTTCTCCTTCCCAAGCTTTCAAGGGCCATTTTTAACCATGTTTTTCTACGATTCCTTGCTGGAGGCTCTTAAATGCAAGTAGGCTTAATGGAAGAAGCCCTCTGTTATGCGAGTTGAGCAACGGGGACAGTGGGTTTTTTGGATTTGTAAAATGAGTTGACTTTCAGTTTCCTTTCAGGCATTTACAGGAATTTGTCTTGAAGAAAGACTGCATTTGGTTTGGTTCTGATGTTAATCATCAGGCCAGGAAGTAGTGCACCATTTAAAGCTGAGAACGCCTTTGTCTCCACATGTCAAACACAAAATTCCACGCTATTAAATTTGTGAGCAAAAACACCATCTTATATGAAGTTAATTCCAGTTTGTTCCCTGATTTGTTTTGTTAGTTGTGTTTCACAGCCCAAGTTCAAGCAACATGGCCAGAAGTCTTTCCGGATGTTGGCGGAAGCTCATTCCAACAAACATAGTTCTTTGCAGCCTCGAGCCTAATTATCTTGGAGTGATTTCATTCTCTATCCTATTTGCTTTCATTTGTTAACTTGGTATATAGTGTGTTTTGTTTCTCTTTTTAAACAATTACATTGTAACTTTGAGGTCTCACGTGTTCATAATTTCTTACATGTTTCCTTTTTTTATCAATGTAGGAGAGAAGCACATCCATTTGTTCATTTGATAGAATCGTGCAATGCAAATTTTGCTTAAAATTGTAAGAAATTAATTTTGTTGTTGCTTTCATCACTTTATAAATCTTTGGATTTTGTCTTCTTAGCTTTGCTTCATGTTCTTTGGGTGCCTTTGAAACACGAATCGGCATAATATGTAACAAGAAGTGCATTGTTTTGCTGTTGTTTTGGATATCTTAAAGGTCTTTCGTTTTGGATGATGATCATAAATCAATTCTTTGAAATGCCACTTCAACCGGCCGCATTTTTTTGTGGGCGGCACCAAGCGGTGTTATAACACGTGAGATTTAGTATTTTGTAGTAGCAACCTTAAAACCGGGTGGTTGTATATCTCGGCCTTAAAACACAACTCCGGTTGGTTGTCCTTCTCTTATTTGGTTCATGCCTAAGTTCGATTTCCTATGAAAATGAGTAGATAATGATAGGGACTTGTTTTTCACATATATAAGTTTGTTAACAAGATATAATGCTGCAATCACCATGTGGCTCTTTTGTGAAATATTTCAAGTCTAAGTATATAGTATTTTCTTTTAGTGGGCACTAATATCTTACTGACATTACCATAGCAAGATTGCATAACACCAATTGGAGAAAGCCTCATATGTCTGTAATAAAAGCATAATGCTTTTAGCACATATTAAGACAATCAAGACATTCTTCTTGTGGACACTAGCATCATTATGGTAGCTGACTAGTTTGTTGCCAAGAGAAATTTGCGTCATACCAATTTCAAACGTTCTTGTATGTACGTCATGTAAGAGTATCACCATATTCTTACAGTTGGTTATTTTTTGGCACTTATGTACTTACATAAACAACCTCTATAGTGTATATTTCTTGGCATTTACATACTTACATAAACAGGCTAACTGGCCCATAAAGTTTACCTATGTTTGCTTTAATTAGGGCCCGAAGGGCCCAAAATTTTTTTAATATAACAATCAACACACAACTACCATTAACATTATTAACACAAACCATTGCATTTAACACATTTAAATTAAAATCCCCCTTAAACCCCCTTTGGTTTGGGTGCATATTCACACGGGGGGTTACAGGGGGCTTCATTTCTTACTGTAATAAAAGCCCCTTTCCCCAGCCTGATTGTCAATCTCGGAATCTGCCTCGATGGGTTGTCTGGCCTCCACTTTGGCTAAAGGACCACGCCTTGCCTTCTTCAGCTTCCTTAGGGAAGCCGGTTGCTCAGAATCGACCTTAGCTATACTTGCTGCTCTACCCGATTCCCTAAAATCTTTCACTGCCTGGTAGCTCTTCCAGGGTTGGCAAGAAATGCTCATCTAAATTTGAACCCTGGGCCGAGAGCGACCTATCTGATCCACTATCCTCGCTTAGAGACTTCTCGTTTGACATCTCCTCGCCGCCGGAGTGACTGATCTCGCTTGCCATACCCCTGTTTTTATTTTAAAAGACACTGTTGCTTTTCCCCAATTTTTTTCCTAAGTGTACGAGCCCTCCACGTGTCATGTGGAAATTGGTTCAGGCATAGACATAGATTTGCCCTGGTTTTTGCCCCCTAAAAATATTGCCACATTAACCATACCTTATATGAGGCCACATTCACCACCCAGAGCACATGGTTGCCATTAACCAAACAGGGGAGGAACAAATAGATTGTGGCCACATTAACCACTTTGACATTAATAGAATAATAATAGATTTACATTAATAGAATAACATTAACCACATTAACTCGGTGTGGGCCACAATAACCACATCGGGGCTATGGCCACATTAACCACATCAACCTATGGCCACATTAACTGTGACCACATTAACCAATATTCTCAGGGGGTTACATTAACCATGTCCATATTAACCCTGGCCACATTAACCCATGTCCACATTAACCTATGGCCACACTAACTACTATAATCGGTGTCCGCATACTTTTTTTAAGCTCGCTTCAATTCAACTCACTAGTATATTCTCCAACTGCCCTATAGGCACCAGTAAGCGATTTACCAATGTCCACATTAACCTATATTACACTAACCACTATAACTCAGGGCCACATTAACCAATGTCCACATTAATCCATGGCCACATTAACCATTATAACCTGTGGCCACATTAACCCATGTCTGCATTAACCTATGGCCACACTAATCACTATAACCTGTGCCACATTAACCACTGTCCACATTAACCTATGGCCACATTTTTGTGGCCACATTAACCACTATAAACCATGGCCACATTAACCACTATAACCCATGTCCACATTAACCCATGTCCACATTGTGGCCACACTAACCACCATAACTTTGTGGCCACATTAACCATCGGTCCACATTACCCTATGGCCACATTAACCACTATAACCCTTGTCCACATTACCCTATGGCCACATTAACCACTATAACCCATGTCCACATTACTGTGGCCACATTAACCCATGTCCATATTTGTTGGAAAAGTGTATCAGCTATGAACTGGTGCAAACCTGCAACATCAAGTGAAGCAAACCAGAAACCATAATAGAATGGGAGCAATCTGCCCTGTGTATTCCGTGTAATTCTATAAATACATGGAGTAAATGGCACTGAAAGGCCAATAGTCAGAAACAGAAGGCCAAAAGCCAGAGATGTACATGATGTACTTTAATGTGTCTAATGTACATCAATGTATCTAAAATGTACTCTAATGTACATCAATGTATATAATATACATCTATGTACTCTAATGTACAGCTTGAATTGTAGCAATCTCTGCATTGCAGAATCAAGCTTTCATGCCCTATTATTATGTGTTGAACCTTCAAAATTCTAACACTCCTCCTTCAGCACATAATTCTGCTACTTTCAAGCCAGCCTTGAATTGCTGAAATTTGCTTTTTGGTAAGGCTTTTGTGAATAAGTCTGCAATCTGCTGGGCTGTATTGACATACTGCATCTGTACATACTTCTTAGCTGCCAGATCCCTGATGAAATGAATATTTAATTCAATGTGTTTGGTGCGTTCATGATCTACAGGATTTTTTCCAATGGCAATGCAGCTCTGACTGTCTATTAATATTTGAATTGGCCCTGTTTGCTGGCAGTTTAGTTCATCAAGTAGTCTTCTCAACCATGATATTTCTTTGGCCACCAAGGATCAAGCTGCATATTCAGCTTCTGCTGAGCTCATAGCTATTGCACTTTGTTTCTTGCTTCTCCAAGCAATTACACCACCACCTAGGAATATTGCATAGCCTGATGTGGATTTTCTGCAAGACAAGTCTCCTCCCCAATCAGCATCACTGTCATAAGTAATTCCATGATGTTTAGTGCCTTTTAAATATTTTAAAACACGCTTCCCTGCCATCCAATGCTCTTTTGTTGGATTGTGACATCTTCTGCTCAAAACATTAACCACATATGAGATGTCTGGCCTTGTATTATTAGCTAAAAATAGTAGACACCTAATTAAGGCTCGATAAGGGATATTCTCCATCTCTCTAATATCCTTTTCTGAAATAGGTGTTTCTGCTGTTAATCTATGCCCTGGTACTATTGGAGTTTTAGCAGGATATGCCTCAGTCAGGTTAAACCTTTTGAGCATGTTCTCAATGTGTATACTCTGTTTCAGTTGCAGGATTTTTCTTTCCCTGTTTCTGATCACTTCTATTCCTAAAAACTGTCTTAGCTCTCCGAGATCCGACATTTGAAATCTAGATTTCAAAAGTTCTTTGCATTTATTCAACACATGAAGAGTGTTTGCTGCCATAATACAATCATCAACATACAAGGCTATGATGCAAAAATCCTTTCCAGACAATTGTACCTATAAAGATTTCCATCATTTTTGAGCTTCTCAAGACCTTGCTCCTTGAGGAATTTGTCCATACAAAGATACCATTCTCGAGGAGATTGTTTCAACCCATATACTGCCCTGTTAAGTTTCCATACCATGTCTTTTCCTTCTTCAAAGCCTGGGGCCTGATTCATAAAAACCTTCTCTTCTAGTTTTGCAATGAGAAATGCTGTTTTTACATCCATATGGTGCAGTTCAAGATCTGAGGCATTTGCAAGTGCCAATAAAATTCTTATGCTTGTTAGTTTAACAATTGGAGAATATGTTTCATCATAATCTCTTCCTTTTCACGAGTATACCCTTTGTGCTACAAAGCGTGCCTCAGATATCTCGCTTCCATCAGAATTTACTTTTACTTTATAAAGCCACTTACTTCCTATTACATTGTGTTCTCATTGGATATTTTGTCGGTTCATAGGTCTCGGTTTCTTTAAAGGAATCAGGTTCATCATGCATGGCTTTCAGCCATCTTTCCTTATCATTACTTTCCATTGCTTCCTCAAAGGATTTGGGAATCATCACATCCTCTAGAATTGCCATGATTTGATCTGGCTCCGCCTGGAAATAGATAAATTCATGCATATTTTTCTTTCTTTTGCACTTGCGTCTTCTTAAGCTCGATTATGTTTTTTAAATCGTTGTTCTTTTAGAAACAGGTACGAATGGAGAAGGTTAACATCAATGCAGATTCTAAAACAGGTAAAAATTATTAAATTAGAATCTGCATGAATTTGTGGGTCTGTCTCATCACAGGGATTACAAGAGGGTTCAAGTCCCCCAGGGGCAATCAAAGCTTTATAGAAAAACTTATTGCGGTTTTCACATATCTGTAGCGGTCTATTTCACTCAATAGTTTTCGCACGCCAAATTTTCAATTAGTTGCGGATTGTCTTCATTGGTTAATAAAGAGGTTTTATGATATTTTGAAATCCTTAAGGAAGTTTGGCTTTGTTTTGTTGTTAGCCGTAATATAATATTATTGAAATCGTTGATTAATTTTGATCTTGATTTTTCCGCCTTTAGTACTTTAAATTTTTCAGGACAAAGACCTTGCATTTCTTTGTCCTTACTTATGTCGATTATCTATACGATATGATCCTCTTTTTGTGATTTGGACTATGACATTAGTACGGAAGGCATGGTCGCATTTGTCCAATGCGCTCCTCGGCTAATGGTATTAATGATCCGTTGTTAGTTTCAATTCTTAGATTTTACGCCGGACCATTTAAATGCAATATTCTAGTTGAAAATCAATGCTTTAACGGCCTTCATGGCAAGGCATTTTCATAGCTGATTAGACAACTGTCATATCGAAAGCAAGTTGACTCCTAGTATTATTTAAAATTTTCAGCTCTTAAGGAAAAAAAATCAAATTGCAACCAAAACGATTTATTCTGCAGATAATAATGTTGTTGTGGAACTTATGAAAGTTGCTGCAATGCTTCAGTCAACTGCTGATCTTGCAGCACAAATGAAGGTATATAATCACAATGATCTTTTGTCATCTAGGGGAAATGCAGCAAAACAATGTTTATCAATGTTTGTACATCCTATTCATCAACCATCACTTTAGCTCTCCACCCCTTTTATCCCCCATGTTCCAGAATGGGCTCATGTTCTAATAATAGTGCAAGAAGAATGATTCGTTAGATGTTAAATGAGTTGTTTCATTACATTTTCTTTTTGAGATGTTTGTTGCAGAGTCATGATGGAGAAACAGTTATCTGTATGAAAGCATTTGATGTCAAAGCAGCACGAACATTAATAGTCGATATTGTGAAATCTGGTGCAACACTTTATGACAATCTTGCCAAGGAAGCACAACTGGAGGTATCTTCAAGTGGCCGATTTGCTTTGAACACAACACTTTTGTTAGTTCAACTGTTGTTCTGTTTAGGAAGCCAGGAGTGTGGCAATGTTAATGAACACTGAGATTGAAGAACTTGAGCGTACAATGAAAGATGCAACCTCCTCTCTGTTGACAAGTGTCTTATTAGCAGAACAAGAACAAATTAGCTCTGAAAATGAGGAGAAGTCTCTACATGCATTGCAAGAAAAGCATAAAAGTGAGCTAGAAAGATGTGAAAAATGCTTTTTCGTGCTGGAGAATGTCAGGTCATAATGATAGCTTCATCTTTTGTTTCTCTTTCAATTACATCCCTTTTTTGTCAAGATAGAACCATATCCACGCATCTATTTAAATGCAATTATGTGGATGGGATTGGTTCGAGTTCTATACATGGGCAAACATGGTCTTAAATCTTAAATAAAGGTCATTTCAAGTTGCAATCTTGCATACATATCAGTAGCTGATTTCAATTTAATATTGCACAGGCCTGCATATGTTGATGAGTATGAGTCACTGAAGAAGGATTTGCAAGGCCTTTTCACAATCTATCTTGAGAAATTCCATAATTTACAGTGGCTTGAGAGTCAGTTGGAAGATCATAACTTGCAGGAACAAGAAAAAGTTGAAGAGTCTTATGCTTCAATGAGACGATTACAACAACAATTATATAATGAGGTTAGTATATATACTGAGAAATATGAGGAAGAAATAATGCTAAAAATAATGCTGATAAGCTAAGAGAAGCCTAGCTCACCTTATAGAACATGAGTCCCAATGCAACCTCTCAGGCTAACAATGAATATTTTGTTGCATTACGTAATGCTCCGATAATAAAGCTTTGGTCATAAGGGGTTTTTTTTTTGAAGGACTTGAGCCTTTATTATCCAGAGAAAGTTACAAAGTATAATAGGGACTAAAAATTCAGTGGAGAGAATGTCCACCAGAGCAAATCCACCCCACTCAAATACAACATCTAAACAGTATGAAGAGCAAGAAAATCTCATGAGTAAGTATGAATCTGAAGATAGTGCTCCTAAGTGGCACGCTCTTCACCTCATTAGCAATTGATGAGATCTCGAATGCTTTGACAATTCGTTGTTGGGCATCAAGAAGGACCTATGCATCTGAACAAGTAAGACCTTTGAATATGAAAAGATTCCTTCTTTTCCAAATGGACCAGATGATCCATGCAGAAGCCAAATAAAACACCCTTTTTGTTTAGACTGCTAATAACACCTGCTGACTATTCAAATTGCAATAGAAAAGGCCTTGAAGCCACAACCACGAATTCCTAGCATGTCTACACAGGAAGAAGCAATGCGCAATTGTCTCGTTCCTCTGTGCACATAAGGGACAAAGTGCAGATACCTCTGGACGAAATTTGTGCACCAGAATATTAACGCGCAGCCGACGATGAATGACTTGCCATCATAAAACAGATACTTTGGGATGGAGTAGTTTATCCCATACCCATTTCCATACTGCTTTCTACCGGTCCCTAGGAATGACCAAAGGCCACTTGGATGAAGGAGGCAAGACGTCCGCAGCAAGCAAGACCTTGTACATGAAATTCACCAACTTATCTGCTTTGACACGCGCATGAACTACCCAATGCTGGAGGTCATCCACTTGTGCTATTGGAGGAAGAATTGAAGACACCTTCTGCCAAATAGCCCAATCCCACCGTAAAAGGAGGAACTTAGCTCTAAACTCTTCCCATGTCAGCAACTGCCTTTGATTGTTATACCAATCAGATATCATATACACACTTGCTGATCTCTATCAACGTTGTGTCAATGGGTGGATTGAAGATACCAGAGGACCACCGTCCAATGGAATCCACCAAGAACTTGTAGTAGTGCTAGTGTGTGCAAGATGGTGAAAATGAAAGAGATTGCACACGCTCTCCCACGCAACTAGTATCCTCTAAGAAATGGAGAAGCATTAGGTATGAATGGAGTGGATAAAACAGATCGGGGGAAAAGTGGTCTAACGATGGAGATCAAAAAAGAAATGCACATTTGCAAAGACCGATAAACAAGGCTGAATTCGCCAAATAAACTTAGAAATCATCATCTTGCCGCAAAAGAAAATTAATCATCCAAAGCCGCCAAAATGCTTTGGCAACATGCACTTTTTCCAACAAACTTTGACAAGTAGCACACCCTTCTCTGCCCCAAATGAAGTTCCCGACAACCCCCGACGATAAGTTGTGGCGTGGAGCCAATATGAATGAAGCCATATACACATGAGTACTACTTAAAACTGATTTAGCCACAATGATTTGTTCCCCCATGGAAAGCTTAGCTATGGACCACCAGAAAAGGTGCTTTTCCAAGCCCTTAATCACTGCCTCTCAAGCATCTCCTGATGAGATATGAACACCTACAGGGATACCAAGAAGTTTGCTTGCTTTACCATGGGGAAGGATCATCCATGGATTAGGCAGTTACACATGGTGGAACTGGAGAGTCCAATGCCCATAGTGTTGTGCATACGCCCAACCCACAAAAAATGCAGGATGCTAGGAAAAAGGAATCCAAATGAGGAAATGGCATTCTGCATAAGGTGTTTGAAACATTCAAGTTGTATTAATTTTGCCCTTACATGAATATTATATTGTTTAGTATTTGCTTTACCGTGAGCTGTATTTTCATGTTCAAAGTAAAACACATGATGTTTGCATTATTAACATGACAGATTAAGTCATACTGTATTTTTAATTTATTATGGGTAACTAATAACATTTCCCTTTTACATGGCCATATGTGTAGAATCTTGGTAGCTCAATTTCTGATGCTGAAAGTGTACGTAGCAGCAATGCATATTCTGCAAGTTTATGTGTTCCTTTGGTTATCTTTGAAGGTCTGTTCTACTCGGAGTTTAGATGCATAAATAAGCTCCTAATATCAAGTTTTTTCTTTGGGAATATAGGAAGCTTCAGATGAATCGTCAGAAGATGTCGATGCAAATGAAGATTTCAATACAGATGACGATTTTTAAGATGGCTTTTTTCTCCAATGCGGTAATTAGTTTTTACTGGATTGCTTTACAACATCTCATGTTAATTTTCTGCTTATAAAGCAAGAATAGATTAGACTGATTGGAAATGGATTACCTATACCAAAGCTTGAACAGATATTTGTCAAATACGAAAAAAACATCATCAACTAAAAAAAGAAACTTTATTGCACATCTTGGTCCTCCAGCAACAGTAAATTACCAGTGGCATCGTTCTTCCTTTCCATACATGTAACTTCCACCTACATTACAACTCTAGAATCTTACCCAACTCTAGAATCAATCTAATATGGGATTTTCGAGATCTCATTTTATGACAGCCCAACATTTGTAGAAACCTTTCTTGAGAATGTCATTGCCAATCGTGGAGTTAAGTCGGGTCAAAAATCCAATGAATCCCTTGAAGTTATGGCATTAAAAAAGAGGACGGCCTTTAAATTTAACCATGCCAAAAGATCGGTTAGCTACAAAGATAGATAGGTAGATAGATAAAGTTTTAACGTCCCACCGAGCTACTAAAGGACTATGGGATGAGCGGGACATCAAACCCAAAATAAAACAACCGAGGCCCCATCATAAAACAAAATGAAATTAAACAGGGGACAAATTCCCAATACAAAAGAACAAGCATATATCCCAAAGTTCTCTACCACCTTCTTCCATACATTTACATCTCAATGTGAGAGTAAGAATTTTGCTTGAAATGCCCGCCATGACAAGAGGCTTACCACCTTCATACCATGCTTCATTAGATATGACATCCTTTAGGGCCCACCATCTCTGTGTAAGGGGATGAACAGATGCAGCGAGTGGAGGTGTTAAGGTTCGATGGGCAATAAGCCCCACCACCACAAAATATCTAGGAGAGCATGGGTGGATGGACATGGCCAAAATAGATGTCTGATCGCATCACATGTTGTCAATAATCCTCGGAAGGGAAGGAGATGAGGAAGAGGCTTAAAAGGGTGAAATAGAGCCTGTGAAAGAACCGGGTTTGACTGTCTTCTTGCCAAGAGGAGTACAATGACCGAGAGATTGTTTGAGAAGGTGAAGGACAGGAGAGTCAGCTTCACCATTCAAGAGTGAAGACATGCCAGAATCAGAGTGTCCAATGTCCATAAGGCCATACACTTTTGCCAATCCACCAATACACTAGAAGCCAAAGAGAATGCGTCTAAGAGCAGTTTTGCAGCTTCAAGGTTCTTGGAGTTAGCGATAAGAAAGAGAAAAGTGTCATCAGCATATTGATTGCAAACTTCTTGTGTACCATCCTCCATAGCGAGACCCTAAAAGATCCCCTCTGCCAAATAAACGGTAGCATCTCTCGACAATTGTGAAAAGGAGTGGTGCTAAAGGGCATCCCTGACGAATACCTCAACTAAGTGGGAAGATCGCTAATGGCTCATCATGAAAGAGAACAATAGCTCCGACAGAGAGATGCAACTTCATGATGTCTGATGTGAATTGCTATCCGAATCCCAATCTAAGCATACACAAGCGCATGAACTCCCAGCTGACACTATCATATGATTTTGCAAAATCAAGTTTAAGATACACAACAGGATGATTTTGCCGACGCACTCTAATAGATCCCTCATATCAGACCACATTATTAAAAATGCATCTTCTTGGAAGAAATCGACTAATCGAGTTATAGAAATGGACTCCGCCAAAAATACCCTTCACCCTCTCTCGCGAAATGTCTTGGCAAATTTTTATATACCGATGGTAGTAAAGTGATGGGTGCTAATGCAATAATAGTCCGGGGATCTTTGATCTTGGGGATCGGCGAGATGGCAATTGTATTCAAGAATTTGTCCGTATGGACCAACAAAATTCACAAAATGCGTCAAATACATCCGCTCCAACTACTTCCAATATTCTTAAAAGAACTCAATTGGTATATCATCCAACCCAGGCACTTTCCCTTTTAAGTTCAAAATCTTTTATGGGAACTTAGATCAACAACAATTATAAATTTCTACCGAGACTTTGCCTTTTAGACATGATGGAGATGTTTAGATAGAATTGCGTCTCGTGATTCGACTAAAAGGCTGAGATGTTTCTCGAAAAAAAAATGCTTAGATGCTGCTTGAGCCCCATTGGCTCTGGAGACAATTTGGGTCATCCGACGGTAGCTAGATGACATGGTGACGCCATGTGGCCCATTTTAAAGAAAGAAGCTGCACAATGGTCTCTATAATGGAACCACTGCAAGCCTACTTTGATCTTAATTTGTTCAACATTTATAATAAGAATGAACTATGAACTTGAATTAGAGGATGGACTTAAGCATATCTATCAAATGTTATGTGAATGTTCCTTGGAAGTTTTAACCATAGGTGACTTTTGATTTACAAGCATCTTCCACCCGCTAGACGCCCTGCATGAATGTCTGCAGAAAAAAACTGGGGGGAGGCGGGAAGGGTAATTCAATGGTTCAATTTTTTGATATGTTGAGTGTCATGTTCAATGGTATAATATGTAATATTGATACTATATTTATACAAGTGTTTGTAATATTAAAGACTGTATGAATTGACCCTTCAAAACACACCCAACATGAAAGGTTCCCTAGATCCCCTCTGATTTGGGAAACCCACCGAAAGTAGTCCTTCATCACATTTTGTTGTTGCAAAGCTCCTCCTTGTTTGTAAAAATGTAAAGCACTTTCTTTTCCAAATCGAGCTTTTGTTTTCGATGCAGGTTGCCGGTGTTAATGAATATTTGATTATGTTTCTCTTTCATATCTGAATGAAATCCTAACTTGGTTAAAATTTGAAATTTAGTCCCCATGTAGTTACTTGTTGCTCCGCATGTTTGCCTCTATCAAGAATTAGCAATTTAGACATAAGGTGTCAAATATATTTGAATAGAAAATTTCCCACCTTCGATGGGCTTTCTATGTGATTGTATATGCATATTGTTGAGGTTATATGTATTAGATAGAAATTCAATAATAATTGTTGGTACTCATTGTATTCTTTTTAGTGTATTGTAAGACGTGGTTGTGTAGTTTTCGTGCTGGATTTTAGCTTTTGTATTTTGTTTAATAAATTTTGATTCATTGATGTATTGTATTGATTAACGCCCGGATTGTGATTTTTTCTTGTCGGTCTTGATTCATGTAGTTATCGGGTTTGTATGCATAGTTTGGAATATATGTGGAATCCATTTTGCTTTTTGCTAAAATCTGTTGGTATAATTTCCTTCAAGTATCCTAGAATAGACATTAAATTAGATTGTTACCGTTCGTAGCTTTGTTACATATAATATTTGTTGTACTGTGTTCTTATAGTTCATTCAAGATTGTATCCTAGAACTTTTCAGCTTTGTCATTGAAGGTTAGGGCCAAGCCAGCGATTGAGTCTATCAATTTTGCATAGAGAATATATCCGAGTATGTATTCATTTAGAATGGAAGCTTGATTGGTATATTGATTAGAATGGAATGGTATTCATTAATTTTACCTTTTAGAAATTAATGTTTTGATATGGCAAGTTTGACACCATGTTGTCGATGTTTCGTGGTTGAACTTTTTCTTGCAAGAGTTGCATGCAAAGGTACCATTTGGATTGATGTAACTTATAGATGCTCTCATAGTGAAGCTTTTTAGCCTTTCATTTTACAATTATAAGGTGTTAGTGTTGGAAATATTGAATTGGATTTTAATTTGTGTTGTTAGTTTACTTTCATTTGTCCAATGGTAGCTAATGTGATGTTTGATATAAATGTGCGATCGTTTTCTTTGTCTTGTTGAATTGTTGTGTGATCTGCTTTGTCCGTGATTTATCTGGATGTAAATCCAAGGTACATGGTATGTTGGGATTGATTTTTTATGATGTTGTTTGTTGTGCTTAACAATGACAAACCTGTAGTGGGGAGTGGTGGTTGGATTTTAGTGTATTCGAATATGTTTGATATTGATATATGTATGTACCTTGAAAATTGTTAGCTCAGACGCCAAGTGACTAAGACCACCGGTGCTTGATGTATTGTTTCTTCTAGTTGCATTTGCTTGATGTAGTGTTTCTTCTAGTTGCTTATGTTATGTGGAATTGATTTCAAAGTAAAATTTGTTTGCTATGTATTAATGTAATTTAGTAAGTAAAATTCTAATGTTGTAAATTCTCATTTCCAAGTATGTCATCGCGGGGGTTGCTACGATCAAGAGCATCTCTAACTAATCTCTCCAACATCGAAGTTCTTATGGATAATGCATTTCTCAATAGTTTTCTTTTTGCTCGCTCAATGCTGAATTTGCATGCCATTTTTTTTAGTTTCAGTGGGTGGTCGATTAACCCACTTCATCATTCTTGCATATTCTTTGAAGGCCATTTGAACCTTCCTTATACTTTGGTCCATTTCAGACACGAAATTAGACAATTTTGAGGTCATTTCATTGATTAGTAGTTCATGACCAGTAAATACTTGTCCACTGAATTTGTTCACAACTTGAATTCCCAAGTAAGAGCAAGAGTGTAGGAAGGTTTTATTGGTATATTTATTTTAGTTGGCATTCTTCTTGAAGATGTCATCTTTAGAAGTATCTTTGTGTTGTAACTGTACTTTAACTATTGTGCCTTTTAAATCTTAAAATTTATTAACTAACTCCATTTGAAATTTGTCTACTATAGGTGGTTGTCGGATTGCTGTGAATATTGAACATGATATATATGAGTAACAAACTAAATTCTTGAACCATGGTCTTGTGGCAATGATAGAACATTGATAAACCCAAAGAGAATGAGAATGAGAATGAGAATGATTTTTTATCGTCCACTGAGGCCGATCGGCCTATGGGACCCATAAGGAGCGCAGCAAACTTATTAATGTCCGGGTTAAAAAACCCCCGCCCCGAAGGGTTTTCGAGGGAAAAATCGTGGCAGTAATAAGAATGATGTCAAACTGTACAAGTATACATCAATGTATATATACATGTCAAGTGTGTGCCCGAGGACATAGCTGATCTCGCATGTCCATAACCTCCTGAAGGTATGATCCCAGCACCCGTACGGATGTTGTGCTCAATGTCACATGTAACGGTTGACCAGGCCTGATCAACTCAGCATAGCGCGTCCGAATTTGATCATATGCTGGGCAACTTTGAAGGGTATGAGATTCATCCTCAATGACTCCCATTTGGCAACATTGACCGAAAGCCACGCCTCCGGCGCGGGCTCACCAATCCATATGCCCTGCCTCAGATTGAAGATGATGTGCCCATGTGCCATCGGAGGCAATGAGTCCGCGCTTTTCATGGGCAAGTGGGTACGCAGTAGCATTGCGGGCCTCGCTCCAATGTGGGATTTATGTGGCGCGGTAGTGTCTTTGCCTTGACATGTTCAAAGGCATTGGCATCCCAAAGTTTGCCGAGGAAGCAAGCGCCAAGATATTGCCTCAAGCTATGGGGTCAAAGCATGGAGCTGGGGGGCATTTTTGCGCCAGCCAAGCACCCCCTAAGCACCTAATGTTGAAAACTTTATTTATTTTTATCTTTTTTTCTATAACTCCAATGAGGTTGAAATTTTATATTACACAGTGAATATGAATGCTAAGCTTCGTAAAAAAAAAATATCAAAAAATAAAAGAAAAAATATTTTTCAAAAATACAAAGAAAATAGCCCCGAAAGCACCCACTAAGCACCATGTGTCACGACACAAAAAAGTGCCTCCACCTCCATGCTTTGACCAGATGGGCTTTTCTGCTTGCACATGTATGCACCTATGCTCTGCAGACATTCCGGCTAGCCAACCATTGAGCTCTCTTTTTTCCTCCAATAGCCTTGAGGCTGCCCCATTGCCATGATATAAGCCCCTTGTTTAGGGAGACGAGCATCGCCCATATTGGCCACCTTCTGAAAAAATAGACAATGTGGCAATCAAGGGCCGCCCCCAAGAGGCAAGAATCAGCCTCCCCGCAAGAGAATTTGATATGGGACTGTGGACTTCACCCCTAGTGCTCAGACTAAGAAGGCTTTCCGGACCTGCCCAAGTCATTCCAAATAGCAAGTGATACTACTGGGCCCCATACTTCCACCCCGTGATAAAAGGACAGTCCACTAAGACCTTGAAGCATAGATGTGATGGGCCCAATCATACAACTCCATCCATGACTATTGTTTTGCATTGTATATAGCCCGTACCGGGCCAGCTTTCGTGAGTCGCATGGATGTGTCCCAAAGGCATAGTAGAAGGAAACTCCACTCCCAAATATTTGTATGTGGATGCAACTTCCACATTCGGCCCCGTAATCAAGGAGGGGACTCTACCGACGTGAAGATGATATGAGAACCACCTTAGTCTTGGCCAGGTTGACGCGCATATCAGTCGCCTGGCAGAATGTGTCCAGGGCATCGAGATGTCGTTGCATGTCTGCTGGTGTGTAAGCTAGGAGGTCCACATCATCAGCATATATTAACTGTCTGATGATCTGATAGAGAAGGTGAGCTCCATTGCCCCCATTATCAGCAAGCCAGCTCTCCAATTGATCAATATAAAGCCCAAACAATGTTGGGGAGAGAGGGCATCCCTGATGAACCCCGATATGAAGGTTGAAAGGGGGATTAGATTATCTATCTAAGATATAGATTCTACAAAGTTTGATCAACATGATTTTCTAGACTTGTCCAAATGTGCCAAGCATTAGCAGTACCTCCAACACATATTACAATATCTCCAACACATATTTCATCGTTAGATTTGTGATATGCTTTATAGGATGCAAGTGTAGATGCATGTGGATTTTAATGTGACTTACAGTTCTGAAAGTTGATGGTTAGAACATACTAATATGCTAGTTTATGTGGTCATCTTAAGATGGCTGCCTCATTTGTAAATTGAAACCAGTTATTAATATTTTTAGTCTACAATTCCAATTTCACATTATCTTGGAAAGCACACTGGTGGATATGGTATCATCAAGGAACTTTCTAAGAAAGGATATAATCATGTGGAGCCAATGTTTAAGCAACACAATCTAAAATCCATCGTCTTACAAATTTGGCCTTCGTGATCCAACCCGTTGGCAGGCAAAAAATGTTGAAAGGTGACACACAACCTCAAGAGTACCATAAAAATGACTACTCAGTTGCAATGATGCATACACAATAGAATAGAACCTCCATGAGTCGCATGTTATCTACGAAGCAGAATTACAGAGTGGAGGTGTCTTCTAAGATTGGTTGAGCAATGAATTTTAATAAATTTTAGATGTATTAATAGTACATGACCCTATTGTAGAAACTGCCCTGGTTTACATCTGTTGAAAGTGTGGCAACTTCGGTTGAAACGGAATATGACATCTAGCATAAACATGTTTACTGTCAAATGAATATGAAGTGCTCCAGGTTTTAGATATGATGCTGCTTGCCTTAGCTTAGTGTTGCTTGTAACAGAGATAACTTACTAAGTTGGCCTTCAAGGGAGCTTGCTAAAGAATTTGAATCATCATTCAGCATCATGAAGATGCTAGCTACTGCAAGCATTCATGAATGTAGCTGCTCTAGAGGCAGGCAGGGGCATTCATGAAGAGATTGTTGATAATGGGTTCAATTTGACATTATGTATGCCAAATATGGCAGCATCAAGGAGGCATACAATGTCTTCGAAAACTTGCCAAGGATAGATATAATCATGTGGGGCCAATGTTTAAGCAACACATGAAAAGCTATGGTGCCCAACTTCCTAAGGTGGGATTATATCCTACCTACAAAGTGTGCATGTAAGGCAAAAGTTTTGCCCAACGGATGTGTGGTGAGTTGGTATAGGCCTAGTAATGCCAAAATAAATGTGCATTTGGTCATGGGTTCAAACCTTGCCAATGTATGTTTATCTTTGGGAGTTGGTTACTGGGGTTATACGATGATGATCCCTGACGTGGTAGAACTTAAAAGCCTATACGTGTCCTCCACTTTGGCTGCCGCAAGGTAGTGGGATAAACTAGCTAAATGCATACAAGATTAGTCTAGTATGGACCTTAAACAAGCTCTAAAAATTAATGGGCCATGGATGGATCATTGTCTTATTTCTACTATAGTGCCCAACTTCCTAAGGTGGGATTATATACCTACAAAGTGTGCATGTAAGGCAAAAAGTTTTGCCCAACGGATGTGTGGTGAGTTGGTATAGGCCTAGTAATGCCAAAATAAATGTGCATTTGGTCATGGGTTCAAACCTTGCCAATGTATGTTTATCTATGGGGAGTTGTTTTTGGGGTTATCGATGATGATCCCCATACATGGTAGAACTTAAAAGCCTATCGTGTCCTCCACTTTGGTCAAGGTAGTCAGGATAAACCAGTATGCATACAAGATTAGTCTAGTATGGACCTTAAACAAGCTCTAAAAAATTAATGGGCCATGGATCGACCGCCGTCTTCTTACGCTATGGGCCCAACTTCCTAAGGTGGGATTATATCCTACCTACAAATGTGCTAAGGCAAAAGTTTTGCCCAACGGATGTGTGGTGAGTTGGTATAGGCCTAGTAATGCCAAAATAAATGTGCATTTAGTCGCTGGAGGTTCAAACCTTGTCAATGTATGTTTATCTTTGGGAGTTGGTTATTGGGGTTATAAATATGAACCCTATTGTAGAAACTGCCTGATTTACATGTTTGCAAATGTGGCAACTCCACGGTTGAAACGGAATATGACAATAAAACGTGATCGGGTCAAATGAATAATGAAGTGCTCAGCTTTTAGATATGATGTTTGCTTGCCATTAGCTTAGTGTTACTCTTGCCTCATTAGTGCATGGATGCGTCAGCTAGAAGCCAATCTCAGTAGCTAATTTCTTCATTGTGTACCAGCTTGCTGAACACAATCCCCAATAAGGTCCGCCCAACTTGAACCGGAACTTCAAGCCCGCACAATAACATGAAACGAATAATGACAAACCCATTACCAATGCATAAAGAAGCAAAATTACGAGGAGACCTAAAATAAAACATTCTTGGCTTGAAGTCTTAATATTCGTAGTTTGAACAATGGCCAAAGTCTTCCCCTTTATTCGTGTGAATAGAATAAACAAAACTTCAAACCCAAAAAGTGCCATTGCCTAAGCTTGCGTGGATACTTACTCTTTAAACAACAGCAAATGATGACTATATCTCTTTCATCGATTGAAAATGGTAGCCAAAAGAAAGGCATCATCATACATTCAAAATATGCACGATGCTCAGTGCGAATGGGGCCGCGAAAATGGTTCTATCTTCTACGAATCTTAGCACCAACAATCGCAAATGACACCATATCAGCCGCAACATGGCTGATTCCATGTCTTTGCAATATCGTCCCTGCTTAGAATAGAAAGCGTGCCATGTTGCATTAAAATAGCTTTGTGAGAGTTCTCTTCTATATAGCACAAAAGAACTGGCTTGGCAGATTTTAGTCATGCATTATGGAAAGCTCTATTTTATGCTGCCGTAACAATACATTTTATGCAATAAAGAGATAAAATACAACAAAACTCATAAGATGATTGCATCTTCAATGCCGCAAGATGCCTTTCTATGGACTTCAGCTCAATGTAGCTACATTACAGGCAAGTGGAGCTCTTCAAATTAGAAAATCGATATGAAAATTGCAGGCACATTCCTGCGTAGACATAAAGATGACATCTTCAAGAAGAATGCCAACTAAAATAAATAAACCAATAAAACCTTCCTACACTCTTGCTCTTACTTGGGAATTCAAGTTGTGAACAAATTCAGTGGACAAGTATTTACTGGTCATGAACTACTAATCAATGAAATGACCTCAAAATTGTCTAATTTCGTGTCTGAAATGGACCAAAGTATAAGGAAGTTCAAATGGCCTTCAAAGAATATGCAAGAATGATGAAGTGGGTTAATCGACCACCCACTGAAACTCAAAAAAATGGCATGCAAGTCAGCATTGAACGGAGCAAAAAGAAAACTATTGGGAAATGCATTATCCATAAGAACTACGATGTTGGAGAGATTAGTTAGAGATGCTACTGATCGTAGCAACCACGATGACATACTTGAAACAAAATTTACAACATTAGAAATTTTACTTACTAAATTACATTAATACATAGCAAACAAATTTTACTTTGAAATCAATTCCACATAACATAAGCAACTAGAAGAAACACTACATCAAGCAAATGCAACTAGAAGAAACAATACATCAAGCACCAGTGGTCTTAGTCACGCGTCTGCGAGCTAACAATTTTCAAGGTACATACATATATCCAATATCAAACATATTCGAATACACTAAAATCCAACCACCACTCCCCACTGCAGGTTTGTCATTGTTAAGCACAACAAACAACATCATAAAAATCAATCCCAACATACCATGTACCTTGGATTTACGCATCACAGATAAACCTGGACAAACAGTCACACAACAATTCAACAAGACAAGAAAACGATCGCACATTTATATCAAACATCACATTAGCTACCATTGGACAAATGAAAGTAAACTAACAACACAAATTAAAATCCAATTCAATATTTCCAACACTAACACCTTATAATTGTAAAATGAAAGGCTAAAAGCTTCACTGTGAGAGCATCTATAAGTTACATCAATCCAGTGGTACACTGCATGCAACTCTTGCAAGAAAAAAGTTCAACACGAAACATCGACAACATGGTGTCAAACTTGCCATATCAAAACATTAATTTCTAAAAGGTAAGAATTAATGAATACCATTCCATTCTAATCAATATACCAATCAAGCTTCCATTCTAAATGAATACATACTCCAGATATATTCTCTATGCAAAATTGATAGACTCAACTGGCGAAGCTTGGCCCACAACCTTCAATGACGAAGCTGAAAAAGTTCTAGGATACAATGCGAATGAACTACATGAAATAAGAACACAGGTACAACAAATATTATATGTAACAAAGCTATGGAACAGTAACAATCTAATTTAATGTCTATTCTAGGATAACGAAGGGAAATTATACCAACAGATTTTAGCAAAAGCAAAATGGATTCCACATATATTCCAACTGTCTGTACAACACGATAACTACATGAATCAAGACCGACAAGAAAATCACAATCCAGGACGTTAATCCAATACAATACATCAATGAATCAAAGAATTTATTAAACAAAATACAAATGCTAAAATCCAGCACGAAAACTACACAACCACGTCTTACAATACACTAAAAAGAATACAATGAGTACCAACAATTATTATTGAATTTCTATCTAATACATATAACCTCAACAATATGCATATACAATCACATAGAAAGCCCATCGAAGGTGGGAAATTTTCTACTTCAAATATATTTGACACCTTATCTACATGTCTAAATTGCTAATTCTTGATAGAGGCAAACATGCGGAGCAACAAGTAACTGCATGGGGACTAAATTTCAAATTTTAACCAAGTTAGGATTTCATTCAGATATGAAAGAGAAACATAATCAAATATTCATTAACACCGGCAACCTGCATCGAAAACAAAAGCTTGATTTGGAAAAGAAAGTGCTTTACATTTTTACAAACAAGGAGGAGCTTTGCAACAGCAAAACAGATGAAGGGACTACTCAGACTGGGTTTCCCAAATCAGAGGGGATCTAGGGAACCTTTCATGTTGGGTGTGTTTTGAAGGGTCAATTCATACAGTCCTTAATATTACAAACACTTGTATAAATATAGTATTAATATTACATATTATACCATTGAACATGACACTCAACATATCAAAAAATTGAACCATTGAATTACCCTTTCCCCGGTTTTTTTTTTAAGACATTCATGCTTGTATGCCTAGCAGGTGGAAGATGCTTGTAAATCAAAAGTCATCTATGGTTAAAACTTCCAAGGAACATTCACATAACATTTGATAGATATGCTTAAGTCCATCCTCTAATTCAAGTTCATAGTTCATTCTTATTATAAATGTTGAACAAATTAAGATCAAAGTAGGCTTGCAGTGGTTCCATTATAGAGACCATTGTGCGTTTCTTCTTCACAGAGCGTGCCAGCAACACACACATGGCGCCGACCATGTCATCGTCTGTCCCGATGACCCGGTAGTCTCGTAGCCAATGGGGCTCAAGCAGCATCTAAGCATTTTTTGCTGAGAAACATCTGGCCTTTTAGTCAGAAATGGGAGACGCAATTCTATCTAAACATCTCCATCATGTCTAAAGGGCAAAGTCTCTCGGTAGAGGCTGCTATAATTGTTGTTGATCTAAGTTCGACAGTATTTGAACTTAAAAAGGGGAAGTGCCCAGGGTTGGATGATATACCAATTGAGTTCTTTTAAGAATATTGGAAGTAGTTGGAGCCAGATGTATTTGACGCATTTTGTGAATTTTGTTGGTCCACTGCCTTGGACAAATTCTTGAATATAATTGCCATCTCGCTGATCCCCAAGATCAAAGATCCCCAGACTATTGCAGATTGGCGACCCATCACTTTACTACCATCAGTATATAAAAAATTTGCCAAGACATTTGCAGAGAGGGTGATATTTTGGCTGAGTCCATTTCTATAACTCAGTCAGGTTTCTTCCAAGAAGATGCATTCTTAATAATATGGCTGCTTCATATGAGGGGATCTATTGGGTACGTCGGCAAAATCATCCTGTTGTGTATCTTAAACTTGATTTTGCAAAATCATATGATAGTGTCAGCTGGGAGTTCATGCACTTGTGTATGCTTAGATTGGGATTCGGATATCATGAAGTTGCATCTCTCTGCCGGAGCTATTGTTCTCTTTCATGATGAGCCATTAGCGATATTCCCACTTAGTTGAGGTATTCGTCAAGGATGCCCTTTAGCACCACTCCTTTCACAATTGTCGAGAGATGCTATCGAAGTTATTTGCAGAGGGGATCTTTTAGGGTCTCGCTATGGAGGATGGTACACAAGAAGTTTGCAATCAATATGCTGATGACACTTTTCTCTTTCTCGTCGCTAACTCCAAGAACCTTGAAGCTGCAAAACTGCTCTTAGACGCATTCTCTTTGGCTTCTAGTGTATTGGTGGATTGGCAAAAGTGTATGGCCTTATGGACATTGGACACTTTGATTCTGGCATGTCTTCACTCTTGAATGGTGAAGCTGACTCTCCTGTCCTTCACCTTCTCAAACAATCTCTCGGTCATTGTACTCCTCTTGGCAAGAAGACAGTCAAACCAGTTCTTTTCTGGGCTCTATTTCACCCTTTTAAGCCTCTTCCTGCATCTCCTTCCCTTCGAGGATTATTGACAGCATGGGATGCAGTCAGACATCTATTTTGGCCATGTCCATCCACCCATGCTCTCCTAGATATTTTGTGGTGGTGGGCGCCATTGCCATCAGACCCCTTAACACCTCCACTCGCTGCATCTGTTCATCCCCTTACAGAGATGGTGGGCCCTAGCAGATGTCATCTCTAATGAAGCATGGTATGAAGGTGGTCGCCTCTTGTCATGGCAGGCATTTCAAGCAAAATTCTTACTCTCACATTGAGATGTAAATGTATGGAAGAAGGTGGTAGAGAACTTTGGGATATATGCTTGTTCTTTTGTATTGGGAATTTGTCCCTGTTTAATTTCATTTTGTTTTATGACGGGGCCTCGGTTGTTTTATTTTGGTTTTGATGTCCTGCTCATCCCATAGTCCTTTGGTAGTGGACATTAAAACCTTATCTATCTACCTATCTATCTTTGTAGCTAACCGATCTTTTGGCATGGTTAAATTTCGAAGGCCGTCCTCTTTTTTTAATGCCATAACTTCAAGGGATTCATTGGATTTTTTGATCCGACTTAACTCACGGTTGGCAATGACATTCTCAAGAAAGGTTTCTACAAATGTTGGGCTGTCATAAAATGAGATCTCCAGAATTCCCATATTAGATTCAGATTCTAGAGTTGGGTAAGATTCTAGAGTTGTAATGTAGGTGGAAGTTACATGTATGGAAAGGAAGAACGATGCCACTGGTAATTTACTGTTGCTGGAGGACCAAGATGTGCAATAAAGTTTCTTTTTTTAGTTGATGATGTTTTTCTTGTATTTGACAAATATCTGTTCAAGCTTTGGTATAGGTAATCCATTTCCAATCAGTCTAATCTATTCTTGCTTTATAAGCAGAAAATTAACATGAGATGTTGTAAAGCAATCCAGTAAAAACTAATTACCGCATTGGAGAAAAAAGCCATCTTAAAAATCGTCATCTGTATTAAAATCTTCATTTGCATCGACATCTTCTGACGATTCATCTGAAGCTTCCTATATTCCCAAAGAAAAAACTTGATATTAGGAGCTTATTTATGCATCTAAACTCCGAGTAGAACAGACCTTCAAAGATAACTAAAGGAACACATAAACTTGCAGAATATGCATTGCTGTTGCGTGCACTTTCAGCATCAGAAATTGAGCTACCAAGATTCTACATATATGGCCATGTAAAAGGGAAATGTTATTAGTTACCCATAATAAATTAAAAATACAGTATGACTTAATCTGTCATGTTAATAATGCAAACATCATGTGTTTTACTTTGAACATGAAAATACAGCTCACGGTAAAGCAAATACTAAACAATATAATATTCGTGTAAGGGCAAAATTAATACAACTTGAATGTTTCAAACACCTTATGCAGAATGCCATTTCCTCGCTGGATTCCTTTTTTCCTAGCATCTGGTATTTTTGTGGGTTGGCAGAAGTGCACAACACTATGGGCATTGGACTCTCCAGTTCCACCATGCGTAACTGCCTAATCCATGGATGATCCTTCCCCATGGTAAAGCAAGCAAACTTCTTGGTATCCCTGTAGGTGTTCATATCTCATCAGGAGATGCTTGAGAGGCAGTGATTAAGGGCTTGGAAAAGCACCTTTTCTGGTGGTCCACAGCTAAGCTTTCCATGGCGGAACAAATCATTGTGGCTAAATCAGTTTTAAGTAGTACTCATGTGTATATGGCTTCATTCATATTGGCTCCACAGCCAAAAGTACAACTTATCGTCAGGGTTGTCAGGAACTTCATTTGGGGGGAGGGCGGCAGAGAAGGGTGCTACTGTCAAAGTTAGTTGGAAAAAGTGCATGTTGCCAAAGCATTTTGGCGGCCTTGGGATGATTAATTTTCTTTTGCAGAGCAAGATGATGATTTCTGAGTTTATTTGGCCGAATTCCCGTCTTGTTTATCAGTCTTTGCAAATGGCATTTCTTTTGGATCTCCATCTGTTAGACCACTTTTCCCCTGGGATCTGTTTTATCCACTGATCCATACCCTAATGCTTCTCCATTTCTTAGAGGATACTAGTTGCGTGGGAGACTGTACAATCTCTGTTTCATTTTCACCATCTTGCGCACACTAGCACTACCACAAGATCTTGGTGGATTCCATTGGACGGTGGTCCTCTGGTATCTTCAATCCACCCATTGACACAACGTTGATGGAGATCAGCAAGTGTGTATATGATATCTGATTGGTATAACAATCAAAGGCAGTTGCTGACATGGGAAGAGTTTAGAGCTAAGTTCCTCCTTTTACGGTGGGATCGGGCTATTTGGCAGAAGGTGTCTTCAATTCTTCCTCCAATAGCACAAGTGGATGACCTCCAGCGTTGGGTAGTTCATGCGCGTGTCAAAGCAGATAAGTTGGTGAATTCCATGTACAAGGTCTTGCTTGCTGCGGACGTCTTGCCTCCTTCATCCAAGTGGCCTTTGGTCATTCCTAGGGACCGGTAGAAAGCAGTATGGAAATGGGTATGGGATAAACTACTCCATCCCAAAGTATCTGTTTTATGATGGCAAGTCATTCATCGTCGGCTGCGCGTTAATATTCTGGTGCACAAATTTCGTCCAGAGGTATCTGCACTTTGTCCCTTATGTGCACAGAGGAACGAGACAATTGCGCATTGCTTCTTCCTGTGTAGACATGTCAGGCATGCTTGGTTGTGGCTTCAAGGCCTTTTCTATTGCAATTTGAATAGTCAACAGGTGTTATTAGCAGTCTAAACAAAAAGGGTGTTTTATTTGGCTTCTGCATGGATCATCTGGTCCATTTGGAAAAGAAGGAATCTTTTCATATTCAAAGGTCTTGCTTGTTCAGATGCATAGGTCCTTCTTGATGCCCAACAACGAAAAAACATTCAGATGCTCATCAATTGCTAATGAGGTGAAGAGCCGTACTTAGGAGCACTATCTTCAGATTCACACTTACTCATGAGATTTTCTTGCTCTTCATACTGCTTAGATGTTGTATTTGAGTGGGGTGGATTTGCTCTAGTGGACATTCTCTCCACTGAATTTTTAGTCCCTATTATACTTTGTAACTTTCTCTGGATAATAAAGGCTCAAGTCCTTCAAAAAAAAAAACCCCTTATGACCAAAGCTTTATTATCGGAGCATTACGTAATGCAACAAAATATTCATTGTTAGCCTGAGAGGTTGCATTGGGACTCATGTTCTATAAGGTGAGCTAGGCTTCTCTTAGCTTATCAGCATTATTTTTAGTATTATTTCTTCCTCATATTTCTCAGTATATATACTAACCTCATTATATAACTGTTGTTGTAATCGTCTCATTGAAGCATAAGACTCTTCAACTTTTTCTTGTTCCTGCAAGTTATCTTCTTTCAGCTGACTCTCAAGCCACTGTAAATTATGGAATTTCTCAAGATAGATTGTGAAAAGGCCTTGCAAATCCTTCTTCAGTGACTCATACTCGTCAACATATGCAGGCTTGTGCAATATTAAATTGAAATTAGCTACTGATATGTATGCAAGTTTGCAACTTGAAATGACCTTTATTTCAGATTTAAGACCATGTTTGCCCATGTATAGAACTCGAACCAATCCCATCCACATAATTGCATTTAAATAGATGCGTGGATCATGGAATAAAATAACGGCTAAGATTAGCCAAATGGCTATTTTGTAGCAGTTTTGCCAAGATAAACGGCTAAAGTAAATGGAAAAAATGCCCAAAAAAGCAGAAAAGTTTAGCCAAATTTTTTTTCCGCCTAAGCGAGTTTTTAGGTTCAATAGCCAAACCTTTACCTCCAGACATATCCATCATGACATCGATTAGCTAAACCTAAGATAGAGTGGGCTTGAAAAAATGGATAGATTAGCCCGAAATTCAACACTAATGTATGTACTAACCTTAAGAAATTTCAAATAGGATTTATATTTTTCTTTCTTTTTTTCCAACTTTCTTTCTTGTTCCAAGTACAAAGTTGAAGCATTAGAGGAAAAGGAACAATGTAGTCCCCTTTTTTTAAAGGTTTTTGAACACGTTCATATATGTTTGTGTCTTGACTTATGTATTTACAATAAATTCAATGTCTTTGCCAAAATGCTTGGATTTTTTTAGATTACTAGCGTGATGGCTAATATTTGCCTGTCCATTTTGTGAAAATTTAGCCAAACGCAAGAAACTGTGATGGAGAAAAACCATTTAGTTTAGCCAAGTGTTAGAAACTTCTAGCCCCAATTTGAAGGTAGTTTAGCTAAACCTATTTTGGCTACACTAAAATATAGGAGTAGTAATTTATTCCATGGCGTGGATATGGTTCTACCTTGACAAAAAAAGGGATGTAATTGAAAGAGAAACAAAAGATGAAGCTATCATTATGACCTGACATTCTCCAGCACGGAAAAGCATTTTTCGCATCTTTCTAGCTCACTTTTATGCTTTTCTTGCAATGCCTGTAGAGATTTCTCCTCATTTTCAGAGCTAATTTGTTCCTGTTCTGCTAATAAGACACTTGTCAACAGAGAGGAGGTTGCATCTTTCATTGTACGCTCAAGTTCTTCAATCTCAGTGTTCATTAACATTGCCACACTCCTGGCTTCCTAAACAGAACAACAGTTAAACTAACAAAAGTGTTGTGTTCAAAGCAAATCGGCCACTTGAAGATACCTCCAGTTGTGCTTCCTTGGCAAGATTGTCATAAAGTGTTGCACCAGATTTCACAATATCGAGTATTAATGTTCGTGTTGCTTTGACATCAAATGATCTCAAAAGAAAATGTAATGAAACAACTCATTTAACATCTAACGAATCATTCTTCTTGCACTATTATTAGAACATGGGCCCATTCTGGAACATGGGGGATAAAAGGGGTGGAGAGCTAAATTGATGGTTGATGAATAGGATGTACAAACATTGATAAACATTGTTTTGCTGCATTTCCCCTAGATGACAAAAGATCATTGTGATTATATACCTTCATTTGTGCTGCAAGATCAGCAGTTGACTGAAGCATTGCAGCAACTTTCATGAGTTCCACAACAGCGTGGTAATCTGCAGAATAAATCTGTTTCGGTTGCAATTTGATTTTTTCCTTCTGGAGCTGAAAATTTTAAATAATACTAGGAGTCAACCTGCTTGATATGACAGTTGTCTAATCAGCTATGAAAATGCCTTGCCATGAAGGCCGTTAAAGCATTGATTTTCAACTAGAGAATATTGCATTTAAATGGTCACAGAGGCAGAAAATCTAAGAATTGAAACTAACAACAGATCATTAATACCATTAGCCGAGCCGCGCATTGGACAAATGCGACCCGCCCTTCTTCCGTACTAATGTCATAGTCCAAATCACAAGCAGCTGCAAAACAGACAGCAAAGCCAGTATTATAATACATACAGATATGTAAAAACCGCAATAAGTTTTTCTATAAAGCTTTGATTGCCCCTGGGGGAATTGAACCCTCTTGTAATCCCTGTGATGAGACAGACCCACAAATTCATGCAGATTCTAATTTAATAATTTTTACCTGTTTTATAATCTGCATTGATGTTAACCTTCTCCATTCGTACCTGTTTCTAAAAGAACAACGATTTAAAAAACATAATCGAGCTTAAGAAGACGCAAGTGCAAAAGAAAGAAAAACATGCATGAATTTATCTATTTCCAGGTGGAGCCAGATCAAATCATGGCAATTCTAGAGGATGTGATGATTCCCAAATCCTTTGAGGAAGCAATGGAAAGTAATGATAAGTAAAGATGGCTGAAAGCCATGCATGATGAACTGGATTCCTTTAAAGAAACTGAGACCTATGAACTGACAAAATATCCAGCAGAACACAATGTAATAGGAAGTAAGTGGCTTTATAAAGTAAAAGTAAATTCTGATGGAAGCAGAAGATACAAGGCACGCCTTGTAGCACAAGGGTATACTCAGGAAAAAGGAAGAGATTATGATGAAACATATTCTCCAATTGTTAAACTAACAAGCATAAGAATTTTATTGGCACTTGCAAATGCCTCAGATCTTGAACTGCACCATATGGATGAAAAAACAGCATTTCTCAATGCAAAACTAGAAGAGAAGGTTTTTATGAATCAGGCCCCAGGCTTTGAACAAGGAAAAGACATGGTATGGAAAGTTAACAGGGCAGTATATGGGTTGAAACAATCTCCTCGAGAATGGTATCTTTGTATGGACAAATTCCTCAAGGAGCAAGGTCTTGAGAAGCTCAAAAATGATGGAAATCTTTATAGATACAATTCTGGAAAGGATTTTTGCATCATAGCCTTGTATGTTGATGATTGTATTATGGCAGCAAACACTCTTCATGTGTTGAATAAATGCAAAGAACTTCTGAAATCTAGATTTCAAATGTCGGATCTCGGAGAGCTAAGACAGTTTTTAGGAATAGAAGTGATCAGAAACAGGGAAAGAAAAATCCTGCAACTGAAACAGAGCATACACATTGAGAACATGCTCAAAAGGTTTAACCTGACTGAGGCATATCCTGTTAAAACTCCAATAGTACCAGGGCACAGATTAACAGCAGAAACACCTATTTCAGAAAAGGATATTAGAGAGATGGAGAATATCCCTTATCGAGCCTTAATTAGGTGTCTAATATTTTGAGCAGAAGATGCCACAATCCAACAAAAGAGCATTGGATGGCAGGGAAGCGTGTTTTAAAATATTTAAAAGGCACTAAACATCATGGAATTACTTATGACTCAAAAGATCTGACATTGTATGCTTACAGTGATGCTGATTGGGGAGGAGACTTGTCTTGCAGAAAATCCACATCAGGCTATGCAATATTCCTAAGTGGTGGTGTAATTGCTTGGAGAAGCAAGAAACAAAGTGCAATAGCTATGAGCTCAGCAGAAGCTGAATATGCAGCTTCATCCTTGGTGGCAAAAGAAATATCATGGTTGAGAAGACTACTTGATGAACTAAACTGCCAGCAAACAGGGCCAACTCAAATATTAACAGACAGTCAGAGCTGCATTGCCATTGTAAAAAATCCTGTAGATCATGAACGCACCAAACACATTGAATTAAATATTCATTTCATCAGGGATCTGGCAGCTAAGAAGTATGTACAGATGCAGTATGTCAATACAGCCCAGCAGATTGCAGACTTATTCACAATAGCCTTACCAGAAAGTAAATTTCAGCAATTCAAGGCTTGCAAGTAGCAGAATTATGTGCTGAAGGAGGAGTGTTAGAATTTTGAAGGTTCAGCACATAATAATAGGGCATGAAAGCTTGATTCTGCAATGCAGAGGTTGCTACAATTCAAGTTGTACATTAGAGTACATAGATGTACATTATATACATTGATGCACATTAGAGTACATTTTAGATACATTGATGTACATTAGACACATTAAGGTACATCATGTACATCTCTGGCCTTTGGCCTTCTGTTTCCGACTATTGGCCTTTCAGTGCCATTTACTCCATGTATTTATAGAATTACACGGAATACACAGGGCAGATTGCTCCCATTCTATTATGGTTTCTGGTTTGGTTCACTTGATGTTGCAGGTTTGCACCAGTTCATAGCTGATACACTTTTCCAACAAATATGGACATGGGTTAATGTGGCCACAGTAATGTGGACATGGGTTATAGTGGTTAATGTGGCCATAGGGTAATGTGGACATGGGTTATAGTGGTTAATGTGGCCATAGGGTAATGTGGACAGTGGTTAATATGGCCACAGGTTATGGTGGTTAGCGTGGTCACAATGTGGACATGGGTTAATGTGGACATGGGTTATAGTGGTTAATGTGGCCATGGTTTATAGTGGTTAATGTGGCCCACAAAAAATGTGTCCATAGGTTAATGTGGGACGATGGTTAATGTGCACAAGGTTATAGTGATTAGTGTGGCCATAGGTTAATGAAGACATGGGTTAATGTGGCCACAGGTTATAATGGTTAATGTGGCCATGGATTAATGTGGACATTGGTTAATGTGGCCACAGGTTATAGTGGTTAGTGTGGCCATAGGTTAATGTGGACATTGGTTAATGTGGCCACCGATTATAGTGGTTAGTGTGGCCATAGGTTAATGTGGACATGGGTTAATGTGGCCACAGGTTAATATGGACATGGGTTAATGTGGCCACAGAATATTGGTTAATGTGGCCATAGGTTAATGTGGTCACAGGTTAATGTGGCCATAGGTTGATGTGGTTAATGTGGCCATAGCCCGATGTGGTTATTGTGGCCACAGGTTAATGTGGTTAATGTTATTCTATTAATGTAATTCTATTATTATTCTATTAATGTCAAAGTGGTTAATGTGGCCACAATCTATTTGTTCCTCCCCTGTTTGGTTAATGGCAACCATGTGCTCTGGGTGGTGAATGTGGCCTCATATAAGGTATGGTTAACATGGCAATATTTTTAGGGGGCAAAAACCAGGGCAAATCTATGTCTATGCCTGAACCAATTTCCACATGACACGTGGAGGGCTCGTACACTTAAGAAGAAAATTGGGGAAAAGCAACAATGACTTTTAAAATAAAAACAGGGGTATGGCGAGCGAGATCAGTCACTCCGGTGGCGAGGAGATGTCAAACGAGCAGTCTCTAAGCGAGGATAGTGGATCAGATAGGTCGCCCTCGGCCCAGGGTTCAGATTCAGATGAGCATTTCTTGCCAACCCTGGAAGAGCTACCAGGCAGTGAAAGATTTTAGGGAATCGGGTAGAGCAGCAAGTATAGCTAAGGTCGATTATGAGCAACCGGCTTCCCTAAGGAAGCTGAAGAAGGCAAGGCGTGGTCCTTTATCCAAAGTGGAGGCCAGACAGCCCATCGAGGCAGATTCTTATATTGACAATCAGGCTGGAGAAAGGGGCTTTTATTACAGTAAGAAATGAAGCAAATGGTGTTGTCTGTGGGTGGAACGGAACGAAACGGGCCAGATTGGAGGAGCATTTGAAAAGAAGGCGTGGGCTGGTTGTGGAGGTGGAGCGGGCAACATAGGGTAGGAGATTGCAGGCTAACCCCAAGCATAAGAGGAGGCTAGGCCGGGACGTGGGCAAATATGTTTAGAGGTACAAGTTGGATCCGGTTCA
This sequence comes from Isoetes taiwanensis, assembly GCA_021234155.1. Taxonomy (NCBI): domain Eukaryota; kingdom Viridiplantae; phylum Streptophyta; class Lycopodiopsida; order Isoetales; family Isoetaceae; genus Isoetes; species Isoetes taiwanensis. The sequence goes on along the minus strand of JAJEKV010000002.1, from coordinate 20,445,617 downwards.
CAGGTGGAAGGTAAACAGAAGCCAGATTTTGAAAAGGGCTCAGACAGATGCCATAGCAATTGCAAAAACACTGCTTGTGGACATAGCCGATGGCAGAGAGAAAGAGCTTGAGGTCAAGAAATATGTCGATGCTTATGTGGAAAGGAGAGCTTTGGATTGGGACAGATCTAAAAACAAAAAGATGGCTCTGTACAAGAAGAACATCAAAGAGGCCTATAATATTGATCGTACGGAAGAAGAATGGAATGAGAGGGAGTTGGATGTCAATATCAGATCCTGCATAGATGAGCTACAGTCTGAACTTCTGGACCAGACATGGTATTTCGAGAATCCTCCACATAGTGGGTTGGAATCTAGTGAAGATGAAGCAGATGAGGGTGCAGATCCAAACCCTGGAACCAATGTGATAAAGCTTGCAGTAGAAGCAGTCGAGTTGAGCATCAAGGCTCCAATGAAGACCCGGGTGGAAGCTGCCTAGAGTTCTAGTATGGCTGATCCTGCCTCTCCACTCCGCCAAATACCTCTCTCTTATTATAATGTTTTGGTGTAAGTAGTGCATCGCGCCCTAAATTGGGCGGCTCAGATTTAATTAGGCCACGTGGCATTATCTTGCCCTCTTCTTTTTTCTTTTGCCACTTAGGGTTTCGCTAAGAGAAGCCACACGCTGTTTGCTATTGCATCGACAGTCTGCAGAATATCATTTACCGGATTTGAGACTGAGGATTTTGGCGTGGAAGCCGGATATTTTGTTTTTGGGGTCCAGCAGAGCTGAGAAAACGGGCTCTTAAGGCTTATGAGCTATTACAGAGGTCAAAGAGCAGGATATGCTGAAAGATAATCTCCTATTTTCCAGCTTTTGCCGTATCAAATGGGTAGATCTTCGCCGTGAAGCTGCAGTCATAAGTGAATTGCATGAATCAGTTACAGAATCGTTTTTTAAGGTGGCAAAACAAACTTAGTTGATTCACAAAGTTGCAATTGTGCTTGCCCGCTTTATGAAGAGCATCACTGTGGGTGAATAGGATGGATTTAAAATAGAGCAAGTTGTCGAATTTATGATTACCTAGATTTCGTATTTCTGAGCTCATCTAATCTTGCAGCCTGCCATGGAGGCTAGAGATCATTATTGATGCTGCTTCTACAGTTCAATCATGCTTTTTCAGTAGGAAACCTAAACAGAAATGATCTGGGTATATCGAAGCAACAGACGCATCTTGCTGATGCATGCACAAATGAGGTACACTCCATTCAAATGAATCTTTTGTGGTTTTTATGTTTCATTTTCTCTTTTTATATACTTCATTGTATGTTTATATATTTAGTTTTTATTGCTCATGTTGCATCCAAAAATCCAAGCTTGATGCCTCACTGAAATTGGAAGAGTATTTTTTATCGAGGGAAAAATGCGGTATGTGTCAACTGTGGTGAATAAAGATAATATTTTTGCTTGGTCACATTTAAATTTGGAATTACACTACCTTTTCGTGGTGATTGCTTGCTTTTACCTTCATTTAGGTTCCGATTGTTGTTTTTGGCTCACACAATGAAGTTACACGCCAAAGAAGCCATGGACAAGGTACAGTAGACTCATCTTATATTTTCTTTTCTCTAGCAGCATAATGTTTTTTCATGTTTGGATGCTTATTGTTTTGGTTCTGATTGTTGCACATAGCTATTGCTCTTTTCTATTTCTCCTATATAAGGTACACCTAGCAAGATGGCATAAAGTGTTGAATTTGCAAACCTCCTTCAAAGAATAGTTCAGTGTGTTTGTTTGCACCCTGGTTTTATCTGCAACTTTTATAGTAGTCTGTCTACTTCTTCATTGGCGTGTTTCAAGTCTGAAGTTCTGCCAAGTACATTTTCGGTAAAGTAAATCATCATATGATTGTCAGGTTCTATGGGCCAGTAGTTTATTGAATTAGGGAAAGCTATGGAAGAGCTGAGTAAATTTGTGATTTAGCAACCGGGTGAAAGTATGCTGGTGGGTATCAAAAGCATGCGTCCGGACGCATGCTTGTAGCATGCTTATAGCAGGGTTTTAGCCCGCTTAAAGCACCCCTGCTTTTGCTTAATTTGGGTGCTGGTGGGCGTAACTGCCCGTCATATTTTTGACGCCCTTCATGTACTCGCACGTCCACCTCATCAACGAACCGTTAGGAAAATGATTGTGGGATTTTGGCTGGATTTTCGTGCGAGTGGTAGTACGTTGCAAATTCGATCGAGCCCAGAACTACCACGACCTCATGGCCCGCGAAAATTCTCCCTCCAATTCACTTATTCTCCCTCTCTCAGGAATTTCATGGCGCTCCCTGATACCGGCCTGGAGGCAATCACATGTTTAGCATTGGACTTTCGGCCTGATGAATTCCAATACAGTGTTCCAGATTTGTTGGATGTCAATGCAACACAGGAAATGTCGCGTGAAGATCCAGTTTCCTCTGCAATTTACAAGAAATTGGATGCAGAGAGAAAGAGAGAATACAGATTACGGAATAAGATGAGGAAAGCAAATGGTTGAAGCGGGAGGATCGAGCACGCAGACGCAGAAAAGAAATAGCCAAGCTTGTAGTTGATTACTTCAACAAGCTCACCAAAAAGCATTCACCCGAACTCAAGGCCGATGTGATAAAGAGGGTGGTTCATCACCACTAAATGGAAATCTCGGAACACGGAATTTTGCCAAATCCAAAGGAGTGCAAGGCGTGGGTGCCGCTCAACAACTTGAAACAGACAATGGCAGCCATAAAGAGGCAAAGGAACCATGATATTTGGAGAGCCGTAACCTCGAATACCGGTGATGGCTTCTTCCACAAAATCGAGATGCAATTCCACTATGGCGGGCTGTTGGGGTACATCTAATTCTTGCTTTCATGCATGTGCTTCTTCATGCTTTTAAGTGCTTGTATCTATTTGAAAGTGATCTTTGGGTGGGATATGTTCATTGATTAATGTGCAATATTTCTTATGATAGGTTGCATGAGGTCGACAATTGCAATCGCCAGATTAAGAAAATCGGAAGCCGATCCTTGGAAATGGTCCGTGGTCTAGCTTCCAAAGGAGGTTGAGGTGCGATTCTCTCACCCCTGTTTGCAAGCAAAGCATAACAGAATTCTGGAAACAAAATAGCAGAGTCTCTCCTTGCAAGAAAGATGTTGTGAACACTGTTGGAGAGTCAGACTTCCGAATTTCTTATCCCTTGCACCTTATGGAGGTCACACAGGTTTAAGTTTCCATACAAATTTTTTTTTGCTATTATTGCATAAATATTTCTAACCAACGGCCACCATTCAGCTGCAGCTATTTCAACAATACAAAAAGGCACATCCTGAACACCCTGTTTTCTTAAAGGCTTTCGAGAAGTTGAAGCCTATTTATGTAAAGAAAGTATCAGAAAGGAAAACAGTTGGAGTATGCCAGGGTAGCCCTGAATGCATTAAGGTCAGCGAAAACTGGATTTCATGGTGAAGAGTGCAAGTGCACCTGCGAGGTCTGTGGACTGGTGAGAAGTGTCTGCCGCCCCAACATATGATGACTCAACCGCCGAAGCTCGAGGGTCTGTGGGTTTGCAACAAGAGCGCAGGGTGAAGAATGGCATAAACATGACTGCTTGATGCAGACATGTCAGAAGTGTGGCATAAAAACTCTTCCTATATGTCCAAGAGAAAGAGAGAATCATGAGTTCTTGCTTGAATGGAAGACGTTTGAAAAGGTAATACTCTTTTATTGCATCTTCGAAACATGCCGATATGTGCCGCCATCCCAATGAATCGCTTTTGTGCTTTCAACTTGCGCTTAATCTTCGCTTTATGCTACAGACCTTTGCTGGTGATTCCAGTGGAGATGCACGAAGCCGGGTGGAGTTGCGCATAGCTGTTACTAAGGAGGTGCGTGTGGCGCCAGAAAGAAAAGAGCCAATGCCACCAAGAAGGGAAACAAAAGTAAGAAATCCAAAGGTAGCTGGTGGGGCACTGACTGAAGCCGCAAAGACAAGTTGAGAAGAAGGAAAACAAAAGTAAGAAATCCAAGGTATTTCTTTGGCCGGGACACGACTGAAGCTGCAGCAGAAGTTGAGAAGAAGGGAAACAAAAGTAAGAAATCCAAGGAAGCTGGTGGGACACAGTCTGAAGTTGCAGCACAAGACGAGACCTCAAATGGCAAGGGGAAAAAAAAGAAAGGACCAAAGCCAGTCCTTAGATTGTCTTACAAGAGAACGGCAGTGAAGGATTTCATTTCATATCTGTGTTCCACATTGAAGATATTCGTGCCACACAATTCTGAGGGGCTAGATGGCGTGCCATACAATTCGAGGAGTTGCCTGGACAATATCCAAGATGGCACCATTGTTTCTGTAATTGATTTTGCAGAGAATTACATCATAAAAATATAAAGGGAGGTTCAAAGCCAGCATTGGCACAATGACCAGATAACAATTCTCATCCACATCATGTATAGGATGGACATCAGTTCTGGGATCAGAAAGCTATTGAAGGAAACCCATTTTTACTTGAGTGATGACAAGCTTCATGACACTCTTTTTGTGCAGCATTGTCTTAGAAAGCACAATTCATGGCTTGTATCAAATGGTGTAGATTTCTCCAGGCATATAGTTTGGTCAGATGGTTGTTCTAGCCAATTCAAATCTGCCCGGCCATTCTATTTCCTACCAAGATATCACCATGAGCTAGGGAAGGAAATAGTATGGAATTTCTTTGGGACAGCCCATGGTAAGGGAGAGCACGATGGGCAAGGGCAAAGCCCTTAAAGGGGCATTCACTAGAGAGCAGCTCAAGTATGATGGGGTGAGATTTAGGGTGTTGCCGATGATGTTCATGAATTCGCAACTCGTTGGAATGAAGGTACCAACAACGGGGACATCAAAAGGTATTATGCTTTCATCTGATGTATTCTGTTGAGTAGTGCTGCCTGTAAACTGCTGTAATCACAATATTCTGATACATCACGATTAGAAGACATCACTCAAGATCACTCAATACTCAAGATAAGACAAAGTAATCATACATATATATTACAAAAAAGTAGTGTACAATGGTTACTTCATGAGTCATCGAAGTCTTCAGAGTCATGCTCCTCGCCAGGAAGGGTGCCCAAAGAACCTTTTTGTACTTCTAATGGAGCATTGAGGATATAGTAGGCCGAGACAAGATAGTTGTTGAGGCAAGAATCCAAAGACGCAATCGCCTCCTTGTCCAACCATGCATCGAGATGTCAATTTGTGAGATCGTTTCCTGTACTGTATGAGAAGACAAGTATTCCAAAGCTGGACACACAAACCGCGAAAAGTTGTCCTCTTCTTGCCCCTTGAAAGGCATAACAGAACGGTTGTGTGTGCGAGGGTTTAGAAACCCTTTGTGTATTTTGTCATCAAACAGAAAAATCATACCATGATATTGAGAAAAATCCTCAAGTACAACCTTCAACTCCTTGAAAAAAAGTTGCTTGTCTTTGCTGGTTGGATGCTCGCATGCATAGCAATGCTCTTGACCATATACCTTCAAGAATCTGGTCTGCAAATCAGGGAACAATGCATCCACCATATCTTTTGTATTCCGAAGTAGAGAAGCACTCCAAATCACAATATCAAACCTGCATTGCCCACTCCACAAACTCATGATACCCCCGGTGCGCAAATGAGGTACTTACTTGCGGTTTTCTTTTTACAACATGCTTCGTTTGTGGTGGAGGCAAGATTTTCCCGTTCATTCTCCTCTGTTGTGTCTGTGCCAGTACACCATTTATGTCAAGCACCATGCACTTCCGTCTGGGTGTCCATCCCTCGACGTTTTCAACCACTGTCGATGTGTGCTGCATCGTGCTTGTACGTCTTGCGATGTATGTTGAACTCTGTGGGAAGTGCTATCGAGGGAGGTCTTTGGACATTCTTCGCGACCTCTTTGGACTCGGGCTTTATCTTTGCTACCGGATGATGGGAGAGGCCGATAGCCATAGTCGATACATCCTTATTAGTATCTCCCCGCCCCCAATGTATGGGTGTTTCCTGGCTATCGGTAACCCTTGCGTTGCCTTTGTCCCTGTTTCTTCATTCATTAATTGCCTTGTTCTCCCCGCATGCAAGGATGAGCTCCAATTAACAACTGAAATTTATAGAGAATACACATTCAAATGTAACAGATAACAGGCACCTTTTGTATGTTAGAGTTTGTCTTGGCACTTCTTTATCTCGTATTGTCTTCTTCATCGATTCACTAAGTATAACCATTGGCTGCCTTCTTTTTCGCGGACAAGTTTTTAGAAGCCTAAGTTGAATGAATAATCCAAACCAAAATTTGCACATTAAAGGTGGAATAAAACGGGGATCAAATATATTAATTGTTTGAACAAAACCTTTTGGCTGATGGTTTAGGGTTGTCTTGCAAAATCAAGGTTTGCCGGTTCGAAAATACATAAGGCAAAATTACATTAGCCTTGCTTTTTTTTTTCCAAATGATACTTCTATAGGGACGCCCTCATCAAGGTCATTTTTTCGACTCACCCTCACTTTCTTCTTCCACAACCTTCCCGCCCTTGGACCGTGTCAACTGCTCTCACCGCTTAACGATCGTTCGAATCGATTGCCGACATCTTCGCCATCGTTTTCCTTCCCCGCAGAAGCAAAGTGTTAGAGGAGGCCTTTGTAGAGGCAAATGCAGAATTTGGAACTATAATATAATTGTTGGCACCATCATTACTACTTGAATCTCCCCTTGATTCTCGTGATGCTTTGGTGTCTCCAAAGACAGGTCGCCAGTGTCTTTAGGTGTCTGTCAAGCTGGCCGGTAGTTTGTCGTCCAATGTCTACAAAGACCTTCTAATGCCGCCAATTCAAAATCGAGGCCCGAAAATAGGCATGTACCTTTTTCCCATGTCTTTATTGTGGAGTGTGAACCCTTGTGGACTTGTGCTTGGCTGATCCCGGGTCCTTTTACTTTTTGATGTGTTGACTGTTTCCTTTTCCTCGCCGCTATCGGGAGTTGTGGCTACATGCTCATCAACATCAATTATCTTCTTCTCGGTTTTGTGAGATGTTCCAAAGATGCAACACTTCTCGCTTTCATCAGTATTAAGCTTACCTATTTCCCCCGCACTAACCCCGTGAGGAATGGTCTCTGCACCGAGGCAAAAGCATCCTTTTTCCATGAGCAAACCGGGTGCAGCTAACGTGATAATGATGTCCACATTTCATCCGCAGCAGTCGAGGGTGTAATCATCCCCGAATGCAAGACCGGGTGGAGCATCTCTCCTCATCTCCAATTGGCAATCGGAATGGTATTGGAGTGATGCCGACCGGTGATCATTTTTCTTGGTCATCTCCCTCACCTGGTGACATTCGTAAGTCTTTCTTTGGGCTTTTGCAAGGAGGGACTCGTTGTTGGCAATCTCGCGGTTAGTGCGACCCACCTTTTCTACACCACGGGTTTGATCTATTGGCCCACCCCCATTTCAAGTAGGGACTTCAAAGATATATTACGCCATATCTTTCTCCCTCTCCAAAGAATGAATCTCGTGAGAGACACGCATTGGGATCTGGCGGTAGCTTGAAGGCGTGCAATATTATCCTTTATGGTCTTCAACTTCCCCTCTGCGGTAGAAGAAGCTTCCCTTTGCACGAGATTGTGCGACTGTTCCTTCTTTGACACTAGGTCATTCTCCTTTGCATTTTAGGGCTTCCTGCATATCTTGGATCATGCTTTCCGGACGGAAATATTTTTCCCATAAGCTGAGAATCTTTGCTGGACACATTGCAAGTATTCCCGAATGACAACCTCCTTCTAATTTTACAAAGAATTACTCGCCGAGGTCGGGCTTTCTCGCTATGCTTTGGTCTTGTTGTCTGCACGTGGATTTGCTGGGCTCTCACTTTGTGTTCACCGGGGCGGTTTTTGGTTTGGGTTCACTCTTGATCTTGGTCGAATAGGCTCGCTTTTTTGCCGCCATCACTTGCCCAATTGACCTTGAAATTTTGGGATTACGCTTGTCCCTCGGGCGGTTGTTGAATGCAAATAAAAAGGAAACCGTCTTCCTTACTTCTCTATTCTTCAACCCTTCTGGGTATATCTTGCTCAACAGCTCAATTAGAGCTTCTTCATGCTCGCCTTACTTTTGTCGATGGATGTCTTGTTGGGAATGACACCATTGGTGTCCTGCACCTCATTATACTCTGGCTGCGGATATCACATCCGTTCGAATTGAGAGAGGGATGCACACCCTCGTTTGATAGACCCGATAAGTATGGAAGTCCTCCTCGGTTCGGCAATCGGCCCAGTCCGGGTCTTAGGGGCATGTTCCTTCCGGGCTGAAAGAAATCAAGAAAACAAATTAACAGGGGCATCGTAAGCTATCAAAATTGGCGGTGCATTTTGCTTTACCCCTGCATGGCATCCATTGGAATTGCCTTTGAGCTGGGCGGATTAACAACCTTCTTCACCATAGTGCGTTTGAGTTTTGGAATACTAGAGTGAATGCGGAAATTCTCGAGCTTCTTCTCCGCGGGCTATTTGGCTGGAGTAGCAAAAGGTGGGGAGCACGGTTGCAAATTACAAATTCAAAAATCCCTTCGGGTCACAGTCATTAGTTACGGTGGGCGGTAAGCAGGTTATGATTGAAACGGGTACGCCCTATGTGAAGTGACGGGCATAGGCAGGGTTAGACTTCATTTGGTGAAGGGTGGAAAAAAATAGTATGAAGGGTGCTGGTGCTGGGTTCAGCACCGCGTTTATTTGATACCCACCAGCATACTTTCACCCAACCCCTCTACAATGCCTATTTTATGCATCATATAAGAGCACAATGGTAATTCTGCTCATTCTTTCTTCAAGATGCTAGGCAGATCCCCATCCCCTTTATTTTTCTAATTAACTTCTACATCCAGTCCTCTGTCATGTATTATTTCCAATGCCTTTTTTTGCATGCTTATTTCACATTCAAAGACATATAGTTATTTTGGCAAGCCATTTGAGTGGCGTATCTACTGGCAAGCACAATCTCATTTTCTGCCTCTAAAAGTTAACCCACATTTTTCCTACTCATTCTCAGTTTTTTTCTCAAACATTTTTTGTTAGTTTGTATCCATTTCCTTCTGATACTTTTTTAGTTTGTTATTCCCACTGTTTGTTGCAGGCTGCATGTGTTTGAGGCAGACTGACATAATATTGTCATAAAAAATATGTATGGTTGGATCCTGGACTAGATGCGTGCAGGGTGAAGTCATGCTATGCTGTGGTTGCAAGGTCTTGAGGAAAAAATTGGTCCTTCCCATGATCAGTCTGTAATTCATGTTCTGCTACTAAAGTTGCCCATATGTCCATGAACCATGCATATGTAGATTGTGTAACATAGTTGTCTAAAAGATTCTGTCTAAGAGATTTTCATATGTTGCCAAGGGTGAACTTCAGATTGTGATTCTGTTTTGGTTTATTTGAAAATACATTGATTTGCCCATTGCTAAAATGGTAAGTCCCTTCATGTATCATGTTTAATCTTTTTCAACATGTTGAAGGTCATTCGACGACGGTTCAACCAATCAGTTTCCAACGGTTTGTGGCTGAAAATCTTTACCTAACAATGATTAATTGTTGAACATTTATAACATTTTGATTAATTGTTGAACATTTGTAACAACTTAGAAAATGTGATGCCTCATAAAAAACAAGGTTTGTACAAATCAGACAAACTAAACTATTTAAATGCAATAAGGTGTGACACGTTTGGGGAAATAAATTCTATCAGTCATAAAGTTAGACTAAAATTACATTTCACTTGGCGATAGTAATGTGGCCCAATATCAGCTAGGTCTTAGACAAACTACTTACATATAAGGTGATACACATTTACAAAATTGAGTTCTATCACAAAGACATATAAACTCACCAAATTAATATGTACTTGGTGCAATTGCAATGCACATCAATTTTACTTTGGCTCAATTTGACACAGTTTTAGAGACTCGACGACAAGATTTTGCCAATAACATTACCCTTATGATTTGATTAAAGGAGATCATCAACAAGATTTTGCCAATAACATTACCCTTATGATTTGTTTAAAGACATGGATATCTTAGAAAAAAATGGAACTACAAATTAACGTACTATAGAGTTTATAAGGGAGCATAAGTGTGCAATAAATTTAAGGGGCATTAATATTTGGTTATTAATCTTTACAGACATAGGTGGAATCTGGTATTTGCTTTCCAATGGTCTTCACCCAAACATTATGGCAAATTCCTTAAGAAGAAGATACAGGTAGGATCTGGTTCTTAAATTTTGCTATCAAATGGCCTTCATCGAAATCGTATGAGGAATTCCTTAGGAAGGGCAACTACAACGTAAGGGGTTGACATATCAAGGTGATTTACTAACGATTTGTATTGTAGTGATAAGTTGATATATTAAGACCATTTTATTAGGTTCTATTGGGCCCAGTCTTGGGATAGTATTTGAAACATCTGTTCAATCCCACTACCCGTTGAGAAGGAAAGCCTCGGAATTGCTATGACCAAGCACCATCCCGTTCTTCTCAAAGCTCTCAGAGATACCGATGCAACACTACCTAACATGAAGGAGCTAGATTCTTAAGAGCGTTATTAAACCTTTGAAAAATTTCTGTTTTAATAAAAATTTAAAAAAGATATATTATTACTGCACGCTTTTTTCTTTGAGGCCAAAACATTCACAGACTCCCAACTTATGCCCAGCAACGCTGGGCACCATTACTATTCATCTTGTTGATGATAGCCCCGGGATCCAATAAGGAAGTCATAGAACCTCCTGACCTTTGAAGCCGACTTTGTGCTGAGTCCAGATTTCTTACAGAAGGTCGAAGACCTGCAAACCGTGTTCCTGTCTGCCAAGAAAAGAACGGTCAAATCTAGCAGGTCAGAAGAAACAGAATGTGTTTCCTATTGTTGTATCTGGCCACTGCACTTGAGGAGTCCCGCGTGGTCTTGAGGAGTCCCGCAAGGCAGATGCACTCGCATTCGAACACTGGGGTACTGACTGACAATCCAGAGAAAGTTGGTGCTTCTTGGGTGAACGAGGAGTCTGTCGGATCTTATTTTATATAAGTCCTTTATTTGCTTTGGCTGCAATATTTTTTATTGTTTCCCCTGTGCTAATTGTCCCCAAAAACAAGATTTTATCTCACATTATACCTCCGGAATCTCATAAGTACCACCAATTTTTTCATCCTTCTCTGCTCCTTTCATTTTAAGGCATGTAGATACCTTGTGGAAGAGAATGCTTCCTCCCAAATTGAGCTCAGAGCAGTATGTGCCAAGTACATCATCAATTTAAATGTCTTTGCTCTATCTTTGAAATTGATGTTCTTTCTTGCATTCTTGCCGTAGTTTTCACTTCGGAGTTTGTTTATCTTGTGGAGATGTAGACATCTGCAATTTGTTGGAACAAAGCTCGCACCGGTGTGCTTCCGACTCACTCGGAAACCGGTATTCCCTTTGGAGTCATAGCTCATTTGGCAGAGTAAGGCATCAAAATTCTAGACTCATACTGATTTTTGTGTTGTCTTTTTAAATCTAATATTAGTAAATCATAGAACATGTTCATAGGACAGGTTCATGAGGTTTGGGGCTCTGTCTATCCTGATTGGCTCTCAGTACCAATGCTTGAAATGCGCAATCCTGAACAGGATAATGGTTCAGACGGTGGAATCTACACATTCTCTGTGCATGAAAATTTATTAAACAATTCATTGTCAATGGTTCCACACAAGAAACTCGTGAGGTAATCTATAAAACCAGTGAACCTTTTGTCTTGAGTTGTGCTTCCCTTAATTGATTTCTTCACATCTGCAGGTCAGTCCAGACTGGTTTAGCAAGGTGCAGGTTGCAAATTGCAGGCAAGCCTACAGCATTGTGTTGGGCAAATTGCAAAAGACATTAATGAGCACAAAGAAAGCAGCTAAAAGCAATGCTAGAAATGGCAAGGGAAAGGTCAAGAAATAGGCAGCATTTGCTGAAAACAACTGATTTCATGTATATATTATTTTTTGAAAACACATTTGCTGAAAACATCTGATTTCATGTGTATATGATTTTCTGTCCTGTTCTTGGACTTTTATGAAATGGAGTGTATCTGCTTGCAATGTCCTGCCAGATTAATCTGAGCACATTAATATGGCCACATTAACCACCAAGGGCACAGGAACAAATAGAATGTGGCCACATTAACCACATTAACAAAGCACAAGCCTGTGGCCACATTGGTGTTCTCTCCTTAGATAACTTTGTATGGGTTTTTTTGCTGCCTGCTTTATCTTGCTAGAAGAAAGACTTTCCTGTATACCCCTTTCTAGGTAACTGTTAGAGCCAAACAAGGCAATGAAAGTGGCACAGATCCATTAGAGGCACACGTAATACAGGATAGGAAGATAGAGATTGACATTTAGTTGCAGTTGTGGTAGATACTTTGCAGCATCTTTAGGCTTATATCATGTTGCATCAATTCAAAGAATTCAAAACTAGAAGCCGTTCGTCATACTATGAAAAAGCTATTGTAGTTGACATGCATAGGTGGCTATGAATGTTCTATCTGTTTCTGTATTAAATGGTTTTCTAAGTGATAATTTGGAGTTAGGTTTGTTTGTATCTTTGATTTTATTCTAACGTATTTCTGTTTGTCAACAGGTGCTCTTGGCTTTGTTGTAGGGAAGTTTTAGAATTAGTAGGATTATGGACATCGATGTTGTTCTTACCATTTGTTTCTACACTTAGCCTGGCACTTTCGACGCCATAGGCTCTAACTTTTAACATGAAAAGTATTATACGAATCTTAAAGATCATCAGTACATTAAAGGCCTGATTTTTCATTTCCTACTAAAGATTATATGGTTCAGGAACAGGGTCAGAGTATTAAAGGTTGTCATTTACCTAAGGCTATATTTAGAACGACCACCAATCTGATGAGCGGGATATATCTATTGATGCAGGATTCGGGAAGAAAGTAGAAATGTTATGCGAAAGTCTGCTACTGCCCCCAAGTTGTTCATTAGAGATAGATACATTAGAGGCGCACATGATCGTAACATTTTGCAAAAGTCACTTATTTCGCTGCCTCAAAAAGTATGTACCAAGGCATGAGATGGATGTGATGGAATGAGGTTTATTCTTTGCCTAGAATGCAGTAGTATTTGCAAAATGATTTAATGATTCTGGAAAACTCTTGCCCTGCCATGATTGCAATGAAAATGGGTTATGCACTGCCCACTTTGCCATTGATGCTTCTATTGCTTCCAAGTTGGTTAATTCTTCCATCATTGACATGATCTCTGTCCTCGAATAATTAGATTGTGCTCAAGAAGACCGTTGTATATTGACATGAAGGGATGACATATGGTGGTTGATGATGAGATGCTTGATGGAGATTTCTAATTAATCTTTGTTGACTATCATGGCATAAGTTGTTGAATATCATGACATAACGTATTGTCCACGTACCAGGCCAAATGCCCCAAAAAATATTGTTTCTTGGACTACGATGATTACTTAATTTTGAAAAAAACCTGTCATAATACAATCAGATTTTTTTTTAAAATGTTATGTTCAACTCTTTCAAACAAAATGCTGCAATATACATGAGGTGACCACTTATTTTTTATTCACATGCTACAAAACCAGCTCTAAATAGAGAGCATGCATGCATTATTAATTATGCATGTAAAATGTGCCTCTCTAGAGGATGCTAAATGCTTCCATGGATTTTGATGAGCTGTTCCATAGAACTATCTTTTCATAGATTGCTATCAGTTCAGCATGTATAATATGGTTGGTTATGCACGTGCTATCAGTAGATGAAGCAAGGCACCCATCTACAAACCGCTTGGATGAATTATAGCCCAGAAATACTGCCCGCCATGTTTTATTGGCGAAAATAGCAAGTTTGCTAAATGAAGATAAGGTAGACAAGAAAAACAAGAAGCCGGTTAAATGAAGATGAAATGGATGAGAAAAACAGCTCTACGACTAGGCCCAATGGTGTTTCGAGCCCATTTGTATTGCTATTCAATGCTAGCTCAGTATTTCTGCAATCTCAACCTTTTTGCTAGATACTTGCCTTTTGTTGGGATTTCTTATAATCTAGGCTCTAAATCTTTTATTACTTCGTATCAATCTACCCTCCCATTGCCAAGCGCAATAAAAAGGTTCATGCAAGAGTGCAGTCAAATGTTATAATATCATATTAAAATACTGATATAGGAATAATGTGATCACACATTAATCTGTATTGAGCCATTGGAAGGACATAGTGCTGAAGACAGCATACCCAAGATCAATCAGTAGCAAAAACAATGGGCCGCCCAAGGTGAGTACAACTCTCATTATAAGCTAACATTTTAACATTCCAGTTAGAATAGGTTGCACATGCACTACACACAACATGCACTACACACTATAGTACATAAACATTGCACTACACGCAATACACGACCACTACCCAACTTCTAGATTGTGAAGGTTACAAGTACGTCTTAGTTGACCATTTTCACACATTACAAATATTCCTTGGCGTTTTTGAGTTTCTATTTGCTACAATGGATATATCTTAATACATGGGGATCGATGCTTCTTCTATATGTCACGCACTTAGGTTCGGGCCCAGTGGTCCATAAGGCGCCGGCTATAACTATGAGACTGAATGACCTTCTTTATGCAGCAATCTCCATCTTTGTGGAAGCTAAACAAAACAGGGAAAGTAATATAATAATAATAATAATAATAATAATAATAATAATAATAATAATAATAATAATAATAATAATAATAATAATAATAATAATAATAATAATAATAATAATAATAATAATAATAATAATAATAATAATAATAATAATAATAATAATAATAATAATAATAATAATAATAATAATAATAATAATAATAATAATAATCACGCCATTAAAGACCCTCAAGTCTATATGGCAAAAATGTACAATAACCCTCCAATTCATGCAGAGAAATTAGTGCTTATTTGACAATTTTACCTTCAACATCTGCTCCATCTTGATGAAGTTTATCGAGTTTATGTTCTAGTCCATCCAACCTTTCTTAAAGGATACAAATATAATATTTGAAGAGGTTATGATTTGCATCTGTAAGTGCTAACATTTCAATATGTTTAACATGTAACATGCATTGTCATAATTGTAGTCTATGCACTTGAGTTGCAATAAAAATATCACCTCTCGAGTTTTTAGATTCGATGAGCTTTTTTTTGTGCTTTTATTCTTATCTACCAGAAATTTTGTCTTTCCTTTCCCGCTATTTGTTCACCTTTGTTGTTGAAATGCTCTAATTTCCTTATTTGCATTTCAAATGATCTAGGTGCAATAAATAATTTACGAAATTCAGTTGTTCTTTGTTAAGTACAACAGTACAGTCTTGAACGATGTTATAGCAAGAGAAATAGATTTGTAGATTTTATCAATTAAACAAAAAAAAACAATGTGACTCAACTTCATAGAATTAGTTTCAGGTGTCAGCTTATCCCGTCGAATTATGCTATAACTCATTATTTTAGCTATGACCTTTGCCTTATCCATATGTTGCCCTTTTATTTCAACCCTTAATCTTATGAGCCAGTAGATTTTCCTTTTACCACTCCCCTGGTGGTCTCAAATAGAACCATTAGCTAAGTGGTAACTTTGAATGTTAGTTTTGTAGGCAGCATTGTTCATTGTCCAGACTATGGTTCATGAACTGCAATGCAATAATTGTAGCTATTGTCAAAATGAATTCGAAAAATAATATTTTCACCTTTATTCACAAATGCAATTGAAAGAAACAAGCTGGCTTTTAGTAATCTTTGGCCTAAAACGACTCTTGTTAATATGTATGATAAAATGTGGAAGCTTGAGTGACGCATGCCGCATATTAATACATAAATAAGCTACTGAAGCAGCATTATCTCTGTGAATGCCATCAATGATAAGAACATTGGGCATCCTTTTCTAGTATCTTCATTCTTATTTGACTATTATGTATGCAATACTATAATAACGCTATGATCTCACATGTGGTCTTCCTTCTTATCATCTATGTATGCCTAGTCTTGTTTTTCCAATAAAGCTTCTATTAATAAATAAGTAACAAAATATAGGTTGTTCTATAGTCTTGTATGTAAGCTTAAGTAAATAAATTACTATAAATGTAAAACTATATAACACTTAAAGCACTTTGCCAATTACCATTAATAAGGCGACGTTCCCATGCGGCCTCCTGACTTCAAATTATTTCTAAAGTTATTGAAAAAGTTAACTTCGAGTTTTCAGAAATGGTCAAGGATTTTTGAAAGCTGCGGTTGACACCTTTGAATGTGGAAGTCCGGTTACGCTCTTAGTAACGTAAGCTAAGCTAAGCTTCACCTTGCCAAATACCTGGCAAGTTTGACCTTGTCAAAGTCTTTTGGTGTGCGCAACAGCTGACCAGGAGTGGCCCCTTATCTCGAGGCTAGTCTATCCACGTGTCAAAAAATAAAAAAATCTGAGTGGTAATGGCTTAAGCGGTCCTTCAAAATTCGATGGCCGTTCTGGACCGTCGCCTAGGTTAGAGCAGAAGATGCTCCACAAAGGTATGGATCGACACCTTATGATGCTCCACGCCTTGTTAGCTCTATTTATCGTAAGTCTATTCCAGTTAATTAAGATCATATTCAAGATCATAGTTCCCGGCATCACAGGATAATTTGAGTTGGATGTGGCTTAAGCCATTTGATCATGATCTAGAATAGACTGTTTCCAAAATTCTATTGCCGTTCTGGACCGTCGCCTAGGTTAGATCAGAAGATGCTCCACAAAGGTATGGATTGTCGTCTATGATTAGGTCCGAAGATGCGCCACAAAGGTAAATTAGAGTTTTTATAGCTCCTATTTATCATACTTTACCCAGCCTTAATTAAGATCATATTCAAGATTATGTTTCCCGTCATCACAGAATAATGACGTCCTGGCATTTGAGACGTGAGTTACTCTGCTATGCCATTTGCATTTCGGGTTCTCACTTTGGTATGGACCAACATGTCTATTTGCCAGAGTTTGCTCTGTAATCAGTGTAAGTTGATGTTTAGATGTGGTGGGGTCAGTTCTAGCTGCAAAGGCATGTGCAATGCATTCTTTAGTAAAACATCTGCATGACATGATTAACAGGGCCTGAGTGATTATTTCTCTGGTGCTTGCCTTTATATGGCAATGTCAACACAAAGGTATGCCAGTCTGTATGTCTCTTAAGTTGCCGGCTGCCTTCAATGCTTCAAATAAGAAGGGGCAATTTGAACTCAATGCATCAGCATATGTCTGACTCTTTTACATTAATTCTTGGAATTTGAAAGACCAAAACGTCCCCCTTTGCTATGATGTAGGGCAATAATGGTAGTCAATCCACGTTTTGATCTACGTACCTTGCTGCAGCATTTTGTATCTCTAATGTGGCCACTCATCGCTCCTTCAGCCTGCCATTTCCTTCCTAGGTTTATTTTAATCAATTATTATCAGCACATAATGTTGCAAACTGGTAAAGAACGTGTATGTGTTGGCACAAGGTCAATTCTTGGTTCCTTTTTGAGATTATGACTCTGCATATTGCTTTGTAAGCCTCCTATCTTCTCTTGGATTATAGGGTCATTGATTATACTGAGTATAATAGGGTACCTCGCATGGGCATCCTCTAAACTAGTGGCTAGACATAGGCATCCTCTAAACTAGTGGCTAGATGGAGTATTATAGTTTGGCAGCTTCCCATTTCCAGGCAATTGCATCAGAATATATTTGTCATGTTTAGGGCTGTGCATATGTTCAGTATAATAGGATACCTCTGCATAGGGTCCTCTAAACTGTTGACTAAGCTTCCATGGAGTCTGGATGCAATAGAATTGACAATTTCTCTTTGGAACAGTTAACTATCCATTTTGGCGTTATTAATTTGTTTGTTTGAAATTACTTTCTTGGTTTAGACTTAGCGTGATTTAGCTGAATTATGTTGAAAATTAGTTGCTTGTGTCCTTTCAAGAAAGTCACAAATTAAGCTCCAACTTCAAGAAAGTCCTGTAGTGGACCCTCAGCCTGCCGTAACCTGCTGCAGTCTTGTCCGCTAACTTTCTTCGTATTTTATGAAACAAAGCAAACAATTGTTATGAAACAATCCGCATGAATTTTTGGTGCTTATGACAAGCAGGTTTGCGAATGCATCATATTTTGCTCGAATGTTTAAGCATAAACGCAAGGGAAGGAGGCACAGAGAAGGAGGACCCTAAGTGAAGTTATTTATGCCCTTCAGAACTTGGAATGAGGAAGTAAAGGATCATAGATGGCACAGGGGAGTGCTATTTTATCAGGGGGTGCAGAGGGGCCTTACATCCTATGCCTGGAGGCGATTGCACTTAACTAACTAATCAGGTGTGTAATTTAACCTATCAAGCAGAAGCTACTCAAAATTTCCAGAGAATTTTAGTTCAATTGCTGGTTCGAACCTCTTGTGTTTTTTCCTGTCATTACATAGTTTAGCCCATTGGTTGTTCTTACCGGTTGAAACCAGTAAGTAAAAAGAAACCACATCTACAGTAGCTTCTAAAAAATTCCTGCTTTTAAAGAACCATGATATATGATGAAAACAACAAAAGTTGAGGGCCCAGTACAAGTGCATAGTACAACTACACACAGTCCCAGATATGGTGATATGCTTGCACACACCGTTTACTGCGAGCAATGGTACAGATTTATGTAGATGAGACTGAGATGCTGGTTTCTAGTGGGCAGAGAGGATAAGCTGCTACTCAATAGTACAGAAAACGATTCGAGAGAAAGTCTCTCAACCATACAGTCCAACAATGCAATGAGAACATCAATACTTTGTGAGGAAGATGTCTAAAGATTATTTACATTTAACTTTAGCTTGTCTTGTTGGGAGTTATGACGATGCATATTGCTTTTTTGCAGAACTTGAGCATCGAGCGACCTGCTATTGCTAAAAGTTTATGAAAACTTAAGAGTAAGAAGTAAGAATTCATGTTGTAGGGGTTTAATTGATGAAGGTTATCATCGTTTTGATTCTGTGTTACAAGATTATCTCTTTAGACCACTAGCAGATCATTGCAGATGCATGCTTTTGCTTTTAAGCAGAGCATGGCAAATAGATGAAGTCGAGGACTTTTTAATAAATACAAATAGAGCCTGATTTTGTGAGTTGGGCTGAATTCTTGGGAGTGTTCTGAGTGCCATGAGAAAAATGCACCTTAGATCATATGTTTGATGAATTCTGGGGAGATGGGAAACAATTCTTATGAATTAGTTGGGAGTTCTATGATAAACAAATAAAAAAAGGATTCAGTCAATTAACGATCATCTTGGGAAGGCAAATTGCGTGCTGCTTACGGAAGTCAGGCTTGTTTCAATAAGAGAAGATCATGAATGATATCAGGCTGTGCTATTGGTTTAGTGGCTGCGTTTCCAGCTCAAGGATTATCCAGAAATAAGATTGCATGCTCTCTGTGTCTCTAACTGCCAATTGTGGCAAATAAGAACCTCCTTCCTTTCTAGAATTCTTCGTCTGTGTGATCTCTCATAACCTGGGCATTACAGCCAACTGTGGCAAATAAGAACCTCCTTCCTTTCTAGAATTCTTCTTCAAGTATTCTGTTTGATCTCTCATATCCTGGGCATTACATTTTGATATTTAAATTTTGGGGTGTCAAATCATTTCGTGTTTGGGGTGTCAATTCGTTTCATGAAATCATACAAGAGTCTTGTTGGAGACTTTAATGTTTGTATAGGTCGATCCAGAACTTGAAAGTTCTATTCTAAACAAGCCTCACTTTTTGAAGGGAAATTTATTGACTTCCTAGACTGAGGAAAAAATAGTCTTCTGGGCATGGGGTTCAATTCTCCAATCTCTTTTTTTAGGTGCCTTACTGCAGCTAGCTCTTTAATCTAACTTTCACTAACAGCAGACATAATGAATCTTTGTCACTTCTTCATAGTAAATTTTATGTTTATGGAATTAGAGCTTTCATAATATGCACTTTCAAAGGCCAAGTATAATAATTTCAGACTTCAGCTTTTCATGTTTGCTGATTGTACTCAATTATAGGTCGTAAAACTCTTATATTTCCCCAGGGAACTAGAGGTCTTTTACCTTTGGTAACAGATTAAGAAAATCAAGGAACTGCGTATAGAATCATCTTCTCCACATGGTCTAAGAGAATCTTCTCCACATGATGGTCTAATGGCACTTTGGTTACAAATGGGATGCAAGGACATCCCATATTTTGATATGCCACCATATTAGAACATATCCTACTTGAGAGCTCTAGTATTGCACTTGACTTGAAAGCTCTAGTATTGTAGCATTCTTAACAATCACCCTGAAAATGTGGATTGAATGCACGGTTGTTGCAAACAATGCTCTGTCGTGATTACTATCATCTCGGATCATAACATAAGCACACACTTGTACCATGATGGCTTCTAAGATAATAGGTTTGAAACACGAGAGTTGTTTTAGTGCAAAAATTTTCATATATCAGTTGATCAATCATCGCTTGTTGCTCAATGCTATTTGAAGTTAATTTGCATGTCAATTGACGCCATTTGTAGGTCCAGTGGATATCACTTTTTGTTATCTTGCAATATTGGCCTTGTTTGGTTATCTTGCAATATTGGCTTTAGTTATTTTGCAATATTGGCCTTAATGGTCTTGTTCAACAAGATATGCTTGTGTGTTTTTTTTATCTTAAGCAAATGCAAAATGCAAATGCAACATGAATGAAGATAGGTAGACAAGAAAACAAGCAGTCTAAGCGACATTAGCCTGATAGAAAAAGCGATGCCCGCCGACTGAAATTCACCAGGTTTCGAGCCCATTTAGACGTTATCACGTTACTCAAGATTTCTCAAGACCCCAACCTTTTGTTGATATCGCCTTGGCGACGTAATCTGTAGTTCTCAAAACTTTATTACTGGGATTACCTGTTCCGACAAGGTTTAATAAAAGGTTCATGCGAGGTAACAAATGCAATACCAGAAATAGCACCAGGGAACAATGTGATCACACATCCCAGATGAGCCATTGAAGATGAAGGCGTCGAAGACAACATACCCGGATCAACGGGCAGCAAAACAATGGGTCACCTGGGCTGCCAACCCATAAACGCCACGAATCCAGCGCAGAATAGTTCTATCACGCACCGCCACACCCATGCACCACTATGGCACATAAACATCAGACCGCCAGCGAAACACCACCATCCAACCCCAGACCGTCATGCTCAGCTGACCATTTTCGCCATCCCCAGCGCTTTTGAAGTCATCAGGAATTGGAAGGGATCGGTATGCTTCTTCTATGTCACGGGATCTTGTAGTTCCGTTCTGGGGTCCGCAGCATCATGAGACCAATGACCTTCTTCATGTTAATCTCCATCTTTAGGAAGCTAAACAAAATGGAAAGTAATATAATAAGGAATAACAATAATAATAATAATACACAAATAATACATAATAATAATACTAATAATAATAAATAATAGCTAATAAATAATACAAAATAATAATAATAATATATTAGTTAACAATAATAATACAATAATATACACACAATAATAATAATAATAATAATAATAATAATAATAATAATAATAATCACCATTAAAGACCCTCAAGTCTATATGGCAAAATGTACAATAACCCTCCAATTCCAGAATGTTTTATTTGACATCTACCTTCAACATCCTCCATCTTGACAGTTTATCAGTTAATTAGTCCATGATTCAACTTTAAAGACATAAAGAGAAGATGAAGAGAGTTATGATTTGCATCTCAGAGTGCTAACATCATGTTTAACAGGTATAATACTATCAACAGGTTCATAATTTGAAGGAAAGGCAAGAACAACTATTTGACCATGAAGCTTGTGTTTATTCTTATCACGAATTTTATTCTTTTCCTTTTCCTCCGCTTATTAATCTTTGTTGTTGAAATGTTCTAATTTCCTTATTTGTATTTAAATATATCTGGTGTAATAAATATCATACAATTCATGAAATTTTTATTATATTAACAAGATGGCCTTGAACGATGTTATAGTAAGAGAAATAGACTAGATTTTATCAATTGCTCGACAAAAACACGTACCAACTTCATAGAATTATCAGTAATATCCCCGAATGGCACCCAATATTTTAGCTATGACCTTTGCTCTATCCATGTTATATAAGTGTCTTTTATTTTCAACCCTTAATCTTATAGAGCTAAGATTTTCCTTTTACCACCCCCTGGTCTCAAATAGAACCATTAGCTGGCGGGTAACTTTGAATGAGCGATTGTTCATTGGTTCAGATTTGTTCAGTAACTGAATAGAAGTTATTATCAAAATGAATTCAGCACATTTTCACCTTTTATTCACAAATGCAATTGGAAAGAAAACAGGTTTTAGTATCTTTTTGTATCTAAAATCCACTCTTGTTATATGCAGAAACATGACGAGATGTCTATTGGTTTATAAATGCTTTCACCAAAGATATCTTCCTGAATGCCAACAATGTATATGAATATTAAAGGTCCTTTTCTAGTATCTTCTTATTCTGCTTGACTATTATGCAGAATACAGGTTGAAAATTCTC
Source organism: Isoetes taiwanensis (assembly GCA_021234155.1). Classification (NCBI taxonomy): domain Eukaryota; kingdom Viridiplantae; phylum Streptophyta; class Lycopodiopsida; order Isoetales; family Isoetaceae; genus Isoetes; species Isoetes taiwanensis. Next base: position 20,422,980 of record JAJEKV010000002.1, on the reverse strand, counting down.
GCTCGTGTCTCCTATCATCTGCCCAGTTCTGTTTTTCCAATCAAAGCTTCCATAAATAAGTAACAAAATGATAGGTTGTTCCATAGTCTCAGGCAGTTTCTGGCGGCACAGCCCGCAAACCATAACACTCCAGAAAAGCACTCTACTAACACCATTGGCTGAAGTTCCGCCCACGACTGTTCTGCGAGTGTTAATTGTCGGAATGCGCTGGCGATTTTGAGTTGCGGTTGACCTTTGAATGGGCAGAAAAGTCCAGCTACGCTCAGCAACTGGCCAGAAATGTTCCAAAAGTTTGACCTGTCGCCTTTGCGGCGCAACAGCCGGGATCCAGAAGTGGTCTCCTATCCGAGGTTGGTCTGTCCATCGCAAGTACTCAAAAATGTAATCCGAGTGGTAATGGTTTGCTGCTCAAAATCTTGATACCGTTCCAGAATCGTCGCTCCAGGTTGAGCAGAAGATGCGTCCACAGCGGCGCGACCGACATCCTGACAGTTCACGCCCAGGTTAGCTCTTGCTTGCCTTCCAAAGCCATCCAGCTACTGTTCATTCTGATTCATCAGGTCTGCATCACAGGATGGGATTCTGAGTTGGATGGCTTCAAGCTATTTCGATCATGATCTGCGACTGTTTCCAAAATTCAATTGCCGTTTTGGACCGTCGCCCAGGTTAGACTGTAAAGATGCCCGCATTGCCCGTTAATAAAGTCCGAAGATGCGCCACAAAGGTAAATTAGAGTTTATAGCTCTATTTATCATGGTCACCCAAACCGAATAAGACTATAGTCTAAAGATTGCGCCCCACACGCGAATAATGACGTTCCATTGAGACGGAGCGGTCGTTATGCCGTTTGGTATTTGTTCACTTTAAAAGTGGACCAACATGAGTTGCTCTGTAATCAGGTAAGTTGGATGTTTAGATGGTGGGCCGTTCGAAGGCAAAGGTATTGTGCAATGCATTCTTAGTAAAACATTCGTAATATTACGATTAACAGGCCTTGAGTGATTATTTTCTCTGGTGCCGTTTTGCGCGGCAAATGTCGGCCAGTTCGCCCCATGCTCTGCCGCTGCCGCCTTCTGTCAGCGAAGGGCAATTTGAACCTGCAACGGCCTGACTTTGTTTGGCCTGAATTTGTTAATCGTTCGTCCCCCTTTGCTAGTGGGATAGGGTAATAATGTGGTAGGCCAATCCGCTGATCACGCATCTTTGCTGCAGCATTTGTATCTCTAATGTGGCCACCGCCCTTCAGCCCGCCATTCCTTCCCAGGTTTATTTTAATCAATTATCAGCACATAATGTTGCAAACTGGTAAAGAACGTATAAAGGTTGTTATCAAGTTGTCAATTTCCAGTTCTTTACTATACCTGCATATTGCTTTGTAAGCCTCCCCATCTTCTCTGGATAGGTATCGCTGATGAGGTCGAGTAATAGGGTACCGCATATCCTCTAACTAGCGGCTACAGCATCCCTAAACAGGTCGATTTTGCGCTTAGTAGTTTGGCAGCTTCTCCCCATCTCCAGGCAATTGCATCAAATACATTTGTCATGTTTAGGCTGTGCATATGTAAGAGATGTCTCCACCCCAAACCATCAAGCCCATACCTGACGCAATAGAATCGGACAATTTCTCTTGCCAACGTATCCATCACATGCTATTAATTTGTTTGTTTGAAATTACTTTCTTGGTTTAGACTTACGCGGATTTAGCTGAAATTATGTTGAAAAATTAGTTGCTTGTGTCCTTTCGTAAGAAAGTCCTGTCGAAACTTCAAGAAAGTCCTTGTAGTGGGACCCTCAGCCCGCCGCAGACCTCCGCTGCAGTCTTGTCCGCTAACTTCTTTATTTTATGAAACAGCAAACAATTACAGTGAAACAATCCGGCATGAATTTTGGTGCTTATGACAAGCAGGTTTATGCAGTCGCATCATATTTGCTCAATGTTTAAGCATAAACGCAAGGGAAGGGAGGCACAGAGAAGGAGGACCCTATGAAGTTATTTATGCCCTTCAGAACTTCGAGGGAAGTAAAGGATCATAGATGGCACAGGGGAAGCGCCATTTTATCAGGGTGCAGAGGGGCCCCTTACATCCTATGCCTGAGGCGATTGCACTTAACTAACTAATCAGGTGTGTAATGAACCTATCAGCAGAAGCTACCAAACAGAATTTTTCCCCTGGTTCAACCTCGCCGTTGCCATGATACTTAGCCTTATTGGTTGTTCTTACCGGTTGAACCCAGCAGCAGCAGAAACCACATCGGCCAGTAGCTCGCACCCCGCTTCAGCAACTACGACATATGATGAAAACAACAAAAAGTTGAGGCCCAGTACAGCGCATAAGTACGTATCCACACAGTCCGATATGGTGATAAGCGTTTGCACACACCGCTGCACGGTACAGATTTGTGTAGATAATCGATGGAGATAAGCCATCGGCGAACGGTCGAGTGGCAGTTCTCAACCGCTGGTCCAACACCAACAGAACATCTTCAGAGGAAGATGTCTAAAGATTATTTACATGAATTTTAGTTTGTCTTGCATAGAGTTAAGTGACGATGCATATTGTTTTTGCAGAATCGAGCGCCTGTTACCGCTAAAGTTTATGAAAACTTGGAGAAGAAGTAAGACCATGTTAGGTTAAGCAATTGATGAAGGTTATCATCGCCGACTGTGCCGTTAGCCATCCACTCCACGGCAGATCATTGAAAGACGGCCGTTTCGCTGCAAGAGCATGAAAAATAGATGAAGCCGGTGACTTTTAAGCCAAATGCCAGAGCCTAGATTTTGTGAGTTGGGCTGGGAGTGTTCGAGCGTTTGAGAAAAAAATGACCTTAGATCATATGTTTGATGAATTCTGGGAGATGTTCACCTGCTAACGGCTGGGAGTTCATGATAAAACAAAGCCGCGATTCAAACAATTAACCATCTTGGAAGGCAAATTGCGCATGCCATCAGCTTTGTTTCATTGCGAGAAGATCACACGATATCAGGTTGTGCCGTTTAGGTTGCGTGGCTGCGCTTCCAGCTCAAGGATTAAATCCAGAAATAGACAGATGTTTCTCAGGTTCTAACTGCCAATTGTGGGTGTAAATAAGAACCTTCCTTTCAGAATTCACCGTATTCCTATGTCCGGGTAGCTATAAGTCAATGTGGTACAGAACTCCTCCTTCCTTTCTAGAATTCCTTCAAGTATTCTGTTTTGATTCTCGTCCTAAAGCATTACATTTTGATATTTAAATTTTGGGGGTGTCAAATCATTTCAAAGTTTGGGGTGTCAATTCGCTTCATGAAATCATACAAGAGTCTTGTTGGAGACTTTAATGTTTGTATAGGTCGATCCAGAACTCTTGAAAGTTCCATTCAAAAAAAGCTTCCCTTTTTTGAAGGGAAATTTATTGACTTCCTAGACTGAGGAAAAATAGTCTCTGGGCATGGGGTCTTAATTCCTCCAATCTCTTTTTAGGTGCCTTACTGCAGCTAGCCTTTAATTAAACTTTCACTAACAGCAGACATATGTACGAATTCACTTCTTTCCATAGTAAATTTTATGTTTATGGAATTAGAGTTTTATAATATGCACTTCTTCAAAGGCCAAGTATAATAATTTCAGACTTCAGCTTTTCATGTTTGTTTATTGTACCTCACCATAGGTCGTAAACTCTTATATTTCCCTGTGGAACTAGAGGTCTTTAACAATTAAAATGATTAAGAAAATCAAGGAACTCAAGATAGAACTATCTCCAAGGTTACGGTTCTAAGAGAATCTTTCTCCACATGATGGTCTAATGGTATCTTTGATTACAAATGGGATGGCACAACCCAGCTCTGATATGCCACCCATGCTGAACATATCCCACTTGAGAGCTCTGGTGACACCGACTGAAAGTCTAGCATTGTATATTTCCCAACAATCACCCTGAAAAATGTGACCGAATTCTGGCTGTCGCAAAACAACGCCTGTCATGGATACTATCATCTCTGATCATGCGCACATACCACAAAATCGCATGATGTTTCAGAAGATAATAGGTTTGAAACGCCAGAGTTGTTTTAGCAAAAATTTCAAGGTCAAATGATCAATCATCGTTTGTTGCTCAATGCCATTTGAAGTTAATTTGCATGTCAACGAGCTACCATAGGTATTGTAGTGGATATTTTTGCACATTCCTTGCAATATCCGCCTGGTTTCTTTAATATTCGAAGCTATCTTCGGTAAGGTTACCTTTTAATTTTCATTCCTTGTTCAATAAGATATGTCTGTGTTTTTGTCGGCAATGCAAATGGGACAACATAAGCGCAGTCCTTCTTCTTCAATAGAATCGGAATTCTGCAACAGAAAGAATCTTCAATGCCAATTCAGGGCCATCAAGAGCAAAAGTGTATCGGGTTTGGTGAGAGGCTGGGAAGCTCAAAGTTGGCATCTCTTTAAAAACTCTACAACGCCCGTTTGTGGTCGGGCCGGGTGATTGTCACTGGCGTGGAACTGAAACCATTGCGATTGCGCATATAACGAAGATTCATCCAAATCAATTGCGTTCAGCAATTCACTCCTCCTGCTGCGGTTAAATAAACGGTTGCACCGAGCGTCGCATTGATAACGCGAAACTAGCAAATTGAAAGGAAAGCCAGTAGATTCGAAAATAATTTTATTAGCAACCGCATTCACCAACTTTTGTAGACACAAACAACCTTTCCAATCTTGCGAGAGTGACCCTTATTAAAACAGCGAATACTGACAACTGTAGAGGCTAACAAAAGACAGTAGCGAGAGGTGGCAACATTCTTTCAGGCTGCTTTCTACCAACCGAAGAAACTATGTCTCCGAACATATTCGTTGCCCGTAGCTCAATCGTTACGCGATTTGCCAAATAAACTATAAAGTCGGTTAGATAGGTCGTGGGAGCAATATGCCGCCGATATGAAAGTTAGGGGAATTTTTCTCTCGCTAATGGTTAAAGAACACCACACCGTAGAGGCTTCAAACATCGACCCCCGTCGCCACCCAATCGCCAGCTCGAATACACGCCAACACCACCGTCACTTTGCCCTCGCGAAAAGAAGGATTTGAACACGGCACAAAGGTTCTGTGCCAAATAAAATGAAAATGCAAAGTCATCCGCATAACAGCACCGTCCAACCAGCTCGGCAAGTATTCAATCCAAACCTCAAAAATCACGCCAAAAAAAATGGTGTAACTTGATGCCTTTAAAAGCTTGTAGAGGTATTCTATAAGTGCATGAGGTACTACTAATCTTGTCGCTTTTTGCATGCCTCCTTAATCGCATTCTTAAACTCAAACATTGGGATCAGATCAAAAGTAGAAGCTGTGAATCTCTTGGAAGACATGCATTTGCAATATAAATGGAGGAAGAATAATAGGATGGGAGGATAAATGGGAAAAGCCTTAAAAGAATAGTGAGAGAGTGGGAGGAAAATTTAAGCAAGCATTGCAACTAGGGGAAATGGACAAGGCCAAGAAACATTGTTCTCAAACTAGACTATCCCATGTGTAAAAGCCATATCGATTTGAAAAGAAAAGGACCTGCAAGGGAAACATAATATTAAGAGCATCATAACATATTTGAGAAACCCTCGAAGTCTCTATCCAACCACTACAACGGGCGTTGAAGGCGACATAAATTTCCAAAAGGAAAAACATAAAAAATATAAAATATTCATAAGAACCGAGATCCAAAAGAAGCATAGATTGCCACAATAAATGAGGTACTATAAGTCATCTATCATCATATGTATTGTTTGCCAAAGTGGGCTATAACATGTTATCTCCAAAAGTTAAAAGAGATGATAAATTTCCAATTTCAACAGATATGTGGTCATTTCAAATAAAGAAGTTGATTTAAAATTGCCAAAGCTTCAATTTAGTCAGTCAATCCAGCAATGTTAAACTTATATTCAAGTGCTTCCAAATAGCCCAAATTAACCTCAGATCCGCATTGTACCTTTAAATGAGGAATTTTATTGAGATATTGGTGAGGGAGGCATCATCTGAAGAACTAAATAGACGGAGACTGATCCATTGCCAAAGGGGTGTTTGCTATGCAAATGGCAGTTTAAACATATTTTCAAGCTTCCCGCGTTCATTGATCCCGGCACACCTGAATGATCATTGAATTTGAAGTAACTGCAGTTTTGTTCTATTCAAAGAAAAGCCATCTAAAGAGAGCAATTTTATTGGCACATTGTGAAGCTTCCTAACCCTCGCTTAATGACTGCTTATAAATTGTCTTTGAGTCGGGCTTCATAATTTCAATCGACCTTCATTTGAGGCTTCTTCTATCTAGTAGAAGGTTATATATCTTGATACCCCTGTGATCCTTTCCCATCACAGTCCAATTAGGGGTCAATTAGGGGCATTTCAGTCCACCCCCTAATTGGGATCACATTTTGAGTTGGGCTAAATTACAGTAAATGCCCTCTATTTTATGTCTGTTCAGATTTGAGAGGCAAGCTCTCGCCAACCTTTCCATCTATGTTTGGTAGCCATTAGGGAAAAAGTGGCTCTGTTACCATTTCTAACAATAAGAAAAAGATAAGGGGCCAAAGGACACCCCTGCCGAACACCACTTTGCATTCAAACAAACAAGAGGGGGTTCCATTAACTAGAACCGGGCCGAGCAACCAAACACATTGAGGCTATGTATTTTTCTAATTACATCATGGAAAAGCCCACCAGGCTTACAGCCCCATAGAGAAGCTCCCAATGGATAAGTGTCATAGGCACTTAAAAATCCAAATTTTACCAAAGATAGCTTTTGCTTTGAGTGTGATTCCAAAACAAGAAGCCCCCATGAGCACTCTATGAAATTGTCCAATATACTTCCCGCGTAAATGCCGATTGACACTGCTTGATAATCTTTGAAGGATCACTTTTGAGTCTATTAGCTAGATCTTAGCTAACATTTTATATGAGGAATTCATCAAGGATATTGGTCTCCAATAAAGGAGGTAGGGGAATCCACCTTTGGGGATTAAAGCTTATAAGATCCTCGTTACATTAGCAGATGCAATTTTGGTGCAACCCAAGCTCCCCCTATAAAGGTGGCCGATCCTTCTTCATAGCTTCCAAAAGGTAACAAAGAACTCGGAGGGATACCATCGTGGTTAGACTTTTCCATGAGCCACGCCTTTGAGTTAATCGGCCCCAATTTCAAAACCAAGTGGGGACATGCCAGCTAGCTTGATCATCAATGAGTGTATCACCGGTCCAAGTTTTTAGAAGAAGTCATCTGAGCTAGTGACATCACCCTGCTCATATGCAAATAACTTTTGATATTTTTCTTGAAGAATTTTTTCATCCTGCCTAGTCCAGTTGATGGTCCGTTCTCCTCCAGAATCCGAAAATGATTCCATTATTCATAATTCAACCCTTAAAGCCTTTGAAAAAGTTTCGAAATGCACTTATCCATTTTATTAATGACAAGGCACTCGCTTTATTAGCAGGTGGCCCCGGCCTCGCTAATGTGCTTCTTCACTTTCCTTTCTAATACATCCTCCTCCTTATGAAGCTCTCAGAGTTATGGCCAGCGAAAAGTTTCCGCACTAACTTCCTTGACTTTGAGATAAATATCCTTTTTTTTTTTTTCCAATTGGTCATTCCATTTTGCCCTGTGATTTCAAACCAATCCTTGATACGCTTCATCATCCTCCTACAAAACCCTTCATAGAACCACTCTGGCTATAAAGGAGGAAGGGACTTGTAATATGTCCAAATTTTGGCAAACTTGCCATTGTTGAGGAAGTTGTGTTAAATTAAAGGGAGTATTTACCCCTTTAAGGGACCTACCTCCAAAACCTAGGGGAAATGGTCCGAAAATAGAATTGCTATAATCTCCATAAATGAACAACCGATTCCACCCATTAGCATCCCCGGTAGAATCTATGAAGAAGACAATAGACCCTATCAAGATCCACCTTTTGTTGCTCCGGTGAATAAAACATTTGAAGAAAGGGGGCTTGCATACAAAAAAGAGCCATGAGTCTTTCCCAATCGTAGTCTTTTCATTCCCCGACATATTAAGTTTTCTCCTACTTTCTCGATCCCATCCAGAAAGAACAAAATCCCCTGATAGCAATCCGCTTATCCACATTTTTGTGGTGGAACACCATATCCTCCATTGACTTTCTTTCCTCTGGATCACAGATGGCTACACATCGATAATTCCAATTTCTTCCCTATTGATCTACGTAAAGGCAACTTGCCATCCAATTCAATGGCGGTTATAAGAACCAAGGGAGTGAAAAAACTCCACAAAAATGCATATCTTCCACTTTGTACCTGTTGCAGTGGCACCAAATGGATCCCCCATTTGGCATAACACACCGCCAAGGTTTGAAGCTTCCAAAGCTTGAAGTCTATGCCCCTGTGATGAGGATTATGTCACTTTTCATTTCCTTCATCGCTATAATGGCTCGCTTTTCTTTCAAGGGACCTTTAATTCCCCGACATTCCAAATTAGAATCCCTTTATATTCCCCATGATCTAGTGATCTGGCTCCATAATGGGCTTGGGGGTATAGACCTTTCTTTCCTCACCGATCTTTTAGGCTATCATTGGGATGAAGAATGATTCAACTTCGCACCCGATGCCCTCTTTAATTTCATTCTCCTGCCAACTTCATCTTCACTTTTCTCATCATCCCGTAACTTTCCCATGGTGTATCCGATTCCCCGCCGAGAGGCCACACCGGGTAGTTGAGCACGAGTTCCACCTCCCCCGCTTCCACAAGGCCCCTCCCCTTGGGGCTTATCATATCAAGAGTCAATCAATACTGAGTCTCGTGACCTTGTTCCACTAGAGGGGAATCTGGCCACCATTAAGCTTCTGATAAGAAGAACTTCATTGTCTCGTGATTAGATTCATGGCTCGAGGGCCCTTGGAGGGTTTTGACGTGGTCAATTGCATCCCGTGAGGAGGGAGTTGACCACCAACGTGATTGATGTGAGCCACTTCTTTAGGTTCCTGCACATGACTTTTGATACCCATGCCCCTTTTGTCCCGAGGGGAGTAATTCTTGAAGAGCCTACAAGGGGTGCAGGAGAGGGTTTAAAAGAAGGCTCTCCCTCGCTCATTTTTTGCCCACAGAAATAATGATTTAGAGAAGTCATTAAGGGGTGGAGCCATTGGTTCTTCAATAGTAAGACCCTTTGCTCGTGGTTCATGGGCTCCGGAGTGACAATGAGAGCATTAGGGGTTCCTTTCCACAAGCTTTATTAAGAACTTTAAATCACGAATCAGTCTCCTCTTGAAACTTCCCCATCTTTCATCCATTCACTTCTTTGTTATTTTGGAACCATTTTCTTCCAATTTTGTGCCTCTAAACCATCAGCTCTCTATTCTACCGGGCCTTAATTCCTAGCTTTTGGCACTTCCATTGGTGTTCCTTCCGGGATGTTGAACAGAACGCTATGAATCCTCCCTTCTCTTGGGGTAATCCCATCTCTTCTCCTTTGCTTGCCCTCTTTGGCAGTAATTTCCCTTCCCACCCCTATCACTCCTTTGCAAACACCCTCCCTTCCCACCCTCAAACCCCCCATGTAATCTAATGCCATAATAAGCACATGGCTCGGGGAGACCATACCGCTAAGATTTGGGTTTCCAAAGTAGTCTATGTGTTGGATGTTGTTAGGGAATGGGTTTGGAGCAGTGATTTGAACCCATACCCCAGGAGCCTTGTTAGGGGTAATGATGAAGTCCGTGCCCCATGAAATAGCTACCCAGGATTTGGGGGTCAAAAACTGGATACCATTTTCGAAGAAGATCTTTGTCTTGGCTTTGGTAATGGTTGCTTTTTAAGAAGTTGTATCCGTCACGATTCTCATATTCTACTATAAGAAAAAGGAAATTCATTCAATAGATATTTTAATTGATATGATCATATCCATTCTTTCCAACCGCTATCACGGCCGGCCTTTAATCGCTTAATCTTCTGCACTATCCCAAGAAGATCCATTGCTCCTCGCCCAAAGATCCTTGATGTAACCGTTGTCCCAAAATTAACCCCTTTTTACTCAAACCCCGCGACATCTCTATACACCGTGGATCCTTGCCCCTCTTGTGCCTCCTCCTCCGGCACGAATGTTGAATTTATTACTCCCCAGGTCCAAACCCCCACCTAACCACTTTAGTCCCTCCCCGGGACTTATGGTAATCCATATCAATAAAGGGATGTACTCTTAATGTAAAAATCTTTACTATTATCCTACCCTCCGGACCAAGAACAATGGATTGAATAATCCCAAATACTGGCTATTCCTATCACTTCTACAAACTCCTAACTAAGACTCTATTACTTGTACTTCTAAATCATCTTCAAATGTATATGAAGGAGACAATAGGGAGAGAATAGGTCCTCAAAAAAAGAATGGAAGAAAATCAAATTCCTCCAAATGTTTACATCCCTTCCCTCAGCCGGCAGGAAGAGAGTTTTCATCCTTCAACTAGAATGGTGGAAGTATCTCACGGATGGTGTTTAGAATTGTTTTTCCATCCCCCGGCCCCATCTCTTTAACAACACATTTTAAGCATAAAAGTAATTGTTGTTTCATCTATGATGAGAGTTTTCCCATTGATCATTATAGCAAATAAGGAACCTTAGTATATCTATTAGTAGTTAAAACAAAAGAGGAGAGGACAACACTTCTAGTATTATATGACATGTGACACCATAATAGCACTTCTATTATTATATAATACATGATGACACAACTATGATGTATAGCAACAAGGAGTATATGACACATGACAATGACAAATGACACAAACAATGATGTATAGAAACACTTCTAGTAGTATATGACACATGACATGACACATGATGTATAGCAACACTCTAGTAGTATGACACATGACACAACTATGATGTATAGCAACACTTCTAGTAGTATATGACACATGACAATGACAAATGGCACTATATGACACATGACAATGATAAATGGCATAACCATGATATATAGCAATACTTGTAGTATATGACACATCCCGATAGTATAGCAATATAGTATACTTGTAGTATAGCAATTACTAGTGTTGTATGACACGGATACAATCATAGCAACACTTATATGACAAATAAGACTAATAATGCATGCCAAACATGACATTTGACACATGTCATAAGTTTCTTAATATAGTGAGTAATAATATATGACATAAGGCATGCCACATTTTTAGATTATATAATTGAGTGAGATGCATTTGTTGTTTGTTATATAAAATATACGAAAGTGCATTTAGTGCTGGTTTTATCGCGATCTAGTAGCTTCACATTATGCTTTGCTCAAAAACTTTCTCAAGTGATCTTTGCTCGTTGTTTTAGATATAATGATCCATCCTAATCACAAACCGCCACATGGTTGTGCCTCGCTGAGACAAATAAGGGTCGCGACCGTTAGCATATCTATTGCTTTTTTGCCTAACGATCCGCCTAATCAAAACTACAAGGTGGCCTTTCAAATGTGACAACAGAGTGTCGGCTGCATGTAATATTTTGTTGTTTCTTGCATCGCTTGCCTTTTAGTTCCCTTTGAATTGCCAAACCCTCCGCGATGATTTTACATCTCTGGCTCTTGACGGACTTTTCGCTACATATCCGAAAAATCGCTTGTTAAATCAGCTCCTTTCTTTACCTCCATATTTTGTGTTTCGAATCATACTCACCCGTGATGCCCGATTTTTGGGAAATGGAAAGTCTTACCTGAGAAAAAATCTCCCACAACCTTAGGGAAATTAACGGGAAAAATTCAAAAGTTTTGAATTGTCGAAAAACAAATTCAAAACAATAGATTTCCCTAAATTAGTGATTCCGAGGCGACATCTAGAGTATGCACGGTACTTGATGCATATTAGGGCCATTGGATCATGATCTCCAAAAATGGACCTGGACTCGGGCCGGACTCGGGGTTCTATTGGTAATTCTAAATGGGTGGGATAGTTTAGGGACTACCAACGAAACAAGACGGATCAGCCCAGCAAGCGTTAGAGCTTCTCAAACATCTTTTCCTATTTTCCCATCCCTCCATTTTATTTCGTGAGGCAAGATTTTGTTCTTCGCGGGTGATGTCCTAAAATAGATTGCCGATCTTTATCCCCGCTTATTTTTTAACGGGCAAGTCGACGAGACACCATTTTTGAAACCCAAAACCTAGGCCTCTATAGTTTTAGGCAAGGCAAGAGTCGGCTCCGCATAGCTAGTCACAAAGCTTTCACTATTTTTGCATTTTAAAAACAATAACTCGTATACTGTTTTAAAAGTTGCATTATATCACTCTTATATTTGTTCCGTTTTGTTGCGATGCTTGGGGACATGCTCTAAAAGATAATCCAATGAAGTGACCACTTCTCTAAGTCGTTATGATCTCAAATTTTAGCAATAAGTAAGTATTTCAAACATTTTACATAGAAAGCATAATACATAGGGTGATATTCACAATTGGTGTGCTACTGACAGGTTCTCTAAAAAATATTTGAACACTCAAGTAACCCCCTCTTTCTAGACCCATTAAGATTCCAATTGCGAAACTAGTGAACAAAGTCATCTTCACAATCTCTTCATTATTGAAATGGGATTTACTGTCTAAACCCAAGCCTTATATTAAGTCCTCAACAAAATTTGCTGATGGATTCATGTAGAACGTGCATTTTTCGCTACAAAGATCATGATGCATGTTCCAGAATTAATAGTGGCATGGGGGAGGAAGAAGGCCTAGCAAACAGTAAGTCTGCATCCATATACAGCTTCAGAGATGATTGCAGAGAAGATTTTTCAAGCCTGATAAATTATTTTCATTGACTGTACGTCGAAGACAAGCCAAAATACTTTTAGACACAAACCAATGCTTACTCCTTGGATGCTGCATGATCTGACCAGGAAGATGGCACATACCTACTTAAAAAAAATTGCATCACATGCTTTGGCATTTGCTTTGACTGAATACCCTGCTTATAAGGAGTAGCAGCTGCTTCACATACTTTAAATTACTTCCATCAGGTTAGATATGGCATGCTTGTGCTGCCAAACTTTTCACAAGTAGGAGTAAGGTAAACCAAGGTTAAAGGTAGCCTTAAATACTTCTTGATTTGAGGCAACAAGTCACTTGCATCACCTGTTAGTATTACGTCATTAACTTCTGGGACTATTTCGAGAATAAAAATAACTATGGAGGTTAATAGTTTACCCTTTTGGTCTTCCCTTTGCCAAAGAAGGAAGCACGAAATGGTGCATCAGCTTTCCTATAAACTAGGATGCTCCAGAAAGCACAGTTGTCTTCTTTGCATGTTGTAATTCCTGGTTAGCTTTATCTCATCATCACTCAACTTTGTATCCTTTAGAACCCTGCAGTTGTTAGGTTTTTAAGTCAAACTATGTATCCTTTAGAACCATATTGCCGTGGAAATGGAGTTGCTACATATATACACCACCTTGGGAGGGGAACTCTATAGCTAAACTTCCATTATACCTTTTTGTGGGGTAAGTTCAAAATAGTTCCACAATAACCATTGCAATATACAGTAAAATATGGATGTACAATGCCTCTGTGTCCTTGTTTAGCATTTTTGAAGAAATGTAGGTTGTACTTTGCACATATGCGTCCTTGTTTTGCATTTATGAGGAGACGTAAGTTTTACTTTGTGTGATTGCAACAATATTTGTATTGAGTGATATATTGCTGTCAAAGTTCAACAATTTGCAAAATTTTGCCTAACATTGTCGCATGAGTTGAATTGTATGTTAATACTTGTGTTCTTCTATGGACGCACATGGATAGCGCATTAGATCACATTGACATAGTGTTATTATTTGTTTTTGCTGCTGGATCCTTGCCTACATTATTGCTATTTTTATTCAATCAAAATTTTCTGCAAATAAATCATAGTAGTGGGGCTTGTGAAACAAAGCAATGCTTCCATTTTGCTTATTTACCATGACTACTTGTGTTATACATGGAAACAAAAAATAAACCAAAGAATCCATTGTGATGTTGGATTCAAGATTCCTCAAACATTTCTCCAATCATAGGCAAAATACATTCCTAATCGCATAGAAAATTTAATTACTTGCCAATCTTGTTCTCCCATCTATACACAGACTTTTATTATATGTTTTTGTTGCTCATGACATTTTATATGTATATCTCCACGCTAGATAGTATTAGCCAACGTCATGCCGACCTAGTGTAATTTGTAAAGCATGACAGTAATCAATCATGTAAAGTACAATCAATTCTGTAGACTGAATACAGTGTGCATTTCTAATAGAAACCTACTTCAAATATCGCTTCCACTGTTCAAGTTGTATAAGTAGTAAATAACATTTCGGATGTCTAGCAAAAAGGTGTGTCATGCAATAATCGAACAAATAGGAACAATTGTTCATGCTAATTCACTTTTAAGGTGGTTGTAAAAGGCTCTTATATAACTATCATTTATCCTTTATGGGATTGTGTCTATTGTAATTAAAGGATGTGATTTGGTCTCGTGTGTCCTTCTCCCATTCATTCAAGAAGACATGTGTAGCACGTATCATAATAGTGTAGTCAAACATTACTCATGATCCATTCCCATTTTGTGGTTACATTTTTCATGGATGTCAATTTTTTGTTTCAAAAATGTTTTTTTATCGGGCGGCATAGTTTCTCTCCAACTTCTATTAGCAAGCTAGGTCTATAATAGACCCGTGTGCTAGGTCCAAATAGATTATAAGGTATTATGCAGAATAATACTTGACTTTTGTAAAGCAAGTTCTGTTGGCTATTTGGATCCAGATGGTCATCTATTCTCTGATCCAATACTTACAAACTTGTCAACCTTGTAAGGTTGCTCATTTGTCTAGGGTACTATTTGCAATAATTCATGAAACTAAGCACTACTGTAACAAGCAGTAAGACGACTGGTAGTTCGCATAATTGACTATGGTGTCACAATCCTTCTTGCACTTCCGGGATGACCATGGGAGATTCCTTTACGCATACATGATGTAAAATGTTGAGCAGTTAAGTACCGGCCCTCGAAGCACGAGAATATTTTTAGTAACATTCTTGGGATTGAAACAATGCCATGTGGCATGGCACTATAGGACGGGAAGGCAGAATGGTTTTTAACTAGTTTTCACGCTTAATCTAATTCTAGATCTAGATGCATTTAAATGCTGATATATAAAGAGCTCAAAGAGGACGATAAAATTCAATTCAACTTAATTCTAAATCTAAACTCAACTTAATTCTAAATCTAATGTAATGTACGTAAATGTGATTTATAAGGATAATAAAAAAAAAAAAAATCATCAACTATGCAAAATCCTATACCATGGAAAGAGGTAGATGATGCTAGAACACGTTGGACCGGCGGCACCTTCCGATTTATCACAGAACCCACATGACGAATCACAAAATTCTTGCACCATTGCTACCAGTTCTAGGCTTCAATAATTTTGTGCCCTTTTTCTTAATGTTTGGAATGCTGTTCTGCGCAGCCCGGGCTCTCTGCACAGGGCCGGATTTGGTTCCGGTTTTTGACTTGAATGAATAGGCGCGCAAGTAACAGAATATCGGTAAGTCTCAAAACCAGAAGATTATCTGCAACTTCTAGTGCAGCAGGTCCCAGATCATTGGTAAAAAGTCCTTCCTCAGAACCCAAAAGTGCCCACGTTACTGCTGCTCGCGAAAAAAGTGAACCTAAAATGACAGGAGGGGACTCCTGTGACAAAGGAACTCTGGGAAGACATTTGGCTCGAAGACTTGTGCAAGTCGGTTTGAAGGATATATTTGCAGTTCCCGGGGATTTTAACCTCATTTTGCTCGATTATTTGATTGCCAATGAGAATCTGAATGTTGTAGGATGTTGCAATGAGCTTAATGCAGGATATGCAGCAGATGGCTATGCCCGTTGTAAAGGCATAGGATGTTGTGTGGTCACATTTACTGTTGGAGGGCTTAGTGTCATCAATGCCATTGCTGGGGCTTATAGTGAAAATCTTCCACTCATATGTATTGTTGGTGGCCCTAATTCTAATGATTTTGGCACCAACCGTATCTTGCACCATACTATCGGCATCCCGGATTTTAGTCAGGAGTATAGATGCTTTCAACAAGTGACTTGTTGCCAGGTTAGTTTCCCATCTTTCATTACCATTTTAAAGTGATTAATCAATGTTTATTTGTAGTTGTAAACTGTTAATATTTGAACAGGAATATGTAGCATCATATGGGAGAAATGATTAAACCTAAATATCAAGCAGGTAATAATTCAAAGCCTGGATGATGGCCATGAGTTGATTGATCGTGCTATTTCCACTGCACTCAGAGAAAGCAAGCCTGTTTACATCAGCGTCAGTTGCAATTTGCCAGGCTTAACTCATCCATCTTTCAACCTTGAACCAGTGCCCTATGCTATTATACAAAGGTAACCCCGTATACTTTTGTGAAGTATAATCGACGAAACAATCTGATTGCTTTTTTGATGCAGGACAAGTAACCCAGCAAGCTTGGAGGCTGCTGTGAATGCAGCTGCAGAGTTTCTTAATTCAGCAGTGAAGCCAGTTTTGGTGGGCGGACCAAAACTTAGAGTAGCTAAGGCGAAGGCAGCATTTGCAGAGCTGGCTGATGCATCTGGATATGCAGTTTCTGCTATGCCTTCTGCCAAGGGACAAGTCACAGAAACACATCCACACTTCATTGGCACTTACTGGGGTGCTGTAAGCACACCCTTCTGCCTGGAGATTGTTGAGTCGGCTGATGCATATTTATTTGCTGGGTCTATATTCAATGATTATAGTTCAGTGGGATATTCCCTACTTTTTAAGAAGGAAAAAGCTGTCATTGTGCAGCCTGATCGTGTGACAATTGGAAATGGGACAGCATTTGGATGTGTATTGATGAAAGAGTTCCTTGAGGCACTTGCGAAGAAAGTTAAGAAAAACACAAATTCCTATGATAATTTTAAACGAATATTTGTCCCAGAAGGGCTTCCTCCTAAAAGTGATCCAGGTGAACCGCTCAGGGTAAACATACTTTTCAAATACATACAGGTACACTCCGCCCCTATCTATGACACTGTCCGTCCAGATCATTCAGCATATCTAATGTTTATAGTCCTCTCTGTCTATAGGATATGCTGTCAAAGGACACGGTGGTCATAGCAGAAACTGGAGATTCTTGGTTCAATTGTCAAAAGTTAAAACTGCCTGAAGGTTCTGGGTAAGTAAAGCCAGTTCACTGACCTCTTATGTTCACCTTCCACCAGGGTTATAATATCTACCATTTGCTATTTCTGTAGCTTCTTTCAAGAAACAAAAGTCCATGGGTTTATAATAATGCACTGTATTTGGACATTTTGTTAGCCTTTAAACGTGGATTATGTGTCTCAGTTTTAATTTTTAAATCCTGGAAATAATTGTAACCAAGGTGCTTGAATTTATCTCTAGGTATGAATTTCAAATGCAATATGGATCCATTGGCTGGGCTGTGGGTGCAACATTAGGATATGCACAGGCAGCAACAGATAAACGTGTGATTGCATGCATTGGAGATGGTAGTTTCCAGGTAAATAAAAACCCATCTCCATCACAACCACTTGACAGAATGTCACATCAAGATCAAATAAGATGACAGAAAATCACAGCAATATGCAAATAGTTAAAGCTCAAATTAACCACGTTTGCAATTCTGCTTAGGTGACTTGCCAAGATGTCTCAACAATGTTAAGGCAACAGCAGAAAAATATTATTTTCCTTATCAACAATGGAGGATACACAATAGAAGTGGAGATCCATGATGGACCATACAATGTTATAAAGAACTGGAATTACACGGGACTCATAGATGCTATTCACAATGGTGAAGGACATTGCTGGACTACTAAGGTGTGTACGCGATCATCAAAGCTTTACCTACCATCCTAAATTCCTTTCATCAAAATGCCATCTGCAATTGCAGGTGAAGACAGAGGAAGAGCTTGCTGATGCAGTAAAAACAGCAATGGGAGAAAAAAAAGATTGCCTCTGCTTTATAGAGTGCATAGTTCACAAGGATGACACCAGCAGAGAATTGCTTGAGTGGGGCTCGCGAGTATCAGCAGCCAATGGTAGGCCACCAAATCCCCAATAGCATCAAATACGGATGATTTTCTAGTTGTGACGCCTATTCTCCACTGATCTTCTGGAATACTCGAGCCAACCAGTTTGTGGGTGATAAGTTTGAACAGGAACAAGAGTTGTAAAATTTGAATCCTCAAGAATATGGCCTTGAGGTATTAATTTCCTCATGGGTAAAATATATCTTTTCAGTCTTCTGTACATGTACAAATAAGAAAATATATTGTTTATACAAATTTTTTGATTATAGGACGTCTCCAAATCCTTGCTTGCCCTTTCTATTGTTTGATGCACTTGCGCTCAGTACGAGTCTGGATCAAAACATCAAAACCAAGAGTATGTGTTGTAAAATTTACTGCTCGGGTTCTCAACGATCAATCCATCAAAAGTGACATCTCTAATTAAAATGTAAATATTTGCAGTTTCAAGATATGGCACAACATCCAGCTTAATTGAGTTGCACGTGCACTGGACTAAAAACCTTTAATAATTAGGAATAAGAAACTTTAATTAGGAATGTAATTAATTAGGACTAAAAAACTTCAATAGACGCTTAAGAAACGTTAATTAGGAATGTAATTAATTAGGTTCAAAAAACTTCAATTAGGAACGTGATTCCGTCTCTTTCTTATAACATGGTCCATGATATAAGAAAACACGCGCAACATGTAAAACAACAGATGATAAAGGGTGATATATGGCATTATGATACGTACACTAGTTACGGTGTCTGTTAGCATATCACATGTGACATGTCACAGTACTACTCTTAGTCACAACACTACTCTTAATTCTTCAATGACTAGGCATGCCACGTATGTTGTCGACATGGCTCTCCTAATACTTCATTGTTTTATCTAGTTTACTCAGAGCCTAGCTATCTTGTGTATCTCTTTCATTCCGTGTTTCTTCATGGTATCAGAGCAGGAATGCAGGATGAGATGAGTGCAGGAGCCTAGCAGGTGGGATGAGAACGGGATATCGGGTCTGATCAGAGGAATTGGCATCGAGTTTTTCTTGCATATATTGCAAGAATTGGTCTAGAACGGGTTTAGGTTGGTTTCCAATGAAATTTACTTGAAAAAACCGTACCAAGGGAAAACCCTAATGCTCAGAATTGTGTTGAGAATACTTGGAACTCAGGTCCTAAACCTGAATCGCACAAGGTAAGGTGCTCATGGGAATGTTGGAGCTTTGCACTTGACCTCAAGAAAACCTCCAGGTTTTCATCCCATGGGAAAGCAACACGCTGCAGGTCTAGAACGGGGCTAGAATGTAGTAGCTCGAAAAATCTCGAGATTCTTTCGTATAAGGGTCGGATCTAGAGTTCACTGTTGGATCTGATGTTCCAATTGTGTAGTTTGAAGTCGGATGCGAGTCTGTGACGGAAGTCCATATATATCAAGCGAGATGGGGTTAATGTGGCCTAAAATTCCGTTATCGGCCATCCCCATCCAACCCATCGATCCGCTTGATCCCCATGGGGCTGCACAGCCATGCCCCATTCATGGGTCCGAGGGGGATATGCCATGCTTAAATGCACATGCATATGCCATGCTATGTCGCTTATGCATTAACTGCAACAAATCATCTGTCATCTGGCCTGCCAACCGTTCCTGCCCAATTCACTTCAATGGTTTCTGTTCAGTGCTCCTGTACGTGAAATCGATAGTTCATGTAGGATTAAGACCCTTCAACTACTTCAACCTGTTGAATTGCCTTGCTCTCGAAGAAATTCCGTTCAGATCAAAATCCCCTTCTTCCCTTCCCTTCCCCCTTCCCTTCCCTTCCCTTCCTTCGCTACTACTTGAATCCAAAACTACGTGGAGATGGCTACCGCGAATTGATCCGGAGGTGGAGAAGGTAAGCTGTTAATAGTTGGCTCTTTCAATTCTGTTCAGGATACCCCTTAAGCAGCAAGTTAATTTGAATTTTAGAGGCCCCATTCAAGATGCTCCCGATTCCAGATCCTCCCCATTCAAGATCCTTCCCCAGGTCCGTTTTCAAGGAAGGATTTCGTATAGGGAATGGAAGATCACCACACCGTGGCAAAGAGTGGCTCTGTTGCTGTTCCTTACTGCTATATTCCAACAAACTGAGTTTCAGACTTCATCACTGGGGAGCAGAATTATCCAGGGTTTAATACTACATTTTATAAGCAATGGATTCGGTCAAGAGATTCCGGACAGGCAAAGAAACGTGTTGACGAGCATGCCCATCTGAAGATCATGAGGTGAGTGGTTGTTAATGTGGCCATTAGCTGAGCTCTTAAATTTGGCGTAGGGTAGTAGTGCTGGTAAATTTAGGAAAGGGAGGTAGCCCTTATGAAGTGAGTGATGGTTAATGTGGCCATTGTCTGCTACCTTAGGCCTTGGGTGGTTAATGTGGCCTTTGGTGGTAGTGGTTAATGTGGCCTTAGTTAGTATTAGTGGTTAATGTGGCCATACTTAGTGCGAGGCCCTACTTAGTGCAATTTAATTTGGCAAAGGGGTCAAAGCATGGAGGTGGGGGACACTTTTTGTGTCAGCGACACATGGTGCTTAAGGGGTGCTTTCCGGAGCTATTTTCTTTGTATTTTTAAAAAACATTTTTCTTTTATTTTTCTGATATTTTTCCCTGAAACGCATTCATATTATGCCTTAGAATACAAAAATTCAGCTTCATCGGAGTTATAGAAAAAAAGATAAAGATAAAAATAAGTAAAATTTCCCGCATTAGGTGCTTAGGGGGTGCTTGGCTGGCGCAAAAATGCCCATGCTTTGACCCAAAGGGAGGTGGTGGTTAATAGGGCTTTTGGTGGTAGTGGTTAATGTGGCCTTAGTTAGTAGTAGTGGTTAATGTGGCCTTACTTAATGTAAGTTAATTTGGCAAAGAGAGGTGGTGTTTAATACCTCCTTAAGCCTTAGATGGAGGTGGTTGTTAGTGTATATATGTTTGATTTTGCCATATTGTGGCTTCCACTTGAATGTTTCACATAGTAATTGAAGTTTGGTTTTTTGTTTTTAGCTACCACTGTGGCTATGGGCCAAAAGATCTCCCTAAGCAACCTCGTGAAGTAGAGAATAAAACAACCAAAGCTATGGTTGCTGAAGCAAAGAGGATTGACCCCTCATACTCAAAGAGACAGAGGGGTATAAGCATCAAGAGATGGTGTAGGTATCATTTCACCACGAAGCAATTGTATTTGAAACCCGAATGCACCAAAATAACCTTTTCATGAGATGGAACACATTGACCTGGAAGGCAAAGTGTGTCATGGTGTTAATGATCCTCAATGTGCCAGGACCAGGCATGAAGTAGCTCCTTGGTTACCAAAAGAGAAGAAAGATTGGGCCAGGAATCATTTGGTACAGAATCACGCCCAACAGGAGGTCTACAGGCAGCATGAAGAGCAATGGGCTCTAAAGAAGAGGATGGATCCAACTAATGTGAAGAATAGAGATCAATTCCTTCACATGGATGATCTCTACAATTTATCAAGGAAGATAGCATTGGACACTTGGATGTTACACCAAGACGTTGCTTTGAGTGTAAGGATCTGGGTAGACTTGCACCCAGAATCAGTATTCTTGTACCAACAAGGTGTACCATTTATTCTAGGGATAATCACCCCCTTTCAGATGAAGATTCTCTTGGAACATGGCAAGAATGATGTTGTGGCAATGGACTCAACTTTCAAGACAAACGACCATTGTTATAGCTTGTACACCTTGCTAGTATACCATGACCATGGAAATGGTGTACCTGTTGCTTGGGTTCTCTCGTCTAGCCAGGCAGAAGAGGACATCCGACCTTGGCTCTTTGCTGAAGAATCACATCCATGGTGTGGATCCCACTTGGAAACCCTCTTGTTTTATTGTTGATGATGCCAAAGTTGAGATTAATGCATTGAAAAAGGTTTGGCCTAATTGTAGAATATAATTGTGCATTTGGCATGTAAGGAGAAATTGGATGAAAATGCTCTTGAAGCATGTGAAGAATAAGAAGGTTAGAGGGGAGATGTTTAAAGACCTTGGTCACATAATGTATCACACACATGTGGAAGGGGATAGAAGATATGGTAAGGATTATGTGGAGGCTTGTGAGAGGGAAGCATTGATGCTATTGGATGAGTTCAAGGAGAAATACAAATCTTGGAAGAGGGTTGTTAAGTACATGAACAGGACTTGGACCAAAAACATCACCACTTGAATCATTGCCATAAGAATATATCCTCATACCAACCAAGAGACAAATGCTGCTATAGAGGCTTATCACAAAAAAATGAAGAGAAAGCTAGGGGTTTCGAAGCATGCCTTGAGAGGTAGGAGGATTGCTAGTTGATCTACATGCTCACTTGTAGATTGGAAATACACCTTCTTTATGACAGGTTCAAGAAGGACGAGGGTTTTAAAGTGAATAAGAGATAGGAGCACATAGTTGAGATATCAATTATAGGGGCATGTGTCATTCCTGATGAGACTCTTAGATGGTTGAACTTCAAGAAAGGGAGGGCAGAAGTGTGGAGTCAAAATATGGATGCATGGGATGCCAGCCGAGAGGCCGTGCCCTACCTTGTGGATGTTGCTCATGAGCATTGGTCTTCTTATGACTGCCTTTGGGGTATGAAAGGCAACATGTGCAAACACCAGGTCAAAGTGATCCAAATGATGGCCAAGTACATGGAGGACATTCTAAGGGTTTATGGATCATTGCATGGTTCTCAAGCTGGCAGTTTGGAGACCTTGAGGGCATTTGGAGAGGCATATGATGATGGTTTTCTTGATAATAGGGCACCATCTAGTCCTGAGTGATACTTGCACATTGATACAAAGGTCGGAGGATGACATTTGTCTTGAGGATGGCAATGGTGAGGAGAAGATTGTACCCCGAGTCCCCACCACAAGAATTGAGAGTAGCATAAATGCCAAAGATGGCCCGCATTAGGGGAGACCATAGCTAGTAGCCTCCGTGTTGCATTGAGGCCGATTTCCTACACGGAGCTTAGTTTGAAGTTGGAGAGACCGGACGACTTGCAAGTTAAACATCGCTGGCCGCACCTGGCCTATCCATTGTAGAGGACTTCAATGAAAAACATTGGTGAGGCGGTTCCATTTGTGGAGTGTGGGAAGATGCGAAAGAAGGTTGTTGGGTCTAGTGTGTTTTCGCGGGAGTGCAAAGGGCACCTTTAGGAGTGAAGGATGTGGCATATGTTTCAATCTCCATACCTTTTTATTAATAATGTCTACTAATATAATTCTTGCAAGTTAAGGTGGTTAATGTGGCCTCAAGTTAATGTGATTAATGTGGACATGGCTATATTAACCCATGGCCACATAAACCCATGTCCACATTAACCACTTTTTTTTTAGTGTTACCATCTTTCCAATGGTTTATGTTTTATTCAATGGTTGGTCCATGGCCACAATAACCTATGGCCATATTAAAGCATGGCCACATTAACCCATGGCAAAATAAACTCATGGCCACATTAACCCATGGCCATAGGTTATGATGGTTAATGTGGTTAATGTGGCCATAGATTGATGTGGTTAATGTGGTCATAGATTGATGTGTAAATTAATTTGGTTAATGTGGCCACATGTTATTCTACTAATGTCGTTAAACACTGCTACTGCACCCAGTCTATCCATTGTAGAGGACTTCAATGGAAAAACGTTGGTAAGGCCAGTTCCATTTGTGGAGTGTGGAAATAGACGAAAGAAGGTTGTTGGGTCTAGTGTGTTTTCTCGGGAGTGTGAAGGGCACCTTCAGGAGTGAAGGATGTGGCATATGTTTCAATCTCCATACATTAATTTGTTCTAAATTTGTTAATGTGGCCATGCTTTCTATTAATAATGTCTATTAATATAGTCTTGCAAGTTAATGTGGTTAATGTGGCCTCAAGTTAATGTGGTTAATGTGGTCATGACCACATTAACCCATGGCTATATAAACCCATGGCCACATTAACCCATGTCCACATTAACTACTTTTTTTTAGTGTTACCATCTTTCCAATGGTTTATGTTTTATTCAATAGTTGGCCCATGGCCACAATAACCCATGGCCACATTAACGCATGGCCACATTAACCCATGGCCACATAAACATATGGCCATAGGTTATTATGGTTAATGTGGTTAATGTGACCATAGATTGATGTGGTTAATGTGGCCATAGCTTGATGTGGTTAATGTCGCCATAAATTAATTTGGTTAATGTGGCCAAATGTTATTCTACTAATGTAGTTCTATTAATATTCCATTAATGTCAAAATGGTTAATGTGGCCACAATCTATTTGTTTCTTCCCTGTCTGGTTAATGCGGCTGACCAAAATTTGGTTAATGTGGCCGTAGATTGATTTGGTTAATGTGGCCACAGGTTAATGTGACTTGAGGTTAATGTAGCCACAGGTTAATGTGGCCAACCATGTGCTCTTGGTAGTTAATGTGGCCTCAGATCAGAATGGTTAATATGGCCATAGATTGATTTGGTTAATGTGGCCTGGGGTTAATGTGGCCACAGCTTAATATGGCCAACCATCTGCTCTTGGTGGTTAATGTGGCCTCAGATAACTTTGCACCCTTAGCCGGAATACTTCAGCTCCTTTCCATTTCTTCATGCACATCTCTAGGGGCTACAATGTGCTCCTAATTGTACATGAACTAATGGAATAATTTCTCCTTCCATTGACCCATGCAGTCTTCCTGGGAAGGGGTATTTTACTGCCAAAGAGATTTTGGATATCCATCTCATACCATTAGAACTGTTTTAGGACAGTCCCAAGCCTCCTCAAAATAATGAAGTTGGGAAGGACAAAGATATGGCATGAGAGCAAAGAATATGTCAACTCTGGAACTTAGGAATGTCATCAAACTTCTTTCTTCCTTTCAGTGTCAACCAAATTGTCACTGCAACCACTGTCTTATCCCACTTTTCAAGCAGAAACCATCAAATCTGTACTCATCTCCATCATAAAATTGCAATAGAAGCTACGTGCATGGAACTTCAAAGCTCTGCGCGTACCAACTCTTGTGCAAGTTTGGCTCTATATGTTATGTGTACATATTATCATTACTGTGAAGGCTGTAGGATCCATACATTGTGTTATTCAACAATCAAAATATGGTGGGCGCAATAATAGCTGCATGGATCCAACATGGAAATACAACAAATGCAACCTTCATATCAGCCCTATAGATACGTATAACTTAATTTCTATTCTTCAATCATTTTAGTTTAAAAATATGCCTTCGATTCTTGACATAAGGAGTTCATCTTATGTAGCAAGAGATGCATGCAGGTTTTTGGCTAGGGACCTGAGAATTCCAAACTAGGCTGGACCAAAAGCATGGCAGACAGTGGGTTTTAAAGCAGGATCCAGCAGTTCCAGCAGGTCCCAATATATCTAGGCAGACATTGGAAGGAATGGTACCACAAAATGAACATCTTGTTTGATGGCTTTCTTCAGGCATAACTTGCAGGCATCATACATATTGCCTAACAATTTGGTAAGGTATGTTTCTGACCATCATTCTGTTCATGCCATTCAAGAAGGTGATAAAAGTAATGTCTCATTTTAAGAAAGTCACAATTGATATTACCTCAAACGTAAGTTTATGTGATTCATCGGTTGTGCATCCCATGGAGTTCGTCAGCTTCATCGAAAAGGCATATCTACGTGAATGGATCAAATGAATTAGAATGTTATATTCTAAAGTTCCAGCTTTCTATTAATAAAAAACCTCACAAATGAATACAAAACACTTTGTATCTGGGCGGAAATAATGGATAACTTTATGTTTCAGCAAATAAACTATCCTAAAGAATTGCAAGCAGAAATTTTAGTCTGTGCAAGTATTTGATAAGAATAAATATGCCAGAATATTCTTATCTGCCCAGAATTTTGATGCTAAAAAATTAGTTTGATACAACCCATTGCATAGCAACACAGTCTTGCAATCTCTAAAAGCATGAAGTTTGCCATAGGCCATGAATTGACAGTAAATAAATACCTCTGTATTTGTAAGTCCAACCCGCAAATCGTTTCACGCATTCAATGGAACAGTCCTGAAAAGACACAAATTAAACAAACACACGGATTTGGAGCCGAAAGCATCAAGGTATTTTGATCAGGGGCAGACCCAGACCAAAGTTATGATCGGTCAACTCAACTGCCTTTGGATCTGCAAAAAAAGAAGGAAAATAAAAAAAAAAAGCAACAACACAGCTTTCCTTGAAGTGATGTTGGCCTAAATGTTTTCAAATGCCAAAGTGACAAAAATTGCCATGGCTGCTCTTAATCCACACCGACCTCGCTAAACTAGGCTCTGTGAAGAAATGTTGCCGTTGCCGTCATCATCTTTGTTGCCGCTGCCGTTTACGAATATAGTCCCTCAGAAATTTTATTGTGGAACTGCGATGGAAACGTAGCCATGGCTTCAAAGCTGTGCCCATGCATCGAAAAACGTAGATATAATGGCAAGAATGGCTTCATAGCTTAGCCACCGGAAACTAGCAGTATGCAGCTCTAGCTTCTTTATGTCCGGTTCGCCAAAGTAAAGGTGCGCCATATAACTATATGTGTTTTGTAGAAGAACTGTGGAACTGTGAGACACGACACCACAAAGAAGCCACAAAATTCAGAGAGGAAGAAGCGGCGTAGAAGCATAGCCAAGGCCGTTCATGAATTTTCTTGTTGAACTACCGTGAGAGCATAGCCATGCCTTCGAACCTGTGCCCATGTCTCGCCGGAAAAGAACCGTACAAAAACGTAGATAATTCCAAAAACCAATTTTACTCTGCATTTTTTACCCGAAAAAAACCGTACAAAAACGTAGATAATTCCAAAAACCAATTTTACTCTGCATTTTTTACTGAAAAATAGATATATATAATTCGAAATGACCCTTTTTGGAGCCGGTTTTTTTTTCTAGTAATCATGTATATAGAAGGATAAAATATCTTTGTTTGATCCAATCTAAATGTAGTCGCTATTGTGTAAGCAACCCACTATGCTGTAATCGATCAAATTATATATGCCCGAATTTGGTTAGGGTCCCAAGAAATGGAAACCTCCCAAATTTTTGTTCTTGGAAACCTCCCTAGCTTTCCATGAAGCCTGGGAAGGTTTCCAATTTTGCTAACTTGGGGAGGTTTCCATAGAATCCCCAAAAATCTATTTTAGTTTATGATATTTTTTGATCTATGTTAACAGCCATTTATAATGATCCTAAAGTTAATGTCTACGGCTAGAATTAATCCTTTTCTATTTTCGTATGCAATTCTATTTCTGTTGCATGCTTTCTTTTTTCAGGGCATTCTTGAAGCCATAGCAGGAGCGCCGGATTTTGACGAGCGGTACAACAGTTTCGATTCCCATTCCGATTTTGAATACCAGTGCCATGTTTTGAAGACTGATTGCGATTCTGATTATGAAGACCAGTTGTTTGTTGAAGAAGAGCTTCGGATTTCGAAGATTGGCCAGTAAAAAGTTCAAAATGGAGTACTCAAGGTGTATAGTCCGGCCGAATGATCCTTCCTTCTTATTCTTAGCAGAGAGGCGAAGCTTATTTATTCTTTTTAGTTTGAGCAAAACATTTGCTGCAGAGCAACTTTCTGTTTCTGAGGATTGAATTTTTGTTTGTGAGAAGCTGGGCTTGGCCGAGCCCCATTTCCTATTTGAAGACCTGCCTCTTATTTCTGATTTCCATGCTAAATCACAGGCCGATTTGAAGACCAGTGCCGATTTTGAAGACCAGTCTGTTGTTTGTTGAAGGGAGCTTTGGATTTTGAAGACCAGCTGCCTATTTTGAAGACGGATTTTGCAACAGTAGTTCTTGTACCTGCTCTGCAAAGCCTCTGCTGTGGATAACCCAAATTATAGTTAATCTTTGGCTATTGCAAAAACTATAAGCCTTTTGTCTTTTCAGCCTCAGCTCACTTTCTTACCATCCTCAGTGGTTGAGCTTATTCCAAACCATCTATTCCTTGTCAATACATATGTCTAAATTTGGAAAGGATCTGCCGGAGTTGGACAACACAGATTCTTCACCAGAAAAGAGCAAGAAAAGCAAAACAGCTACAGATTTTTGAGATTAAAGAGGGAAGCATTACAAACTCTGATGCAAACAGAGGCCTGTATGCATAGCCAAATTCAACCAACAGACTATATAGAGCCTGTAAATTCCAAATCCACTGCACCCTTTTGGAGATTATACCATCTATACCAAAGTAATCTTAACGCCTTTCTTGATCTCTCCTAACCCGCTCAAGACCGAATAGTAACTATGATTCCCGGATCATAATAATTGTGAATCTAAAGAGGCACTGAATTATGGAAAGACTGGTGCAGCCACTACTACCCTTACCTAGTTTTACAATTTAAGCATTCTTCATTTTCAGCACTAAAACAGTAATTAAAGGCACCACTTATACTAATGTTCATCCAATTACACCTTTCTTGCTTAGTGTAAAGATGTAGGTCTGCAGTAAAATGCACAACTCGTCCATTGTAACTACAAATGGACTAAATAGCTTTCAAATTTCAGGAGTGAGAATCAATGTACCATATGCAGAATAACATATGCCGAACAATGTCAAGATGTATTTTCCTCATAAATCATAATCGTAAGAATGATCCTTGTTGCTGACCAAAGAGGGGAGTGATATTTTGAGCAGCTGACGTGGTTTGTACGGAATGAAGGGCAATAGAAGTAAAGCTCAGAACGTCTTGATTTGCTTTGTTGATGTCTTGCACAAAACTATTGTGCGAAACACATAAGTTAGACTGAGATCTATAGGAAAATTAAAGCCCGATGCACCATATTGGAGGCTAGTTTCAACTACACAAGGGATTACGTCTCATAAGCTTAGCCTCTCTTATATTAAAATGAGCATCATAATTTAGAGCAGAATGTTTCACTTATGATGTGCTTCTAAGATATCTCGTGATCCGCTTTGTATATGCAAGCAAACATTTAAGAAGGAAATATTAAAAACAAGAATAATTGCTTAACATGGTCGGCTAGAGAATAAATAATTTTGTCATACCTATACCAATGTCTTGATGTTGTGAACGAGTACACAAGATTTGATCTGAGGCAACCGACATATATGCATGCATCTAACAAAACCCAAAAAGACGATTGAAATTCGGCAAATCCCTTCAGAAAGAGGAGCTTATGAGAAACATACAAAGTGAATAAACAACACTAAATACCCACATCAGAAAATGGTCGAGCAACTGTGAAGAGAGTACCTTCTCCTCCATAGCATATCCTCTCTGCAACTTGGTAAGTGTCAAGAGACATGCCCACATCATCAATATTGCTTGACATATCTGTGCTGCAATCCTGACCAGCTGTTATAACATGAAGCATATGGATTCAGCGCTAAGATTCAAAAACGACCATGCTATGATTTGCTACGAGTATGTTCATAATGTCCAGACCTTATAAAGCAACAATACGATTTTTTTAAGAAGCTCTGCTAGAAGACTAGTCCATATTATAAATCAATTCAATCACCAATTAGGTTGAGATTGTAATAGAATGCCCTATAGATGTTAAATGATAGGATAGAGCACAAGAACTAAGCATCCGATGCCATGACTGCGAGTTGAGAAACGGGAATTCATTGGTCCTATCCATAAGTCGACGCTTTTGACAAAAAAAAATCGATAAAGACTTACCCAGAGCAAGCTCACCCTGCAAGGAACAGATAAGCAATCTCGGAGGTGCTGGTACGAAATGAAGGGAAGCCCATCTATGGAGCTATAAGGATTTTTTTTTCCTTATAGAAATCAAAAGTAGATGAAGGAAATATATAGAAGGGGAAAAAAAGTACAGATGCCTCTTAGAAGGAACTTAGGCTGGTGACCCATTCCATCTCCACAAGTCATTTTCCCTGGCTTTTCTAATTTTCATATCCGTAGATTCATAAAATTAAAGATCCGATGGCTTGGACTGTTGCCACATCATATTTTGATGATGTGGAATGGACTCGTGGATAGGCTAGAATTGCAGAAAGGGTTGGAAGCCCGGTAGGGCTTGTGTGCTAAAAAAAAAAAAAAAAAAAAAAAACAACACTCGGTCTAAAGGTGAATAAACCAATTGTTTTAGGGAAAAGAATAGGGCAAAATGAGTTTTCAATCACTGTAAAAAATCCTCGCATCCAAAACATGAAAAACTTTAGGGCATCTTCATACGAGAAAATACAAAAAAAAAAAGAATTGACCGCCAGAAAAATGATCAGTAATAATGGCCATCAGATCATGAGATACGCCTATAATATGTCAAAAGATACTCAAACCCATCCTCCCCTTAACAAATTGCCCCTTAAGAGGGGCAATCTAATAAAAGCACAGCAAAAGAGACTATTAGACCCACAAAACAACCATGAGAGATTTCTAACTAATTGACCTCAAAGGCAAGAGAATGGAGCCCAACATCAATTTATGCGCAATCTAGAGCACACAAAGGTTGGTAAAAATCAAGAGAAGATGCCATGGAATGAAAGGCTGGTAAAGAATGAAGAGAAGAGACCATGAAATGAGATACTGAAGCTATAAACCTCCATAATATAAGCATGATACGTACACAACATTACAAAAAGATGAAGGTATGCAATTACTAGAAAGGCAAAAGCAAGGTTTGAAAGACACTAGTCTGAGCGATCTTGTATGAAACACAAGGGTCAGCTGAAGTGGAATGGTTTTCAAAGTTGATCGCGAGAAAACACGGACAGTGCAAAGGAAAGAGCCAACTAGAAAAAGACCATGAATAAAAATGAAAAAGAAATTTTATGCCGGCGGGTCCAAGATTAATTTAGATAATACAACTAACAAAATCATGAACAAGGCATATCTCAAAGGAAGAAAACTATCAACAATCAACAATGAGAGTGCAACTTGAAAATACTGCATATAGCAAAACCTCAATAACTGTACAATCTCACAAGAATAAGGTACACAAAGAAGGAGTCATATTCCAAACAAATAACTAGACTGACTGAATAGGCAAATTCCACTCAAGAGACAACAATTGTAAATATGTACAACCCCTCAAGCTATAAAGACAAGACCTCATGGAAGATGAAAAAAGGAATGTGCCAAAACTAAAGCCAACTAAAATCTCAATAAAAAGAAGAGCGACTGTACAAGATCATGACACAAATTGCACAGGGTAGCAACAAGGACAATTGAATTAACCCCCACAACTACTAAAATGACCAAATCCTCATACCACTTCCCAAACATACCCTTGAGCAATAGCTAAAATGCATAACAATTTTAAGCTCAAAATGCCGCATGAAGCTCAAAACTTAGTATAGCACTTCAACTCAATGCAAGATTGTTAGAACCAAAAAGATGTAAGGAAAACTAAAGGAATAATGAGGACGCTAAAGACAAACCTTGATACGCATTTGAACATCTATATTAATGAAGATCTGCAAAAGTAAATGACAACTAGGATATTACAATATAAAATAATATAAAAGCATCATAAGCAATT
This sequence comes from Isoetes taiwanensis, assembly GCA_021234155.1. Classification (NCBI taxonomy): domain Eukaryota; kingdom Viridiplantae; phylum Streptophyta; class Lycopodiopsida; order Isoetales; family Isoetaceae; genus Isoetes; species Isoetes taiwanensis. The sequence goes on along the minus strand of JAJEKV010000002.1, from coordinate 20,391,379 downwards.
TGACAAGTGTAAGCTATACTCAACAAAATAAATAAAGGGAATAGAAGAGGGATGAGGACTAGAAAACAACTCGCGTAACTCATTAAGACTAGTAAACATTAAGGGTCCAAAATAGTTATTGTAAGTACATCTTAACACATTCAACTTCAAATCCATCAATACCCCCTCTAATGCAGGGTCTGTACTCAAAAAAATAATTCGCACAAATTAAGGTGCCAAAGGCTTTTAATAACCAATGTTCAGCTCTAAGTCAAAGTAAACTAAAGGAACAAACATGATGGACCTAAACACACATCACCAAAACCTGCGGAGAGATGACCTCTACAAACTGAAACGAGAGCAAGAGAATGAAAATTGAGAGAGGCAAGCAACACTACAAAACTCAACTCATGTGCAAGGAGAATCTGTTCTTTTTCAAAGACACTTGTTTTATAAAACTAACTATGCTGAAGGCCATGCTTAGAAGTACCTGACTACAATAATGTAGAATATAAAGGCTAGCTGCAAGCCCCCAAGTTATAACTAAGAAAGTCATACGGTCTGGCACAAAAGCAATCCCCCAACCTTTTTTAAAGAATAGTTGTTAAAAACCCTCCCCCAACCTTTTTTAAAGAATAGTTGTTTAAGGTGTAGCCATCATCTACGTTTTTTGTTTAGAGAAATATTTATTTAGAAAATAGTTGTTTGAAGTGTGGTCATCAATTGCATCTTTTTAAGAAAAAAAATATTTATCTAGAAAATAGTTATTTGAGGTATGGTCGTTTGAGGTGTGGCCATTCAATGGTGCTTTTTGTGCGGCTGAAGATCATACTGTTTCTATTTTGGGTTGTGCAGCATGAAAAGCAAGTGTCTCTTCTTCGATCTTAGTTATGGAACAGAAAGAAATGGGCGCTTGAGGGAGACAGGAGAGGTACGATTGTTTTGCAAAGAATGGATTGCTCCAGCTGCAAGGATGGCTGATTGGATAAGATTTGAAGATGGAGCGCTTGACAGAGATAGGACAGATAGGTTTGTTTGCCTAGGTCTTGAATTGTCCTGAATTTTGCACAAACAGGATGGAGTGCTCAATTTGCACACGTGATGATGGGTAGCGATGTCAGAGAGTAAATTTGGAGCATTCGGTCGTCAAACTTGGTTACAAAGGTGAGACAACATAGCGGATCAAATAGAACTGGGTTTGGAGATTATGCGCTCTTTTGCAGTTAAACGTTTCTTTCAGGACTCGAAGCAGGATTCAAAGCTTGTATTCTAAAGTAGGGCAGCCAGAATAAATCCGTTGAAAGTTTAATTCGGCGCCAAGCTTGGCTCCATCATGCTTGCTTCGAATCTGAAGCTTTCTTGCTTCGATGCCATGGCTTTCTTACTTCAACGCACCGCACCACCATTCTCTCCATGGGATTGCTATGTTGATGAGAGATCATGCCACCTGTACGGCATCTAGACCCCTGCATAAAACCATAGAGGAGCAAGCCAAAACCAAAGGCGCACATCCTTTTTATTTTTTTTTTAAAAACCCAATAGAGTCCAAGACCTATTAGATTAGAGTCCAAGAAATATTTATAGAAAAATCCTCCTATATATTATAAAAGCATGGCGTCTGTCTGTCCACCCGATCGACGGTCGAGATCGTCCCAATGTCCCTCCGCCCTAATGGACGGTCCAGATTGTCCCCATGTCTCTTTGGTCCAATCCATGGTCCATATTTTTCCAGGCATAAATTTAGAACGTTAAAATAAAAGGGCATGTTTTTTAGAATATATAGATTCCAGAGGAAGCCGCATTTTCAGAACCACCTCGAACCTGCATCCAATCCTATGCTTGGCGTAACAAAAGAACATCTCAGCCTGGCCTTTGAATACAAAGAAACATGCAATAATGAACATGCCAACGAAGATCATGAGAACTCCGGTAGCAACAATATGGCAAAGTATTTTAAACGAACAGGAAAATTTCCTACTAGGCGTGGGATGAACTGGCATCTACAAATTTGAATGGGATTTATCCTAGTAATAAAATTTTGGTTCGGAAAATTTCCTTCAAATCTCAAAAATAAAAGGATATTAAAACAAATTTATAGCCTACAAAGAACAGTTGATTTTCCTATTAAATTGCAACAAAATTAACATAAACAAGTCATAATCCTGTGAAAATGTGCATTTCTGCTGGATTGCTGCTGGATTTTGGCGCCGAATCCAATTCGGCATAAGCGAACCAGCGAACCGTCCGCCAAGAGTTTCTCAATTCGTCCGCCAAGAATTCTGATGCTTGGAATTTTGTTTTTTTCTTTTTTTTTTTTAATTGGCCTTTTCGTTACCATTATTAAATTAATAATTATTAGAGGTAGCTAGTAATACTAATTATTAGAGGTAGCTTAAGGTAGGAATGTAAGCCATAAAGAAAATATATACTAGCTACCCTTATAAAAAAAATCCTATAACTTTTTTTTTTATCCGGAAAAAATCCTACACATATAAATATGAGTCGGCTAAATCCTTATACGCCCTTTTTTTGATCGGCCGTATATCCTACTCTATTTTTTGGGAACCGGAAAATCATTTTTTGGACCGGAAAAACTGTGAAGCGCCTAGGACTTTGCCACACGTAACATGCATTGGTAATGGCTTTGTCATTGTTCGTTTCATGTTATTGTGCAGGCTTGAAGTCCAGTCCAAGTTGGGCAGACCTTCTTGGCATTGTGTCCGACAAACAAAAATGTTAGGGTTAGATTAGGTATTTCGGCTTGCATGGCATGCGATCTGTGCCAAAGTGCAAGATAATGGAGGCGGCTTATTAGGATTATTTGGCAAAGCTTCGAGAAGGCAGCGAAGCAGAGGTCCTGGCTCTATACAGTGGTGCGACTGGATTCTAGAAGAAACATGGCACCGATTCTAAACCTGTATTTTTTTTATTTCCCTTTATTGCATTTTTCCTGTTCTATATAGCACTACAAAATCTTAGATGGGTGTTGATAAGAATCAATCACATAGGAGAGAAACCACAGAGGAATCAAGCACAAATGATTTGTCTAGGATAGTTTGAAAAGAACTTCGACTTGTGGAATTTATGATAATTCGCTTTTTTCAAATATGTGGATCCTTGCTTTGTAGCATGTTATATCTTTTTCTTCAGTTCGGGTGCAAATAACGCTAAACAACTCTCTTCAGTGATCTCTGGAAAACAGATCAGAGCATTGTACGTTTGTATGGATTTTCACCTTTAAGTAAGCTGTCAAAGACTCTGTGCTTTATTCTCATGATAAAGAGCTGGTCTATTTCTTTGATCTTCGATGTTATTTTTCTGTTTGTTTTAACTTGCATCAGCCGTATCTAATCGCTGCATCTATGCCATACAAGTCTACAGTTTAGTTTTGTCAAATTGAAATATGTGTCAAAGTTTTCCTTATTTTATTCTTCGATGGAGAGGAAGAAGTAGGATGAATGCACTGGAGCTCCACAAAGATGGCAAGCGCATGGCCACTAATTTTGAGCCATTGCATGCACTGGATTCTTCAAATATCAGGCCTGTGATACAAAGTTCTATAATTTCAGGAGCATGCCATGGATTTAAGCCTTTTGCTGGCACTGGATTATTTGGGCTTCGAATTTCTGGAGCAAGGTGGTTATAAACTGGTTCTTTTGTTTGAGTTCCAACGGGAACATCATAGATTCATAGAGTTCTTATAACAATATCGTGCTCAACAAATGGTGCAGGAATGCCATGTCTATGCAGGAATGTGCCTGCAATTTTCATATAGATTTTCTAATTTGAAGAGCTCCACTTGCCTGTAATGTAGCTACATTGAGCTGAAGTCCACAGAAAGGCATCTTGCGGCGTTGAAGATGCAATCATCTTATGAGTTTTATTGTATTTTATCTCTTTATTGCATAAAATGTATTGTTACGGCAGCATAAAATAGAGCTTTCCATAATGCATGACTAAAATCTGCCAAGCCAGTTCTTTTGTGCTATATAGAAGAGAACTCTCACAAAGCTATTTTAATGCAACATGGCACGCTTTCTATTCTAAGCAGGGACGCATATTGCAGCATGGAATCTGCATGTTACAGCTGATATGGTGTCATTTGCAGATTGTGGTGCTAAGATTCAGAGAAGATAGAACCATTCGAGACCCCATTCTGGCACTGAGCATCTGTGCATATTTTGAATGTATGATGATGCCTTTCTTTTGGCTACCATTTTTCAATCAGTGAAAGAGATATCGTCATCATTTGCTGTTGTTTAAAGAGTAAGTAGTCACGCAAGCTTAGGCAATGACACTTTGCAGGTTTGAAGTTTTGTTTATTCTATTCACCTGAATAAAGGGAAAGACTTTGGCCATTGTTCAAACTGCGAATATTAAGACTTCAAGCCAAGAATGTTTTTTATTTTAGGTGTCTGTGATTTTGCTTCTTTATGCATTGGTAATGGGTTTGTCATTATTCGTTTCATGTTATTGTGCAGGCTTGAAGTTCAGGTCAAGTTGGGCAGACCTTATTGGGATTGTGTTCACCAAGCTGGTACACAATGAAGAAATTGGTTACTCAGATTGGCTTCTGGCTGATCGCATCCATGCAGGTAGAAGTTGGATCTTCACTAATGAGGCAAGAGTAACACTAAGCTAATGGCAAGCAGCATCATATCTAAAAGCTGGAGCACTTCGTATTCATTTGACTGTAAACACGTTTCTGCTAGATGTCATATTCCGTTTCAACTGGAGTTGCCACACTTGCAACACATGTAAATCAGGGCAGTTTCTACAATAGGGTCATGTTCACTGAGTATGTATCCAAATTCGTTGGGCTCTTCCTGCAGATTCTGACATGGCTTTTCATGTGTTGCTTAAACATTGGCCCCACATGATTATATCCATCCTTGGCAAGTATTCGAAGACATTGTATGCCTCCTTGATGCTGCCATATTTGGCATACATAATGTCAAATTGAACCCATTATCAACAATCTCTTCATGAATGCCCCTGCCTGCCTCTAGAGCAGCTACATTCATGAATGCTTGCAGTAGCTAGCATCTTCATGATGCTGAATGATGATTCAAATTCTTTAGCAAGCTCCCTTGAAGGCCAACTTAGTAAGTTATCTCTGTTACAAGCAACACTAATCTAAGGCAAGCAGCCTGGACCACTTCATATTCATTTGACAGTAAACATGTTTATGCTAGATGTCATATTCTGTTTCAACCGAAGTTGCCACACTTTCAACAGATGTAAACCAGGGGCAGTTTCTACAATAGGGTCATGTACTATTAATACATCTAAAATTTATTAAAATTCATTGCTCAACCAATCTTAGAAGACACCTCCACTCTGTAATTCTGCTTCGTAGATAACATGTGACTCATCGAGGTATTTTGTATGCATCATTGCAACTGAGTAGTCATTTTTATGGTACTCTTGAGGTTGTGTGTCACCTTTCAACATTTTTTGCCTGCCAACGGGTTGGATCACGAAGGCCAAATTTGTAAGACGATGGATTTTAGATTGTGTTGCTTAAACATTGGCTCCACATTATTATATCCTTTCTTAGAAAGTTCCTTGATGATACCATATTTGGCATACATATCCACCAGTGTGTGAAATTGGAATTGTAGACTAAAAATATTAATAACTGATTTCAATTTACAAATGAGGCAGCCATCTTAAGATGACCACATAAACTAGCATATTAGTATGTTCTAACCATCAACTTTCAGAACTGTAAGTCACATTAAAATCCACATGCATCTACACCTGCATCCTATAAAGCATATCATAAATCTAACGATGAAATACGTGTTGGAGATATTGTAATATGTGTTGGAGGTACTGCTAATGCTTGGCACTGTTGATTGCTTAACTAAGTACGCCAAATTTGTGGCCTTGAAGGAGGACGGTACAGGTCCGGATGTAGCAACTGCATATATGAGATATATCTTTCCTCTTTTTGGTTTGCCTTTGTCTATCATAAGTGATAGGGACACCAAATTTACAGGTCATTTTTGGAAAGACCTTATGAAAGGTCTTAAGGTACGATTGAGAATGAGTAGTGATAACTACCCACAAACGGATGGCCAAACTGAGAGAATCAACATGATCTTAGAGGATATGCTGAGAAGTTTTGTCCACGAACGTCAAACTCGTTGGGAGGAGTACTTGCCTTACTTAGAGTTTTGCATTATAACAACAACCATCATAACGGAATTAAGATGACTCCTTTGTTGCTATGATGGGGCGAATCCTAGGACTTATGCAGTATGCATAAGTATCTAAAAACGGATCTTCGGCCAGAATATGTTGGATGATATGAATGCAATTTTGCTCCAAGGTCGACAAAAATTTGCGAGAGCCAAGATCGTGCTCAAGTGTATGCTAATAATGCGTGAGGCGATGATGTTACCTATGAGGAAGGTGACTATGTATTCTTAAGGATTGTGTATCCTTCAAGATTACGAAACAACACCCTTAAACCGTTGGTTAAAGGGCGGTGCCTAAGTTAACCCTAAGATAGGCCGGACCTTTTAAGATTGTTAAAAGGATAGGAACAAAGATATGAGTTGGCCTTACCAATGGGGATATTGGGATTCATCCCGTATTTCATGTAAGCCCTTAAGCGGGCTATATAGATACGGACAATGTTGTCACCCGAGAGTATACCGCTAGTGTTAAGCTCCACTGAATCTCGAACGGATTCTAGACACTGTTCGTGTTGGCGGGTTGCCAATAGAGATATCTCGTGAATATCCGGTCTTGTGCGAGGTCGGTCTCCTCACGGATGCCACTTGGGAGAGCCGGATGAGTTTGTGCAAACGTTTTCCCCTCATTTGAACCTCTAGACCTTGAGGGACAAGGTCCTAAGGGGAGGGGGAGGACGATCAAGGGGCAGAGTTGCATAGACGGGGGTGCCGCGGGAGACACCCGAGGTGGCACGGGAATGTTAGCGCAATACCATGGAGGGGTGTGGGGATAATTTTTTAAATAAGAGAAGTATGGTAACTTGGCACGAATTAAATTATAAATTTACATGCTAAAACCACTCAACCATTGGAAAAGGGTGTGAGGTGGATGAAACTCCATTGGTTGGTCAGAAGCAAAGGCTTTCTCACGAAAAAATCTGGACACGGGCTGCTATGGCGACGGGATCAGCCTTGAATACTCATAGGTCTTCCACTCACCCCCGCCTCCATTGCGGGGTTTCATGATGGTCACGCAATATCAAAACTCGAAGATTATCATGCAATGGAACATGATCCGGGCTATTCAAAGGACCCATAGGCCTTTTTCTATTCAAGGCTGATCGATCCCGCCATAGCAGCCGTGATCAGATTTCGTGAGAAAGCCTTTTGGCTTGACCCAACCAATGGGTTTCGCCACCTCACACCTTTTCCAATGGTTGAGTGGTTTTTAGCATGTAACTTTATAATTTAATTAAATGCCAAGTTACCATCTTAAACTTCTCTTATTTAAAAATTATCCCACACCGCCCCTAGGGGGTATTGCCGCATGGGACATTCGAGGCCACCCGTGGCATTCCATGGCATAACCCTCGGTCCTGTTTTTGACAGACTTGCCCTTGGACCAGAATAGGGCACATTTGGACAAGTCTAGAAAATCATGTTGATCAAACTTTGTAGAATCTATATCTTAGATAGATAATCTAATCAGGCCTTCATATCGGGGTTCGTCAGGGATGCCCTCTCTCCCCAACATTGTTTGGGCTTTATATTGATCAATTGAGAGCTGGCTTGGCGATAATGGGGGCAATGGAGCTCACCTTTCTATCGATCATCGGGCAGCTTAATATATGCCGATGATGTGGACCTCCTAACTTACACCGGCAGGACATGCAACGACATCTCGATGCCTGGGACATTCTGCAGCGACCGATATGTGCGTCAACCGCCAAGACTAAGGTGGTTCTCATATCATCTTCACGTCACCAGGGTCCCTCCCCGATTCATCGAGGCCGAATGTGGAAGTTGCATCCACATACAAATATTTGGGAGTGGAGTTTCCTTCTACTATGCATTGGGACACATCCATATGGCTACGAGTGTGGCAGTCGGAGGGCTTATATGCAATGCAAAATAATAGTCATAGAGCGGAGTTGTATGATTGGGCCCATCGGTCACATCTGTTCAAGGTCTTAGTGGAGCCTGGCCTTTTATATGGGGTGGAAGTATTATAAAGATGGTATCACTTGCTATTTGGAATGACTTGGAGCAGTCGAGAAAAGCCTTCTTAGTACGCAGCACTAGGGGTGAAGTCCACAGTCCATATCAAATTCTACTGCTAGAGACCTGGATTCTGCCTTTTTGGAGGGCCCTTGACGCCACATTGTCTATTTTCGAAGGTGGCCAATATGGGCGATGCTTTCGTCTCCCCTAAACTAGCTTATATCATGGCAATGGGGCCTTGCCCTCTCAAGGCCTATTTGGAGGGAAAAGAGAGCTCAATGGTTGGCTAGATGGAATGTGCGGGAGCATAGGTGCATACATGTGCAAACAGGCAGACGCCATAGCTTGACCTTAATATCTTGACGCTTGCTTCCCAAAGAAGCTTTGGGATGCCAATGCCCTTGAACATGTCAAGACAAAGACACTACCGCCGCCACATAAATCCCCACATTGGACGAGGCCCGCAATGCTACTGCGTGCCCTTGCCCATGAAAAAGGCGCGGACTCATTGCCTCCATTCGCATTATGGGCACATCATCGCGGAATTTGCGAGGCATATGGATTGGTGAGCCACGCCAGGCTCTGTCAATGTTGCCAAATGGGAGACATTGAGGATGAATCTCATACCCTTCAAAGTTGCCCAAAGATATGATCAAATTCCGGACGCTTATGCCGAAGGTTGGTCGGGCCCGCCAACCGTTACATGTGACATTGAGCACAGCATCCGCATGGTCTTTGGGATCATACCTTCGAGAGGTTATGGACATGCGAGATCGGCTATGTCCTCGGGCACACACTTGACATGTATATATACATTGATGTATACTTGTGCGGTTTGACAACATTCTTATTTCGCCACGGTTTTTTCTTTCGAAAACCCTTTGGGTGAGTTTTTTAACGGGACATTAATAAGTTTCTTTGCGCTCCTTATAGGTCCCATAGGTCGATCGGCCTCGGTGGGACGATAAAAATCATTCTCATTCTCATTCTCATTCTCTTTGGGTTTATCAATGTTCTATCATTGCCACAAGAGCATGGTTCAAGAATTTAGTTTGTTACTCATATATATCATGTTCAATATTCACAGCAATCCGACAACCACCTATAGTAGACAAATTTCAAATGGAGTTAGTTAATAAATTTTAAGATTTAAAAGGCATAATAGTTAAAGTACAGTTACAACACAAAGATACTTCTAAAGATGACATCTTCAAGAAGAATGCCAACTAAAATAAATAAACCAATAAAATCTTCCTACACTCTTGCTCTTACTTGGGAATTCAAGTTGTGAACAAATTCAGTGGACAAGTATTTACTGATCATGAACTACTAATCAATGAAATGACCTCAAAATTGTCTAATTTCGTGTCTGAAATGGACCAAAGTATAAGGAAGATTCAAATGGCCTTCAAAGAATATGCAAGAATGATGAAGTGGGTTAATCGACCACCCACTGAAACTCAAAAAAATGGCATGCAAGTCAGCATTGAACGGAGCAAAAAGAAAACTATTGGAAAATGCATTATCCATAAGAACTACGATGTTGGAGAGATTAGTTAGAGATGCTACTGATCGTAGCAACCACGATGACATACTTGAAACAAAATTTACAACATTAGAAATTTTACTTACTAAATTACATTAATACATAGCAAACAAATTTTACTTTGAAATCAATTCCACATAACATAAGCAACTAGAAGAAACACTACATCAAGCAAATGCAACTAGAAGAAACAATACATCAAGCACCAGTGGTCTTAGTCACGCGTCTGCGAGCTAACAATTTTCAAGGTACATACATATATCCAATATCAAACATATTCGAATACACGAAAATCCAACCACCACTCCCCACTGCAGGTTTGTCATTGTTAAGCACAACAAACAACATCATAAAAATCAATCCCAACATACCATGTACCTTGGATTTATGCATCACAGATAAACCCTGGACAAACAGTCACACAACAATTCAACAAGACAAGAAAACGATCGCACATTTATATCAAACATCACATTAGCTACCATTGGACAAATGAAAGTAAACTAACAACACAAATTAAAATCCAATTCAATATTTCCAATACTAACACCTTATAATTGTAAAATGAAAGGCTAAAAGCTTCACTGTGAGAGCATCTATAAGTTACATCAATCCAGTGGTACATTGCATGCAACTCTTGCAAGAAAAAATTTCAACACGAAACATCGACAACATGGTGTCAAACTTGCCATATCAAAACATTAATTTCTAAAAGGTAAGAATTAATGAATACCATTCCAATCTAATCAATATACCAATCAAGCTTCCATTCTAAATGAATATATACTCCAGATATATTCTCTATGCAAAATTGATAGACTCAACTGGCGAAGCTTGGCCCACAACCTTCAATGACGAAGCTGAAAAAGTTCTAGGATACAATGCGAATGAACTACATGAAATAAGAACACAGGTACAACAAATATTATATGTAACAAAGCTATGGAACAATAACAATCTAATTTAATGTCTATTCTAGGATAAAGAAGGGAAATTATACCAACAGATTTTAGCAAAAGCAAAATGGATTCCACATATATTCCAACTGTCTGTACAACACGATAACTACATGAATCAAGACCGACAAGAAAATCACAATCCAGGACGTTAATCCAATACAATACATCAATGAATCAAAGAATTTATTAAACAAAATACAAATGCTAAAACACTAAAAAGAATACAATGAGTACCAACAATTATTATTGAATTTCTATCTAATACATATAACCTCAACAATACGCATATACAATCACATAGAGGAAATTTTCTACTTCAAATATATTTGACACCTTATCTACATGTCTAAATTGCTAATTCTTGATAGAGGCAAACATGCGGAGCAACAAGTAACTGCATGGGGACTAAATTTCAAATTTTAACCAAGTTAGGATTTCATTCAGATATGAAAGAGAAACATAATCAAATATTCATTAACACCGGCAACCTGCATCGAAAACAAAAGCTTGATTTGGAAAAGAAAGTGCTTTACATTTTTACAAACAAGGAGGAGCTTTGCAACAGCAAAACAGATGGACTACTCAGACTGGGTTTCCCAAATCAGAGGACACAAATACATTAAAAACAATACATTGTGTATACAAGTTTCAATTTAACATCACCTACTCATAGACAACACATTAGTGTCCTAGTCTTCATATACAATTATATAGAAAGCCCACTGATCACAATTTCAGTTCCCTTCTATTGCCTTTTGAAGATTGCAAGCTGCTCAAACAGGTAATAATGTTTTTCATGCTTGAACTACCATAGGTCGTTGGGTTTAACGAAAGGGCGTGGAAGTATGGGATCAACATCTTTAAAGGGCTTTCAAACGAGACAAACTGTACCCCCTAGTTTAACATCACTTACTCATAGACAACACATTAGTGTCCCAATCTTCATATACAATCACATAGAAAGCCCACCAATAGTGGGCAATTTTCTAGTATTTATTTAGAAAATAGTTGTTTGAGGTGTGGCCATCTTTGCGTCTTTTTTTAGAAAAAGATTTATTTGCGATAAACAATATTTGTTCAACCCTACTAGTTATGGCGCCCATCATTGCTCGGCAAGCTAGAGTTATCTATCTGGACCGTCCAACTTTTAAGTGAAATCAGCGTCGTCGAACTTAGGGCTTAGATTCTATGTGATATTCCAACTCTACCGCGGTTTAATTCTTTTACATGCAATTTTTGAAAATGAGCATTTAGGTTACTTCATCTCAAGATTACTTGGAGCATGTCACTCTTTCATCTGGGCATCTTGGATTGTTGCAGAGTTAACAAATCAATGCTAAGGTTTCCATCTATCGGGTCACCGATAAACAAATGGAAAGTGCATATGTACGGATTTGTATAGAGTCTGACACTATATTCCGGATATCCTTTCAAACCAAACACGGAATCTGCAGTGTTTCATATTTCACATACAAATTACATGGGAATAGAAAAATGTACAAAGAATAAAAATAATGACATATATGATACATATGCATTTTACAATGATCCAGCCTGCAGTGTTTCGTTGCATTAGTCCCTGGATGAGGAGAGCGCTAGCCTACGCCGACTCTGGTGTTCTGCTTCACTTAAACAAGATTGTTCATCCAAAGCTATTGAGCTTGCTTTGCAAGCATAGTCTACAAGTGGGGACGGCGAAATTCCATTCTCCTTATCAGAGGGGCTCAGATTCGTGCTCCATTCTGGTGATCTCAGTTTCCTTTCAAATTTGTCATAATCATACATCCTATTTACATCTAGTTCTTGGTTCCTGTGAAGCAAATAAGATGGCCTGTCTGATATATTTATCGAATTCCCATAATGGGAGGCAAGATTGGGTATTGTCTGCATCATGCTGATTTTTTCTAGCTGCCGCTGCATGTCTTCTTCCCACTCTGCTCTTAAGCTCTGCTGTTCCTCCATTCTGCATAGTAGCTGGAATTTGTCCACAATCATGCCTTCTAGTTCTGGTGATTCTGCCTCGTATGCTTTTTTAAGTTGGCTGGCTAGGCCTTCTTCAATCTCTTCCATCATGCTTAAGCGGGTAGAAAGGGATTTCAGTGATTGCTCAACGTCCACAACAGTTAATGAATGTGCAGGCGATACTGCTGAGAGCGCATTTATGGTACGTTGAAGTCTGTTTCTGCTGGCTTCTTGAGCATTAATAAGGCTTGTCATCACATTTTCCAACCTTTTTGTAGAAGGTGTACTAGCCTCAGGTGACAATGTTTCATATCTTCTAAATAAGTGACTGCTTAAGTCTTTAGACATTGATAACTTGGAATTGTCTGGGAAGGAAAGAGAATCCTCATCAAAGCTTTCCCTTGAGAAGCTGGAGTCAACTACATTTTCGGGATGTGCGAATGGCCTCATGTTGTCATGCCATTGTTGAGTTGGATAATGGTCATTAACCTCCGAATTATAGGAATGGTCCTTCCACAGCTTACATTCAGTTCTTCCCTCTTGTAAGGCATCATTCTCACTTCCTAGACTTCCGCATACCCCTTTGCCAAATGTTGCATCAAAGTCTTGACACCTACTATGTTGATTCGGAATACCCATATTTGATGGACCCACCACTATCTTGGAAGAGCATGCCATATAGTGTTTACTTTCCTCGTACAATCTATTATCTATTTGGTTTGCTTTATCAAGTCGTCCGTGATTCTGTTCTACTTTGGCATCCTTTGAGTAGATAGAAGATTCAATCCTCCTCTGTTCATTTGCGAGGTACCTCCTTTCTTCTTCCAAAACCACCTTCTCCCTGCACAAAGAGCGTGCAAAATACTTAAATTATCTAGCCAATTGATGAGCCCTCCTTTAAGTTTCAAAATGTTCTTTAATTAAACTGCTTGACAATAATTACTTTCTAAACTAAACTTTATAACCATACGAATTTGTGCATTGAATTAACAACCATTTTCTACTAATTTCTCAAATAACCTACTAGAATAACTAATTGTACTCCTTCAGCAGCATAGAAGAGTTTTATAGAACAGAATTTATCAAGTACCAAGCATGCACAGGATAAAGAAATATAAACAGAGGCATCCCAGTCATTTGCGACCTGAATTATTTCAGGCAAATTTATCCCAGAGACTTGGGAATTCTTACCTACTTGGGCTACATCTCATAATATTTTATTTGTCTGTTTATGTTTTCACTCGTAATGACAAAACCTTATTTTCTTCGTTTCTTAATTTCTCTCTTGGACTGGGTGCATTCTCCAAAAAGTTGGTTTTCTTTTGGCCTAAAGGATAGTATGAGCAAGGGTACCTGAAAACAGAACGGCTATCCATTTACTAAGAAAGTAACCTCCAATAGTAGAACATAGTAGAACTCTTAGCTGATATTTATGATAAAATATATAGATGAATAAATGAATTATTAAAACCCATTACCTCCTATTATCATAAGAAACATCCGAAACCATTTGCTGTGCGGTATGTAACTGCACTTTTCCTTCTTGCACTATCCTTTCGCTTTCCTCCTAAGACAAAGGTATCAGTAATATTAGCATCTAATTAGAGGTTTGATATGTTCATACGATTTTCTGTATCAAAGAAAAGGGGAAGTACTAAAGCCACACCAGCTCTTCTTGTTGCAGCCTTAAAAGAATCTCGGATTTGTATCTGTTTCTTCCATCACTACAGTCATTACCCCTATCCTCTATTAAGTCGCCATTTCTTTTCTCCCATGAAAAAAAGTTTTCTTCCTGCTAGAAAAAAAACTGAACTTAAAAATGTCGAAAGATTTAAAAAAAAAAGCTCTAATGAGAAACAAAACTCTAAACAAAGTAATTTTTCAAATTATCTCACAGTGTCACTGATGCCATTCTCTTCTTGTCCTTTCAGCATTCTTAGATAAGTTGGTATGACATCCTCCTCCCGTTCACAGTGTAGTGCTACTTCATCCTGTTCAACGTACTTTTCTCTCATGCTATAATTGTCTTCCGTCTTTCTTAATATATGAAAAAAATCCCTACTTTTTGTCTGCTCTTTTGAACTATCATTTTCGTTCTGCAAATCTTTCCTTCCTGATTATGGACACAAGGTGTTTATAGAATGATAGTTTTGAAAGTAAATCACAATAGAAATGTTAATTTGACAAACTGATTATCCCAACCAAGGAATATGCACAGCAGCTTTTAAATGAAACAACAAAAGTAGTTGTGTGCCTAGCTAGATTTTATATTCCTTGCAACTTGGGAATTCATATAAACTCATACATCCGCTTGGAGCAAGATAAAACCGTTAGTTGATTATAGAAGCTTCAGTTTTCTTGAATTATAAATATGCATAATCAGAGCATACTGACCATATTGTAGGATTAAAAGAACTATGCATAGAGTTTTTGGGGTACTTGTAGACTTGTATTTTAGGATCAGGGGAAAGAGGTCTTGAAGAAATATAAATGAATCATTTTAATAATCGTTTTCAACCTAAAGAGGCCATTCCCAAGCATTATATGATGATAAAGTTTCCAGGAGTTGTCCTTGAAAGAAGAACGAGATGTTCACGTCATATTTCGATGAGCATCGCTTTGGTCTTTTGAAAATTTACTCTCTTTGCAAAACCCATCCAGGATCATCAAGTGTTGTTTTAGATCTTGGTAGATGATGAGGTCATGCATCATTCAGAGAAAGTAAGATCACAATTCATGTTAGGCTGATTCCCAATGATGATCAAATCATTCAACATCTATTTCCCGTCAGTCAACAGGCATATGGAGAACTAGAGATAAGCAAAAATAGAAATCAAACACACACATTTATCCTATGTCTAACAGGAAGACTTTTTGTAGACACATTGTTTACCTTGGTAAGCAGTACTAACTTCAGAGTTGTCGCCTTGGTCATTAGCTATTCTCTGTATCTTCAATAAGCTGCTCTTTTGATCTAATAGTTTCTCCTCCATCTTCAAAGCATCTTCAAACTCTGAGAGATTTTTCTCCTTAACAAGCATATCATTTATCTTTTGGTTAGTTAGATTGCTTTTTTGTTCCAGTCTATCTCTTGCTTCTTTTACTGCAACCTCAAACGAGGACTTCTGCAGGGCCAGGGACTTCTCAGCTTGAACCAGAGCCTTTCAATAATCAGACAGAAGGTTAGACTGCATATGAGAAAACTAAATTTATCTTCCAACATATCATCCAAGGGAACAGTGTAAACTTTAAAGAATGAGTAAATTTAGAACCTGAGATCGACTACTGGAGTCCTCTTCCATAGCAGCCATGCTCTTTCCAACTTCTAAGAGTTTCTTGTCCATGTTCTCCTTCTCCTTTTGGAGCCTAATACCCATAATCTAAGAGTGTAATTATAGATCTAGATCAGTAATCGTTATCGAGGATTAAAAAGGTTGCATAACTGCTTAACTTCAAGTCACATAATGGTAATATGCATCGATCACTGTTACAGCTGAAATACCATGACATATGAACTAATCCAAGGAGCTTGAATGGACAAAATAAAAGCCTAAGCTGAGATCGTGTGCTAAGTGTTCATCATGACTGTGCAACTGGCTCTGAGTGATAACAAGTAGATCCACTGCAAAACATGGTGAGGTATCATGCAGCGGTTTCCTGGAGCTTCTTTATTATTATGCCCATATGGACCAAGAAAAATGCAAGCACACTCATAATCATGCAATTGTGAAACATACACAGCAAGAGATCAGGCACATTGTGATGGATATATTTTTCTAATATACTTATGATGCATAAGCCTTTCAGGCTGCAAATTAATTACAGAAATCAGATTTCACACTTCAAACTTATGCGCACATACTTGTAGGTTATGCTCCTTTTCGGCGATGGCACGTTCTTTTAGTTCCATATTCTTGCTTCTGACGTTTGCTTCAACCTGAGCTGCAGTGATCTTCTCTTCCTGCATCAGAAATTGAATCTTTTTTAGTTTATTTTCTAATAAGAAACTTCCGTGCATAGCATCAGAAAACATGCTCCCACCAAGCCCATACCTTAGCTCTTAAGGCACCTTCTTTCTCTTCATGGAGTTTAACTTTCCTGGACAAATTCTCCACGACCATACCCATCTTCCTTTTTGAAGACTCTAGTTTGCAAGTCTGAAGCTCAAGTTTTGTTGCAGCTTGATCCATGACCATAATGAAATTCATTGCAAGATTTCCTGCCTGTTCCATTTCAACCTGAACTTCCTTCTGAATAATAAGACACAAGATGATTGAGCATTACTATGTTTCTGTTAATTAATATATATTGACATGAGAATGAAGACCACAGTAATCATTCTATTAACTCAAAATCTTTAGCTTATTTTGCTCTTAGAAGATCAAAGCAATCCTAAAAAAGCAAATGCGACATTGGCTTATCTTGTAAAACGTCATGTGCAACTAGGGACTTACCAACTTCTTGTGTTGCAGATGAAGTTCTTCTTTTCCCTTCTTAAATTTTTTAAGTTGCAGGGCCAAAGAATCTTCAGCCTTTTTCCGCCATGCTTGCAGCTCTTCTTTACCAAGCTGAAGATCATCTTTCTTTTGTTCAATATCGGCTGCCTTTCTGTCCAGATCTTTCTTGGCAGCCTCAAAATCTTGCATGCATGACCGATATTCTTTGGCGTGACGATTTACCTGATTTCGCAGAAGCTTTAATTAGTGATAACATTCATGCATAGTAGTAAGTTTCAATAATTTATGCTGCCACGGAACCAGCATATAAAAACCAGAATATAAAAACTTTAAAGATTATATATACTTTGTGAATGAGGCTTGATCTGCAATTTGAGACTACCATAGACAAAGGATACAAGGTAAGAGTTACCATGCTGAGTTACTCTATTCTATTCTATTTTTACTGCTCATCAAGCATAACCACCATGGAAATACCCAGAAGACAAAGCTATTACACAAAAAGGTATTTTTTCGTCCCTTCCAGTCTTTAACAAAAAGTACATCCAAATTTATTAGGAGAAAACTACAATGAGATTATAAAGATACATTATATTGGTCCAGGCTTGAAAATGGAGACACTAAATTTGGTTCTTATGGCATAAAGCACCTATGTTTTTTTTAGATTGGGATATAAGGTTATGTCTCGCATCCGTAGGACGAAAAACCAGAATAATTTTTGTTTTACGTTGTACAGAATTCAAATAAAAATTATTAAAATTCTGATTTTAGCATTTTAACATAACAGACCCTTAATCTCTATGCGTGCAAAGCTGAATAATGGCCCACATGAAATGGTTTTCAACAATAAAGCATGATTCCAGAAGTAAGAGCACGTTTACCTCTTCAACATGTTCCTGTTGTTTTATCTGCAAATTCTTCTCCGCAGCTTGAATCCTTACCTCCATCTCTGTGAACTGTTTAAATTCTCTTAAAGCAAATCTTCTATCACTATCCAATTTTTCCATGTCTGTTTTTAATCTAAATTCTTTTTTCTCTAAGGCATCCCCCTGTGCTTTCAAAAAGGTCTCTTTTGATAATATTTCAGCTGTCATTGATTCCCTTTCTTTTACTATCTCAGCCCGCAGTTTATTACATTTCTCTCGTTCTCCCTCTAGCTTATTTTCCATCTCCTTCAAAACTTTTTGCTTCTCCTGTGCCTCATTTTCTTGACGCGCAAGCTTATCCTCCCATAACTTTAATTTCTCTTCTGTTACTTTTATGCGTGCAGCTGCTTCTTTCTCCTCCTTGGCAACACGAGCTAAAGCATTATCCGCATTTTGCTTCAATGTCTGAATCTTTGCTTCAAATTTTTGTAGTTCGTCTCTTTCAACTTCAAGTTTTTGAAGCTGCTTTATGGTTTGCCTTCTATCTTCCTGGGTTTGCTTTTGTATCTTTTTTAGGGCTTTTTCTCTTTCAAATAACTTGTGTGAAAAGTCCTCAGCTTGAGCAATTTTATCTTCCAAATCCTTCTCAAGAACTTCCAGGTCCTTTTTCTTCTTCTTCAGTGTGTCTTCCATCTCTCTTCGTGCAGCAAATGCTTTTGACTTTTCCTTCTCCTCAATCAGCTTCTCCTTCTGGATTTGATCTCTTTCATGCTGCAATTCTTCTTGCATCTTTTCTAGCATAAGGCTCTGAGACTGCAGATCCTTTTCTTTTGCCTCCAGCTCCTTTGACTTTCCTTCATACCTTTCTTTTTCTTTTTCAAGCCTTTCCCGATCATCTTGAAGCTGTTGCAAAGAACATCTCAGTTCTTCTTTGACAGATGATAAGTCTAGGGCTCGCCTATCTATGGAGGACTCACGAAGAAAGAGATCAGCAGCTTTTTTCTGCACTTCAGACAGTGCAAGTGCTACTTGCTGCTCACGCTCTGTGACATCCTGTAATTAACAATATTTTTAGCATATTAAATATGTCAAACAGAATTATCTAATACCTTGTGGCGCTCTTGGAGATGAGTTAAACATTCAACAAGAGATTCTCTCTCCTTCACTATATTAGCATGCTCTTCCTTTGCATGTAGGCTTTGCTCCTCTATACTCTTCCTTAATGCCCGAATTTTGTCAGACTCCCTGGTCAATGATGTTTTTGTCTCAAGAACCTCCTGTTCAACCTTGTGCATTCTTTTTGTTTCTTTTTCTAAGGAAATAGTCCATTGTTGCAGGTACGTCTCCTTGGATAGAAAAGAGACTAAACGGGTTAAAACATGAACTATCGTACTACTCCATCTTTCTGGACTGCTTTCTGCAGTCAAAAGAGAGATGTCATTCAAATCTATGCCCTCATCTTCTTTGTTTGAAGGTTCGTTTACAGTAATATTGCATTCCTTTAACTGCAAAAACTTGCTCATCTCCTTCCAGAGGTTTCTGAGGTATTTATCCTTGTATTCGAGCTCTGTTAATGCATCCTTCAATCCATCGTAGAGGTCCTTCATTACTTTAACAGATTTTGGTTCATCATGGAGGCCTTTTGTACCTGCTCTTGTATTTAAAGTATCCTGAGTAATTATACTTCCAATCAGTAGTTGTGCATGTGGACAAGTAAAATAATAATATTGTCAAGGAATCGGAAATTGCACATTACAGAAAAACCATGTTACCTCCACTTTCAAATGGTTCATATTGTCCTTCAATGCACACTCATCTTCTTCCATCAATATCTTTCTGTATAAAAGTCAGCTTCAATGTTATTCCAAATAAATCCTGATATATTGTTTTATGATATGTTAAATTTGTAAATGCACCTTGGTCGTCCTTGGGAAGCTCGTGAAATGGTATGAATGCTTTGACTTGACTCTGTCCCCTCAGAAACAGGTGGGGGAGAACGTGATTGAGATACAAGATATTGATCTTGAATATCTGATTCCATGCTTCGGAGGGATGGTGGTCCTTTGCCAGATGAGAACATAGCAGAAATTGAAAACCCTGAAAAAAACTTCTCACCCAATTCATCTTCTTTGCATGACCTAGGAGAGCTAACTTTTTTGTTATTGGAACTGCTTTTGCATTTCACTTCCTTATTTCTAGAGAAACAATCCCTTGATTTGACTCTTGTGCCAGGAGTTCCATGGCTGTGAGTCCGAGAATCTGACTCTGAGTTCGAATCAACGTTGTCGCTCTGCACTTTGGATGATGCTGATTTCCTGAAATGCTTATGATGGCTCGGACTGGCATAATCATTCTCAAATAACGTTGAAGATCTAGATTTCGTGGGAGATGAACATCCTACATCCGAATCCGAAGTTTCTATAAATGACTTCCGATTTTCTGTGATTGAAATACTTTCATCTGTTGTGCAGCATTCATTTGCAGAAACAGAGGCATTCTTGCCATCTTTTGGTCGTCTTTCCAGCTCCACTGAAATATTGGGCTGTTGGAGGTTGAGCCACTATACATATAGACAGAAACGAGATCACAAAACTGCTTTTACCCTGAAAAGAAAAATTTAAAAACCGTACCTGATTCTCGAGGGTTTCAAACCGTTTTTCAATATCTTGTACCACTGACATCTCTATGACAGCACAAAAGAGACCAAGTCCAAGTGCTTTGAAGCCCTACCCCTGCCAAAACTGGCTAGAAGGCAAGAATGAGCTTCCAACATCCCGTTGAATTGCCCTAGCTAAAAGTCATTTGTATCTGGGAATAACGAAAATGGTGCTCATCTGCAAGCAAATTAAAGAAAGGCAGCAAGTAAGAATCTGTCCCATGGAATTCAAGCAAGGAGCAAGACCCAATAAATGTTTTGGACACTGGCTGGAAATGGTTAGCCGCGAATTCCGAACCAAGGGATAAATCGAGGGTTAACAAACAAAAACGTGAAAGATGGATTCGACCGGAATTAGGTCCAGTTCGTTGATTATCCCTGGAGTGTGAAAGCAAAAAAACGTTGATCTCGACCGTCGGATCGTATTGTGCCAAGATTTGTTTGGGTAAGTATAAGCATACGGCAACTTTTGGTTTAGGTTGCGAATGTGCTGAGGTATATGCCTTTAGCAATGCTGATATATTTGAGGTATTTTGTCTAAGGGAAAAACTCTGAAATACCCTTATGTTTTGCTAAAATTAACAAAACGCCCCTAGTTTTGGGGGTATTTTTATGGAAATGATCATAACTTTTTTGTGATGATCCAAATGAGAATGAGCTTTTCAGAGCTATTGTAAAGGAGGATGAGATCTTTTCATCAAAGGTAAGATCATATAAATCGGAGTCTTAAATCACAAGTTATGCTATTTTTAATACACAAGAAAATTGTAGAAATTTCAGAGGGATTTAGAAGACCATAACTTGAGATTTCGGAATCCGATTCAGGAGATGTTAACTTTCACGGAAAGATCTCAACCTCTTCTACAATATATCTGAAAGGCTCATTCTCATTTGGATCACCACAAAAAAGTTATGATCATTTCCATAAAAATACCCCCAAAAGTAGGGGCCAGGCCTCGAATTTAGTTTTTGCACTAACCAGCAAAAATGTCGCCCTTCATCTATACTAATCGGATTTTTGAGAAAAACACCCCTAATTTGCCGGATTTTACACTAATTTTATAAAATTTCGACCGGAAATTTGCCTGCATCTACTTTATCAAATCGGATATTTCTAACTTTAATCGGAAATTCTGGGGAGGAACCCCCCTAATTTCGACCCTTGGTAGGGGCGTTTTGTTAATTTTAGCAAAACATAAGGGTATTTCAGAGTTTTTCCCTTTGTCTAACATAGCTTCATGGGTGCCGTTCAAGCCTTAAATTTGAATGAGACCCTAATATCTTTTTTTAATGGCATTTTTCAATTGGAGGGCAAATTTTTGGCCTCTTGAACATAAATGCCTCACTTGAGAATCCCTTTAATGCTAGAATTCAGCAATACAATGTTAGCACAAACCAAGAACCACATTATGCTAAATACCAGAACATCGTCAAGTCATCCAAATAAGTTGTAAATGCACATGTCATAGCCTTACTAGAACTATAAGATAACCATGAGACCATGAGAAGCCTTATGATTAGCATGAGATATCCATAAGCATGCAGTGCCTACACTGGTTCTATAATTACCACCTAGGTTGCTTAGGCCTTGCAGCCAATATGGGCAAGGTAAGCCTCATGTGTACACACCTTCCTAGCTTGTGTGCAGTGCTAAGGGACCAGTTCCACACGATGAAGCACCCTCATTGGGGCGGCAATGCCTAGTCTCAAGAACGAGAACGAGATCAAGAACAACCACAAGTCCAAGCCACTGCAAATGGACTCTGGCCTTGGATGATATGCATCAGCAAAGAACTTAGCACATGTCCCACATGTCAAAGTTTAGACCATGTTTATCATCATATGATCCAAGAATCAAGAGTTATGGTTCACATGCATTTTCCATGCACCAGGAACAACATAGAACAATGTCAACTCTTGCAACGATATCATATAGAACATATCATATTCATGTTCTACCGCATCATGATGTCAAATATTCAACAAGTACATGCTAACGTGATGCAATTGTGAACACACAACCATGGAATCCAAGCATGTAGCATGTCTAGATACATTATACAAGAGCGGATAAAAGGTCTAGCATTCCCTCCCCCCTCTCCCTCCCCCCAATAGGAAAAGCTTATATTAAGATGCTATAATATCCTAATTCCCAAGCAATCATGGTATTTATACATTTTGCATGTTCAATATAATGTACAAGAATCATATAGCAACTACAACAAACTTCCATAGCATGCTCCTCCATAGTCACTTCCTCCATAAAGAGTGAACATCTCGCAAAATACTCATATACAATTAAATATGTTAGCTTTTCTTTCTTATTAATAGATCAATTCAATATCTTAGCATCTTATTTGGCCAACAACAATTCCATGCCATTGCCATACTCCAAAAGCCCATATAAGCTTCTCTAGGTTGTCTTTAGCATACATCCTCTTACTATCCAACTAGGAGATTAACGTGTCTCACACTAACTCCACATTTGTTTCTTAGCAGTACAATTCCATATTATCATTTATTTTAGCATCTTAACTTCAATCTGATTATCATAGGTACATATACATCTTTGTCTATCTTCTAAATTAACATCTTGTCACATGGCGCGGGTGGTGCCTTTCATGCCATCGCTAGAACCTCCATGTAACCCACATGAGTTACATTATTTCTAAGGTTCTTCTCATTTTCACATAGCTTTTATTGGCAACTGTTACTTCCCAATAGCTCTATATCCATATTTAAAGCATTCCCATAGCTAGCTATTTAATTGTTATTTTCTTTTGTTTGTATTTCTTTGGCACATAACCGCCTACACTAGACTTTGTTGCTCCTCCCACAATAATCTTAGATTAGTTCTTACTTCCTCTTATATTCCATAGTGACACAAAAATCAGTCAGCCCCATGTATTATTTCAAGATCACTCAAATTCCTTTGATACTAACATTTAAATCATTAAATCCTGATTCTTTCCCTCAATAACAGTAACAAGCTAAGCATTCCTGAGGATTCCTTTAAGTATAGACGGCTTGCAGATATATATGTGCCTCAAAAGACTGGCTTTTAGCTCCAAGGATCAATTTGTAGAAGAAGATACATAGTGCGGTCAATTCTGGCCCATCATCATTATTTCTATTATAACTCTACTATGTGAATGAGTTTCGGCATGATCAGACTCAGTCCAGAACGTTGATTCAAAAACCTTTCAAGCAAAGTAAAAATCACCTGAAAAGGATTTCTAATCACCGAGATATAATGCTCCAAACTTTGACCAGATTATCATATACAAAACACCTCATATCTTTCCAAAATTGCCTAGTTTGCTAAACATAATAAGCAAGTCAAATGTATTGACCACCACCAGTGCTGCGCAAAGTTTTTAGGTTCCATCGGAAAATTTTGTATTGTTACTTTGGCAAGTGAGATATCTTGTATTTAAAGCCGGAACTTTATGTTGTCTTAATAGAAAACTACAAGAAAACTTGTCGGAAAAATTCCTACGATGCACTCACTTTATCGAAAATTTTCCAATTCCAACTAGTTGGTTTATCGTGTTCCCTAGAATTCGCCCAACATTGACCACCACCAACCGATTTGACATATATGCATTAAAATACTCAGAATGGCAGCATAGATATTCACATCAAATCCAATACATACTATGACACTCTTTGAATGGCCAAATCTAGAAAGTAGCAAGTAGTTTTAGAGTCTCAGGTGAGGGAGAAGACACCAGACTTGTTTACAAGTTTTAACAGACTATAGCTGTTCAAGAGCTTCGCATGGCGCTTGCGAAGACATTAGGTCATATCCAGGGGTTGTTGGAAAGCCAAGGAGTGAACTCTGCGATCCTGGAAGGGGTGCTCTTCGATCTCATCTCAACCTTTGCAAGGCTTTGTTGCTGAAAGAGCTTCATGAGATAGAAGCAGTGAGATGAGACACGATCCAGATGCGAGATGCATCAAGAGGAAGATGGGAGAGTAGTTTGTATAAGTGTTGTTTGTCTTGTTTACAGTGTGGTTGTATGGCCGCCTCCTTATGGACGCTATGTCCTGTATAAATGGTTGAGTTTCAGACCTTAGTCAGTCTTGTAAAAATTATATGTTGATGTTTATGACAATGTTGTTTTTCTACCATATGTCTAATCTAAACCTTAGGAATTGTCATGCATTTTTGGGTTGCCCCTAGGGGGGAAAACCCTTGCTCATGTGGGTTTTCGGCATATTCCAAGTATATGTTGGAATATACTTAGAATATGCCAAAAACTGCTCCAAACCCGCTATTTCCTGTAAACTGGCGGTCACCAGTGTTGTTGGGGCGGCCGCTATGCAAACTGGCTAACCGGTTGTGCTGTTCCTACGGAATGTGGGCATTTTTATATCTGCACTGAGCCAGATTTGCTGCTTAGAAAGGCACCCTTGCTTCTTCTTCTATATATTCTCTGAGAAGGGAAAGCGCAGGGTCAGATCGAAATATGGAACGCCACTTTTGCATTTTTCGATTCCATGGTCCTCAAGGCTGCCTTGCACTTGCAAATTCCTGATATTTTGTCCAACTAAATTCCTGATATTTTGTCCAAGGCTGGTTCACAGGGTTTAACTGTGAAAGAAGTTGCAGAAAGACTTCCAAGCAAGAACCCCAACACGGACTACTTATTTAGAATCATGAGGTTTCTGGTTTGCCACAGAATTTTCAGCCAAACAGAGCATCAAAAGGAGGTAAGATATGGTCTTACAAGGTCATCTAGGTGGCTTATTATGGAAAATAATCCTTCTTCTTTTGCACCTTTTGCCCTCTTTGAATTGGACAAAGTGGCCTTTGCACCATGGCATCACCTTGCTCATTCTGTATTGGAAAATGCCAATGCCTTCGAGCTAGCTAATGGCCTACCTGTGTTTGATTATGCAGACCAAAATCCTTCTTTCAGCAAGCTGTTCAATGAGGCCATGGTTGCTGGCATCAAGATTATCCAAGATGTTTTAAAGCACTACGATGGTTTTAAAGATGTCAGAGTATTGACTGATGTTGGAGGAGGATTTGGTGGGTTCGTCTCCAAAATAGTAGAGCCTTATCCACACATTAGAGACATTAATTATGATTTGCCTCATGTGTTGGCATTGGCGCTAAGCATCCAGGTTAGGCCACTTCTAATGTTAAGTAATTTCCATATTGTTGGTGTTGTTGTATGAGCATCTCATAAACCAGATCATTTTATCTTCATAATGCTACTTCAGTTTGTTTGGAGGTTAGGAATCATGCTCTCTATGCCTAGTCTATATTGAGACATTAGCTCCGTTGCTAAAGCTGAGGTTTTATTTTGTCAAAGATCAGTCCTAGGGGGTTTTTTTTCTTTGGTCTATGTTACTTTGAATGTACCAGGTCAGTCCTAATTTTTCTAATATGGATCTTATTAATGAAAAATCTGAACCAGGTGTGGAGCATGTAGGCGGAGATATGTTCAAGAGTGTACCAGGTGCTGATGCCATTATAATGAAGGTAATTAATGGGATAGATTAGCCTTAATCCAGTTTTAAAACTAACGATGAAATGCAGTGGATTTTGCATGACTGGGATGACCAAAAGTGTGGTGAGCTTATGAAAAACTACCATGTGGCACTGCCAGACCATGGAAAGGTGATAATTGTGGAAATGGTGTTGCAAACCCTCACAAAAATGCTGGTTTAAACATGGCGCTTGATCTTCTGATGATAGCTCACACTTCAGGCAAAGAAAGAATAGAAGAGGAGTGGAACTCCCTTCTCACATCTGCTAGCTTCCCAACCATTAACATAATTAAGATTTCTGGCTGTACAGCTGTTATAAAAGACTTCAAATCCTAACATGCTCACGTCCTTTGAAGTAGATTTACTTTATGTTTTTGATATTGCTAAAATAAAGATTATTCAAATCTTAACCCGCTCATAGCATTTGAAATAGATCTAGTTCTTGTAGCTCTTGTTCATAACTAATACCAAGGGTTATGCCATGCACACAGTTTGAAAATGATAAATATCTAATATGGATCTTATTAATAAAAACTCTGAACCAGGTGTGGAGCATGTAGGTGGAGATATGTTCAAGAGTGTACCAGGTGCTGATGCCATTATAATGAAGGTAATTATGCTGATAATGGAATAGATAAATGGCTAATCTATTCCATTATCTTAAATCTAATCTTAAATCTAATTATCTTAATCTAATCCTTAAATGGCATTTCATTGTTAGTTTTATAAACGATGAAATGCAGTGGATTTTGCATGACTGGGATGACCAAAAAGTGTGGTGAGCTTATGAAAAACTGCCATGTGGCATTGCCAGACTATGAAAGGTGTTAATTGCGGAAGTGGTGCTGCAAATCCCTCACAAAAATGCTGGCTTAAACATGGCGCTTGATCTTCTGATGATAGCTCACACTTCAGGCAAAGAAAGAACAGAAAAAGAGTGGAACTTTCTTCTCACATCTGCCGGCTTCCCCATTAACATAATTAAGATTTCTGGTTGTAGTAGACTAGGTCAATATATGTGTTCATGCTGTCAGTTCGAGCTTGGCGCGAATTGTTAGAATGAGTACACGCCAGAAACGTTTTGAGCACGCAGGAGATTGCTAGTTCGCGTCAGGCGCGAATTGGCAATCTACTGCCTGTCCAAAACATTTCTGGCGCGTCGCGAATTGGCAGCATGACTATGCGCCAGAAACGTTTTGGGCAGGCAATAGATTGCCAATTCGCATCTGGCACGTATTCATGCTTCGCGCCAGGCGCGAATTGGCAATCTACTGCATGCCCAAAACGTTTCTAGCGTGTATTCAGCTGCCAATTCGCCAGCACGACTACATGGCTGGCTTTGTCCGTTCCTGATTATCCTTTTGGCTGATATGATTTCCTTATTCGTGCAGCCCTTACGTGGAACAACTCCGTCATGCCCGCCAGCAATGGATAGAATATGGAAGACCGCTGCAAACAAAACAGGGAGGCACGAAGTCTGAGGAGTATAAGGCGTTGGAAAAGACCTTGGCCCAGACTATCATCCAAGATAAGAAACCAAGGCCCAAAAAGACAGGAAAAAAAAGTGGGGAGGAAGCAGGGGAGACGTCTGAAGCATCTTCCAGAGGCCCTACAGATGCCTAGAGGATCGTCTTTGCTAAGGATGAAGTCTGGGTGAAGTGGAATGAGTTTTGGGATGCTTATGCTCAGAAACAGCTGTCAGATGCAATGGGAAGAGTGCCTCCTCAAGATACTTCAATATTTGATTTGAAGACCACCGAGATGAGGAAAGTACAGGGCCTTCAGGATGATGAAGTCATTTGGCTGTTAGATCAATGCATAAACAAAGAAGTTCTGTACAAAAAGTCTTCTTCAGTTAAGGACAAAATGTCCTTCGTTGATTGTTGCACTCATATAAAGGACATGCGAGTTATGAAGGTAGTAGTTGGTCAAGAACTTCAGAAGCTATCTGATGATGTAACATTGTCTGAACTCGGCCTGCTAGACAAGTATGGCATGTCTACTGATGACATCAAGAAATACGTCTTCTGGTCCAAGGACTTTATGCAAAACAGGAAATCAAAGAACCAACAACACACTACAAAACTATCAGATAAGGTGATGGCTGAGCTGAGAAGAAAGGTTGCCATCCTGAAAGATGCTGCTGGTGACTTACCTGCACTCCAATACCTGGTCTCTACTGGCTATAAAAATCTCCTACCCGATACAACAATAGGCCCTCGTAATATTTCTCTGTTTGTATTGGATAGCAGGACTGCAAAAGGAGAGAAGGGGATGACTCCAAAAGAGTACAACAGTTTTTTTACTAGTTGCATAGGCTTAACAACTGAGAAGCTCTTTACTATTGTCATCATATGCCCCCCAGGAGAGCCTCATATGCATGCTTTGGTGGCTTCATACGACTTGGAATGCCTAAAGGTCGTTAGGGAAGGTACTCTTCTCTTTGAGACAAAGGATACTGATTTGAGGATGCAGTTTAAAAGCGCCTGTATAATCTTCATAATGATATCCCTTGTGCCAGATGATGACTATGAGGTAGCTAAGAGTAAAGGGGCATCAGATAAAGGTGCATGGCAGTGTTTTCTTTTGGATGAACCCAGCTTGAAAAATGTCTTCTACAAAGCAGATGGTCCGGATGAAGCGAATGAATGCCAGGAATTTGATGTTCCTGACCTTTACCAGAAAGACATCACTCTGGAATTGCTGACAAAAGAAAAGGGTCCCTTGAATAAACATGGGTTTGCAATCAATCTGGCAAGCTATGTTGTTGAGGCTTTTGCACCACTTGACACCACTTGCTGTGAACTTCATGTTAGAGGGTATATTGGTAGAGAAGCCCTGAAGACATCAAGAAGATGTCTAAGTTTCGTCAACGATGACTAGTCCAGGGATTTCTTTGAAGTGTTTTTCGAAAAGGTACTACCCACGGCTGATTGGGGTCCTCTCAAAGATAAAAACCCATTGGCTTTGGTACCTTACAAAGGGCAGAACCGGACTACTATTTCATAAAAACCTCCAAGGGCAAGTCCAGAATGTTCAAAAAGCAATGCAACCTCCCAGGAGAAGGCCGAAATGCTGGCGCGAGAACGTGAGATCATGGAGCAATGGAGTCCATGCTTGGTAATATTTCAACTGGTAATGTTACACTTGGGGGTATGACTACGGTAGTTCCTGATACAAGTCAGGATGATCATGCAAGCTCAGATTCAACCACTGAGGTTAGGAATCAAAACCCTGAGTTAGCTTTCATAGAAGAGAACGTGTCCGAACTAAACCGTGGAGTTGATGCTTCTGGCAGTAAGCATCCGGGGAGTGAAGTATACGCTACGACTGCTAGGGATGACAACGATGATGAAAGGTAATTCACGCCAGACGCGATATGTAGCTTACTTCTGACGGACAAAAACGCGCTTGGCGTATATTGCAGATCATTTTTGTATGGCTAACTCTTTGTTTTCCATGGTTCAGGGCTCCACCTGCTTGTGACAAAATTATTGTCTTTGATCTGAATGGTGTCTTGTATAAAACGTTTCCTAAGAAGCTTATTAACAGGGATGACTTCGAACAAGTCCCTCTAGAATTGAATACTAAGTGGATCTATCCTCGCCCACACTTAGAAGTTATGATGAATGAGGCATTCAGATTGTTTCGAGTTGCCATCTGGTCCTCAATGGAACGCAAAAATATTGATGTTCTTAGGGTCTTACCAGGCATGAATCGAGACTTTGTGCAATTTTGGACCAAACTAAGTGGATAAAGTTTCCACATCCAAGAGATCCGAATGGCAAACCAGTCTTCGTGAAACATCTTGGTACTATGATGGATCAGCTTGGCATTCAAAAGAAAGAGGACATCGTAATAGTAGATGATGATGCTCTTAAGTGCTTTTATAATCAAGGTCAGACTCTAAATCCACCAGGTTAATTATAGTCCACTAGATTACTCAACAGATGAGTTTCTAGTACTATTCATGTCCATCATGAGTGGCTTGGTTGCTGGTAAAACAGTATCAGATGTTGTCAAAACGCATCCAGAACTAGATCGGACTAAAGAGATGGATCCCTATCTTGAGAGTTATTTGACAAAGAAAGGACTAGTCCCTCCATGATGTAATCTTTATATCAAGTGAATACAATGTAAAAAGTGTTCTGTGTATATTGATGTGTTGTTATCTACAAATGCTAATCAAACAACACATTCTTCACACTAAAACAAGAAAATGTTAAACCACCCACTACTATAATGTAAAAATTTACAACCTTGCAAAACAGTATGTCACACACCACAACACTATATTGAAAAAAGGGTATGCAAAAGTGGCGTGCTTTTGGAACAAACATAAATCCAATTTAAATGAATGATGGTTTTTTGAGCTTTTCAGTTCGTGTTATTCTTTGTGATTGCAACACATGTCCCTAATCCAAGGGGGGTTCACTTTTGTTAGGCGTAAATCATATCAGCGTGGACAACAAGGGGTTTTTTATTGGCTTTATACGTAAACGCATACACTAAAAATATATGGGAGTTTTGGTAATGTATCAAAACACGAAAAGGGTGGTGCAGAGGAGCTTTGCATCGTGGTAGATATGCCAAGGGGTACCTTGATAGATTTGGTTCGGGATAGGTTCATATTTGAAGTTTAATAGGCAAGGCTCAATTTTATTTTTTTTTCCTAGGATTCTGCCGCGGGCTAGATTTTTGGATTTTACTTACCATTTTCCTTTTTCTTTACGATTTGCTTGCTTGGATGATTCCCTTCTTTGAATAACATGGTAATGGTGATGTGTTCGTTTCTATTCCAGACTCAGGTGCATACCGAAGTCACCGAAGTTGGGTGGAGTTTCAAATCATTGTGCAACACTTCATTGAGAATAGGTAGGTATTCGATAAGGAAATGCAAAGCATTTTTAATGTCTTTAACAAGTTTTGGGCCCTTTGATAGTTACGTGCTTTTTTAAGATCGATACTCTCAAGTTTAAGCTTTTGTTATAATCACGGATCACTACAAGGGATCAACGTCGATAATCGACATTTCTCCGTCGATTGTCGACCTAAACGGGTCGATAATCGACGGTCAACGTCGATCGTCTACGTTGACCAGTCAAACGTCGACCAGTGACCATTTAACGTCGATCATCGACGCTCAGTTGGAGTGACGTGTCGCCTTTGGCCTCGTGGCATGCCTACACGGTCGCCGACGACCGCGTGGCTATGCGGCGGGCGAAAGCGTCCATCATCGGCGTTGTGTCGATGATGACATGGCGATGCACGCCCCCGATGCGGCGTGGGTCGCGGCGTGGCGTGGGAACGTCGATCATCGGCGTTGGTCGGAATGACATTGAATGTGTGGTCGGCCGAGGCGGCGACGGGTCGCCCGCTAGGCATGCCTACGTGGTGTTGAACGCCGATCATCGACGTTAAACGTCGATGATAGAAGCGATATTTTTGGCGGGGAACCCGAGAGGGTATTTATCTTTATTTCATTGTTGTTGTAGTCGACCTCTTGAGAGTTCTTGGCCCGTGGGCGTGTTTTCTCTCTCTTCATAAGGTAAGATATTGCATTAACACTAAGTTTATCATGTTCATACCATTAATTCCTCATAGATATTGATTAAAGCAAAAAGTTCTTTAAAAATGTTTTACAAAAGTGTGGGTAGGTTGATCGGATATCGGTCAGCTCCATCCCGAATGGAGAGGACTATAGTATGGGGTTCAGCCTACCTCAATCATATTGTCTATAAATTTTCAAAAGTGTGGGTAACTTGATCAAGAATCATTGGTAGGCTCCATCTCGAATGGGAGGACTACGTGTATCGGGTCAGGCCTACCTCAATCATATTGTCTATAAATATTACAAATTGTATGAAGGGTAGCATGATCAAGGTATCGGTCGGCTCCATCTCGAATGGAGAGGACTAGGTGTATCGGGTTCAGTCCCACAATTAGTGGTTGCTAAACATTACAATATGGGTTTAGGGTTGCGTGATCAAGGTCTTTTAGTCGGCTCCATCCTGAATGGAGGACTAGATATCGGGAGTTCGGGGCCCTCAATCAAATAGATCTAAAGTCACATTAATACATTAAATTAGTTTTATTAACATTTTTGCTTGTAGTAAACAACATGGACAAACGTCGTGCCGACCATGAACGTAAAATGCAACAAAAGCCGCTAAGATTGTTAAATGGCGATCACAAGAAAGATGTTACTCCAACAATTGCCACAAATAGTCCACTTAGACCCTTGGTCCGAAGTCTTCCCGCGAGCCTTAGTGGCATGCACGAAATGAATGCCGCCCGACGTATGTACTAGAAACATGTTTTCAATGATTGCCAACTTTGTATCCTAATAAACTTTTTTTCGGGTTGTACTTGACAGAGCGGCTTTATTGCAATTCTTGTGATGTGCAAAGGACAAATAAAACGGATGAGAAAGACTATCATCGATCACGCTGATAAATACATCGGTGAATGGTCGATAAATCCAGCGCTCTCGATGCACATGTCGGATATTCCAACGAGGTACGCCAACAGCTTCTCAACATTTGAATCGACATCTCAACTTATTTTTACTTGCATTTTCTTAGGAAGAAACCGAGAATGAAGTGAGCTCGGAAGCAATATGTAGATTTTGGGGCCATGTTGTCCTTTGGAAGCGATGATATTGACACCATAAATGCTTTCATAGAGAACCCGCAAAAGAAAAGCCATCAACTTCGCAAAGAGTATCCCATTACGTGATAGAACTTCCTACGATGGCCGTGAAAGCCATGATTCTAGGAAATAACAACGTTCACCACAATTGAATGTACTAGATCCCTGTGGAAGAAAATAGCATTCACAGAACTAGTCCATTTGCTAAAGCCTTTTACGACACGATGATCGTGAAAAATTTGGTATATGGCCTAGAGGTAAGCCAATTATTTATGGGGAGCCATTTACATATTGGGGGTAGGCAAGACTTGATTAAACTAGTCGTGTCCCCGTGCTGGTCTGGGGATTATATATTATGACAAATATAAAAGTCAAAGATGGCACGAAAGTGTTCCTTTGATGCCATATGTAGGTCCCGAATACAACTTCCGGAGGCTTGGCATAAATTGAGTAAGCACATGGCGATGCTCATCTATGGCCTAAATTCTAATGCACTAAGAATAATAGCCTTCGATAAATAAAGAAAGATTTGAAATACATTGATGGTCGTCCGCAATTACATGGAAACCTTGTTGCTTTTATTAACAACTCTATCGAGAATCCAGAGCTACCAATTGTGATTTCGCCGAGGCAAAAAAGGACCAAGAAGATTTCTTTAAAGGAAAATTGAAGGAGATATATTATGGTAGATGCTATAAAGAGTCTTCGCGGTTGGTGATGAATTGTTCATTCAAGATGAATACTGTAGACCAATACCGCAGGTCTTTTGATGATGTACTCGAATTATAATTAATATAAGTTGTGTTGTCCTTTGTGGGGAGTCTTACCATGTATTTAATTATTATTTTGTGGAATGAAATTATATGATTATTATCATCAATAAGTGGTTTTGCTTAAGACGCGGAAATTTATATTTCTTATATTACAACATGTTTAAGAACTCACTGCCACGCCTCAATGCATGTAACATATATTTTTGTATCCGCAATCAGGCCGGGCGAAAGTGGATATGAGACCACATCCAAGTTTTGTCACGAATTGGCTTACATCAAGAGTCATTGCCGCGGCTAGCGAAAATAGAATACATCGAGCAATATGGTACAAACATCTAAGACAACATATGATGAAGAGTACAACATCGAAGAGGACGAGCACAACGATGAAGACGACGAGCAATAACGATGAAGACGACGTCGGCCACATGGAGGTTGAGGAACCCATGGCCGATATGTTAGATGCGTTACCCGATCTTCGGACAACGACCTCGACGGAAGAAGCAAATACTCCTATTGACGGTCATGAAGATTTATTGGAGGAGGCACAAAGTATTATATATGGGGCAACCAGATCTAGATTGGCAACATCTTTATTGATATTAAACCTTCAAGCCAAATTAAATGGAGCAACGCCAAATACGACTTTGTTACGGTAAGTACACTTGAAATCACCAAGTTAATTGAATTCGTGATTGAATGAATGTATCCGAGAAAAACAACGACTTCATGCAGGTTATTACAAGAGAAAATACTTCCACAAGGGAACACTATACCTAGGAGCCGCGATGAAATAAAAACATATTGGCAAGTAGTGGTTTGGGATACCATAGGATTCATGCTTGTCCAAATGATGACATGGTATATTATCCAAATGACATCTACAAGGACACAAAAACGCGTCTCTAAATGTGGTGCTGCTAGGTACAATCTAGACGCCAAGGGAAAGACCGTCCCGATAAAGGTGGTTCGCCATTTCCATTGATCCCGCCAAGATAAAGCTATTGTTTCGATGTGAGTCTCTAGCTTCCATCATGGGTTGGTGTGTCGCTAATGCATCAAGTGACAATATGCTTCGTGTGGTTAGTGATCGCAAGCAATGGAAGCATATTGATGAAACATGGCCGTAATTTGGAAGTGAGCCACGAAATCTCGGGATTAGGGTCCGGCAACGGATGACGTTAATCCTTATGGACGCCTACCGGCCGCATGGTCAACGTACCAGTGGTGTTAATCAACTACAATCTACCCCCATGGTTGCTAATGAAGACTAGCCATTTAATGGTTGTCTTACTAGTACCGTGACCTAAAAAGCCGATACACTAGGATCCATACCTCAAAATAGTTATTGATGAACTTTTTGTACCGTGGGAGTGTAGGTATTGAAGTTTATGATGTCTCAAGAGAACTCCATGCGGAACAAAGATTTACCTTTGAGAGCAATCCGATGTGGACAACGAAGTGATTGGCCCGGGTTTGTATGAAATCTCCGGACTCAAGTGTCTGGATATGTCACGATGCCACTTGTGTGGATTTGAACAATTGAATTCACGCCGGCCAACGGCATTGCACAAGAATGTCTATGCAAACTTCGTGAGATTCCTACCACTTGAAAATCGACTTTCGATACGTAGGGCCCAAGAGACAAACACAAGAATCAAGAACCTCCCAAAAGGTTGACAATGAAAGATTGGGGTAACCAATGGGATACGCAAACAAAGAAAAAAAAAAAAAGTCATGAGAAGGACAAACAAGTCGGGGAATGAAGTGGAAATCATCCTTCTTCCTTCTACCATATTGGATGTAATTGAAGATCCATCATCTTCTTGATCCTATGCATATCTTCAAAAATGTTTCGCCGCCCATTTGGAGGCACGCCACGTGATGTAAGGACAAAATACGGAGGATCTACAAGAAGCTGGATCAAGGCCAAAGCATGGCTAAATGTAGAAGAAGGAACAAGGCCACAGTCGATTGGATGGGTGTTTCAGAAAAGGTATGAAGCTCACCAGATGATATCAAGGCTATAAAAGACTCGACGATATATGCATTCGCTATGAATAACTTTTTGAACGGGGGAGTCAACAGGTTGAAATCCCACCATTGGCATAAGATGTTGCGTATGCTTCGCGCTCATTATCGCTAGTTTACATTGTATGTTTAAGTACTTGAACGCAACATAATTGCATTCGACATGTGCGCTTTGTTATGCCTATTGTTCTAAGAGGTCGCTCACGACGGTCCACTACATGCAATATGTCTCCTATCGAGTTTTCTAGGTTCGCATTGCATTTTGAAATCACTTTATTTGACTTGATTTTGAACTCACAATTTGTTTTTCTTTTCCTATTGACATGTAGATGGATTACAAAAAAAAGAGATTCCAACAATAGAAATTGCGCACATAAAGTTAGTTGAAGCATGTTGTATGCTCGAGAAAGAATTCCCAACGAGTTTCTTAGACATACAAACTCACCTATTAGTTCACTTAGTGGACGTCTATGGAGCTTGTGCACAACCAATCCTAGGTGGATGTTTTTCATAGAATCCATTTTTAAAGGTCCTCAAGGACTTTTGTGCGCCAAAGGCAAGGCCCGATGGTTAGCCCGAGTCATTATTCTATGTCACCGAAGTTCTACCGATCTACACCCCAATGCTCCACGATTATGGACCGATGAAGACAACCCGACTATAATTGGAGAAGTTCCGAAGGAAGACCGCGAAAGCAAATTTTTCACAATAGAGGAACAAGTTTAAAGTCAATAAGTTTTCATCTACAACTCCACTCACATGGAGAAATGGATAAAAGGCAATGGCGAAGCAAAAACAAAAAGAGATGATGAGAGAAGATTTTCATCGACAAAAGTATCGCGAAACAACCATTTCCAACGATCTACAAAGCTATGCCAAGTGATATAAACAAAATTTTGTTGTCCCAACAACTAGAGGCTGCAAGGAACGCGGCTAACATGTTTCTAGTGAAGAATTGGCATATACTAAAGGTATGGTTCATTGTGTAAGTGCAACTTTATATATAGTTATCATTTTCCTTTGTTATTTTGAACGCTTTGTTTTCTTTCTTTATAGTATAATTCATATGCATCAATGTGGTTCTCCTCGGTGCTCACTTCCGACGGAAAAGCACCTGATGAAGGAAACGCGACTTATGATTGTGGCATATCAGAAAGTTTAATACAGTTTGCCGACCGGTAAGTGCACCTAAATCCAAATAAGCAATGTTGGAATGGATTGGAACTATTAAGACTATCATTGAGGTCGATATGGTCAGCAATATTCAAAGCAATGTTGTTTGATGTAGAATGGTTTGATCTTTATGTACTGGTGCTCATGCCACTATACGCAAAGATCATAGTGGTTTGTATTCACTAGATTCACCTGGTCGATATCGGGTCAAGACACGCCATGAGGGTTGAGCAATGTGAACAAGTATGTTTACTTAGATTTGATAAATTTATATATGTAATACTAAATGAGCTAATGTAATAGAGGTTTTGTAGGTCACCTTCATTCCGCATCCTTTGCAAGATACTTGGTGGTTTGTAATCCGTGTAAGGCTCAAGCCCCGGCCGAGATATTTGAGGGCCAAGAAGAGATGACAAATGTAATATGGAGGCTAGACTATTTTTATGATATGAGACCACCATTGTTTGAACTTGCAATTTGTATTAATATTATATTTTTTCACATATGAATAAGAAAATACTTTGACACGATTATTTTGTGTATACTATAGGCAACAATAATATTGCAACTTCCATAAGCAATTTCTTCCACGCTGCCCAACATATGTCACCTAGACACTCCATACAAGGGTGAAGTCCAACTACCGGATCGCCCTAATGGCCTCTACCCTCTTTGGAGAAATTGAAAGCACGGACCCTAAAATCCCCCTAAGTCTGCTGCCCCTAATTTCTCTCCCCAAGGCCCCGGGACGACGGGCTACACCTCCCTCTCCCAATCCGATTTGGCTCGCCAATGGACTCGAACGCCGACATTGCCCTCGGGACCAAGTTCCGCGGGCCGTAAGACCACCCGACTCCAAGAAGCGCCAAAGTAGCTCACTTCCATCACACTCTTAGTCAATTGGTCAGGATGTGGATGCTGGATACCGCCGTGGAGGGCATGAGTGTTTCTTTTCTTTGCAAACCGCCTTGTAACTTGCTCCTCAGGGTAATTTCGCCTATTCCTGATTCCATTTGGAAGGGTCGATTTGCCATTCCTGAGCCTCCTGCGTCTTAACGACAAGACATCATGTTTCTACAAGGTCGATTCTCAGACGCTCTCACGGCTTCTGACAAGTTCTCCCTAACCGACCTGAATCTTTTGGGCCTTCCCCGAAGAGGGGCTCCCGGAATCGGGAGGATCCAACTACGGATGGGGGAACCGGGCCCCGAGGGTGGTCATTACTGCAAACGGGAGCTACCGCTGAAGCGTGGGTCCTGAACTTTTTGATCCCCGCCTCTGGGGGTCTGGGACTCTCCCCCTGCGGAGGGATCCCCGCAAGGTCCCGGGCCTCGCTTGACTTGGGAAGGGTGCTACCGGTTCCGCAATCCGGCCGCCTTCGACCGCTCTAATGCTAACCCTTGACCTAGACCTTCTCCAAAAATTTCGAAATTGGGCTGTGGGGTCGAGATGGATTAGAATCCAAATGGCAAAAAATCATAATTTATTTTCAGACAATGCATTAATTGCGAATTTTATGAATGTTCTACATCGTGAAAAGCCCTCGACTTCTACTTACACATCGGGAGAGGACAGGCCCAAACTCCGGCCCGGCCGGTTCCCCTTTGCTCCGTATTCTGGCTGGCCAGCCGGGCAGGTCCCAGGCAATGACCAAGTCTCGCCTCCCCAAAACGCAAACCCTTCTAGAACCTTGCAACCCATGTGGTTTACTGCTTTTGGGAGGCCCCTCCTGTCGTGATTCGGGTGGGACCTTGCACCGTGACTTGACGCGGGAGTGGGGGTGTTGGACGCCAAAGCACGGAATTCTAAAATCCTCCCCCTAAGCCGCTGCCCCGGACTTCCTCTCCCCAAGGCCCCGGGGACCTGGACGCTTGCACCTCCCCTCCCGGAATCACGACGGCTCGCCAATGGACCGTAACGCCGACATTGCCCCGGGGACCAAGTTCCGGGCCAGAAGACCACCCGACTCCCAAGAAGCGCCAAAGTAGCTCACTTCCATCACACTCGTAGTCAATTGGCCTAGGATGTGGATGGATACTGCCGGGAGGGCATGAGTGTTTCTTTTGCAAAACCACCTTGTAACTTGCTCCCTAGGGTATTTCGCCATTCTACGACGATTTGGCAGGTCCATTTGCCATTCCTGAGCCTCCTGCGTCCGAACGGACAAGACATCATGTTTCTACAAGGTCAATTTCGTGACACCCTCAAGGGGTTTGACAAGTTCTCCCGCATCGACTGAATCTTTGGGCCCCCAAGAGGGGCCCCCTCGAATCCGAGGATCCAACTGGCGGATAGGGGAACCTGCCCGAGAGGTGGTGCCAGCTGCAGAAGCCCCCGGGAGAACGCAGTGAAGGGCTGCCTCGAACTTTTTGGATCCCGCCTCTTGGGGTCCTGGACTCTCCTCTTTGTGAGGGATCCCTGCAAGGTCCCCGCCTCGCTTTGACTTGGGAAGGGTGCCGCCGTTGCCCCGCAACCCGCTGCCCGACCGCTCTAATGCTAACCTTTGACCTAGACCTTCTCCTAAAATTTCAAAATTGGGTCAGGCCGAGATGGATTAGGAACCAGGCAAAAAAAATCATAATTTATTTTTCGTGACAATGCATTAATTATGAATTTATGAATGTCTTGCCATAAGCGAAAAGCGCCCCACTTCTACTTGCCACATCGGAGGAGGACAGGCCCAAACTCCGCCTCCAGTTCCCCTCCCTGTCATATTCCCTGGCTGCGCAGCCAGTCCTGTGCAATGCATTGCCTGGCCCCAAAACGAAAACCTTCTAGAACCCGGCAACTCACTGTGGTTTACGCTTTGAGGCCCTCTCCTTGTCGATTCCAAAGGACCTTGCCGCGGACTTGACGTGGAGTGGGGAGGTTGACGCCAGTGAGCACGGGACTCTAAAATCCTCCGTGAAGCTTGCTGTCTCACTTCTCTCTCCCCAAGGCCCCGGGACCGACGGGCACCTCCTCTCCGGAATCGGATTTGGGCCTCCAATGGACTGTGAACGCCGACATTGCCCCGGGACCAAGTTCCGCGGGCTGTGAAGACCATCCGACCTCCAAGAAGCGCTTTCAAAGTAGCTCACTTCCATCACACCTCAGAGTCAATTGGCCTAGGATGTGGATGCGGATACCGGCCGTGGAGGGCATGAGTGTTTTTTCTTTGCAAACCGACCTTGTAACTTGGTCCCTAGGGTAATTTCGCCTATTCCTGACGATTTGAAGGGTCGTCATTGCCATTCCGAGCCTCCTGCGTCTCTGTAACGACAAGACACCTGTTTCTACAAGGTCAATTCTCAGATCGCCCGCCGGTTTGACAAGTTCTCCTTGACCCATCTGAATCTTTTGGCCTTCCCAAGAGGGCCCTGAATCCGAGGATCCAAACGGCCGGATAGGGGAACCGGCTCCCGGAGGGTGGTGGTTAGCGCGGCAAATCGGGAGCCGCCGCCAGAAGGGTCGCCAGAACTTTTTGATCCCGCTTGGGGTCCGGACTTCCTCTTGTGAGGGATCCCCGCAAGGTCCGGGCCTCGTTTGACTTGGGGGAAGGGTGCCGCCTCTTTGTTCCCTAACGTCAGCCTGACCGTTTAATGCTAACCCTTTGACCTAGACCTTCTCCGAAAATTTTAAAATTGGTCAGGTGGCCTGAGATGGATTAGGAATCCAAATTCGCAAAAAATCAGAATTTATTTTCGCACAATGCATTAATTGCGAATTTATGAATGTCTACCATCAAGCGCCCGACTTCTACTTGCCACATCGGGAGGAGGACGTGCCCAAACTCCGCCCGGCCGCCCCTGTTCAGATTCTCGCCAGAGTTGCGCCGTCCCGTACCGCATCAAGTCTCGGCCCCCAAAACGCAAACCCTTCTAGAACCTCGCAACCTACGTGTTTTGAAAGCTGGGAGGCCCTCTCTTACGATCGGGCGGACCTTGCCGTGACTTGACGGGAGGGGGGGTGTTGACGGAAAGCACGCACTTAAAATCCTCCCTGCCTGCCCTCGAATTTCTCTCTCCCAAGGCTTGGGGACACGCCACCTCCCCTCCGGACCTGATTTGGCTCTCCTGCCACTGACCTTTAATCACGACATTGCCCCGCTGGGACCAAGCCTGTACACCACCCCACCTCCAAGAAGCCAAAGTAGTCACCCATCACACTCGTGAGTCACTGGCTCCAGGATGTGGATGATACCGTCAGTGGGAGGGCATGAGTGTTTTCTTTTCTTTGGAAACCCACCTGTACCACCCCAGGGGTAATTTCTCGCTACCATTCTGACGACTTACGATTTGGTTATTCCGGAGCCTCCTGCCCAAACGAAGACATCGGCAGGCTTCTGCGTCGTAATTTCAGGACGCCTGCCGG
The DNA here is from genome assembly GCA_021234155.1 of Isoetes taiwanensis. NCBI lineage: Eukaryota > Viridiplantae > Streptophyta > Lycopodiopsida > Isoetales > Isoetaceae > Isoetes > Isoetes taiwanensis. Next base: position 20,350,285 of record JAJEKV010000002.1, on the reverse strand, counting down.
GTTGATGCCTTGACCGACCGAATCTTTTGGCCTTCCCCGAGGGGCCCTAACTGAGGATCCAACTACGATAGGGGAACCAGCTCGGGAGGGTGGTTATTAGGCTACCGTGAATCGCCAGAAGGGCTGCCTTGAACTTTTGGATCCCGCCTGGGGTCCTACCTCCCTCTTGTGAGGGATCCTCGCATGGGTCATGGCCCATCACGAAGATCTTTCTTTGGCTGCACTCCAATGCCTAGATACTCCTACGGCTATAAAATCTCCTCTTGATTTGATACAACAATAGGCCACGTAATATTTCTGTTTGTATTGGGATGGCGGGTACAAAAAGGAGAAGTGACTCAAAAGAGTACAGCAGTTTTTACTGGTGCAAACCCAACAAGCGAGAAATCTTTACTATTGTCATCATACTTACTTGGGAGGCCTCCTTCTTAGCCAAACACTTTGGTGGCTTCATGGGCTTGGAATGCCTAAGGTCGTTAGGGAGGCTCTTCTCTTTGAGACAAAGGATCTTGGTTGAGGATGCGGTTCGCCTTTGTATAATCTTCATAATGATATCCCTTGTGCCGGATGATGTATGGGGTAGCTAAGGTAAGGGCATCGGATAAGGTGCATGGCGATGTTTTCTTTTGGATGAACCCGGCGAAAAATGTCTTCTACAAAGCAGATGGTCGGATAAACGAATGAATGCCAGGTTTGATGTTCACCCAACCTTTACAGAAAAGACATCACTCTGGAATTGCTGACAAAAAAAAGGGTCCTTGAATAAACATGGGTTTGCAATCAATCGGCAAAAGCTATGTTGTTGAGGCTTTTTGTTGACACCACTTGCTGTGAACTTCATGTTAGAGGGTATATTGGTAGAAGCCACGAAGACATCAAGAAGATGTCTAAGTTTCGTCAACGATGACTAGTCCGAGGGATTTCTTTGAAGTGTTTTTCAAAATTACTACCCACGGCTGATTGGGGTCCTCTCAAAGATAAAACCCATTGGCTTTGGTACCTTACAAAGGGGCAGAGAACCGGACTACTATTTCATAAAAACCTCCAAGGGCAAGTCGAGAATGTTCAAAAAGCAATGCAACCTCCAGGAGAAGGCGAAATGCTTTTGTTGAAGAGCGTGAGATCATGGAGCAATGGAGTCCATGCTTGGTAATATTTCAAGCGGTAATGTTACACTTGGGGTATATGACTACGGTAGTTCACGATACAAGTCCAGGGATGATCATGCAAGCTCGGATTCAACCGGGGTTAGGAATCAAAACCACGAGTTAGCTTTCATAGAAGAAAAGTGTCAGAACTAAGCCGTGGAGTTGATGCTTACGGCGATAAGCATCAGGGGAGTGAAATATCGCCTTCACGCCGCTAGGGATGACAACGATGATGAAAGGTAATTCACGCCAGACGCGATATGTAGCTTACTTCTGACGGACAAAAACGCGCTTGGCGTATATTGCAGATCATTTTTGTATGGCTAACTCTTTGTTTTCCATGGTTCAGGGCTCCACCTGCTTGTGACAAAATTATTGTCTTTGATCTGAATGGTGTCTTGTATAAAACGTTTCCTAAGAAGCTTATTAACAGGGATGACTTCGAACAAGTCCCTCTAGAATTGAATACTAAGTGGATCTATCCTCGCCCACACTTAGAAGTTATGATGAATGAGGCATTCAGATTGTTTCGAGTTGCCATCTGGTCCTCAATGGAACGCAAAAATATTGATGTTCTTAGGGTCTTACCAGGCATGAATCGAGACTTTGTGCAATTTTGGACCAAACTAAGTGGATAAAGTTTCCACATCAAAGATCCGAATGGCAAACCCGGTCTTCCGTGAAACATCTTGGTACTATGATGGATCGGCTTGGCATTCAAAAAGAGGACATCGTAATAGTAGATGATGATGCTCTTAAGTGCTTTTATAATCAAGGTCAGACTCTAAATCCACCAGGTTAATTATAGTCCACTAGATTACTCAACAGATGAGTTTCTAGTACTATTCATGTCCATCATGAGTGGCTTGTTCTTTGGTAAAGCGATGTCGAGATGTTGTCAAAGCATCGAGAACTAGATGGGACTAAAGAGATGGATCCCTATCTTGAGAGTTATTTGACAAAGAAAGGACTAGTCCCTCCATGATGTAATCTTTATATCAAGTGAATACAATGTAAAAAGTGTTCTGTGTATATTGATGTGTTGTTATCTACAAATGCTAATCAAACAACACATTCTTCACACTAAAACAAGAAAATGTTAAACCACCCACTACTATAATGTAAAAATTTACAACCTTGCAAAACAGTATGTCACACACCACAACACTATATTGAAAAAAGGGTATGCAAAAGTGGCGTGCTTTTGGAACAAACATAAATCAATTTAAATGAATGATGGTTTTTGAGCTTTTTTCGGTTAAGTGTTATTCTTTGTGATTGCAACACATGTCCCTAATCCAAGGGGGGTTCACTTTTGTTAGGCGTAAATCATATCAGCGTGGACAACAAGGGGTTTTTTATTGGCTTTGGCGTACATATCATTACACTAAAAATCGTTGGGGAGTTTTAGTGAAGTATCAAATCTCATAAAGGGGTGGTCTGGAAGGGCTTTGCATATTGGTAGATATGCCAAGGGGTACCTTGATAGATTTGGTTCGGGATAGGTTCATATTTGAAGTTTAATAGGCAAGGCTCAATTTTATTTTTTTTTCCTAGGATTCTAAGCTGTGGCTAGATTTTACCGGATTTTACTTACCATTTTCCTTTTTCTTTACGATTTGCTTGCTTGGATGATTCCCTTCTTTGAATAACATGGTAATGGTGATGTGTTAGTTTCTATTCGGACTTCGAGGTGCATCACAGAAGTCAAAGTTGGGTGGAGTTTCAAATCATTGTGCAACACTTCATTGAGAATAGGTAGGTGTTAGGTAAGGAAATGCAAAGCATTTTTAATGTCTTTAACAAGTTTTGGGCCCTTTGATGATTCACGTGCTTTTTTTAAGATCGATACTCTCAAGTTTAAGCTTTTGTTATAATCACGGATCACTACAAAGGGATCGCGTCGATGTCGACATTTCTCGTCGTTGTCGACCTAAGCCGTCGATAATCGGCCCGGTCCAGCGTCGATCGTCTCGATTGACCGATCAAGCGTCGACCGGTGACCATTTAACGTCGATCATCGGCGCTTCGGTTGGATGGCGATGTCGCCTTGCTGGCCTCGTGGCATGCCTGCACAGTGGCCCGGCGGCAGCGTGGCTATCGGCGTGGCGTAAAAGCGTCGATCATCGGCGTTGTGTCGATGATGACATGGCGGTGCCCGTCGTCCCGGTGTGGGCGTCGCAGCGTGGCGTGGAAACGTCGATCATCGGCGTTATTGTCGAGATGACATTGAATGTGTGATCTGGCGGGGCCCGGCGTGGTCGCCCGTAGGCATGCCTCGTGGTGTTGAGCGTCGATCATCGGCGTTAAGCGTCGATGATCGGCGATATTTTTTGGCGGGAACAGGGAGGGTATTTATCTTTATTTCATTGTTGTTGTAATGCGACCTCTTGAGGTTCTTGGCGCCCGTGGCGTGTTTTCTCTCTTCATAAGGTAAGATATTGCATTAACACTAAGTTTATCATGTTCATACCATTAATTCCTCATAGATATTGATTAAAACAAAAAGTTCTTTAAAAATGTTTTACAAAAGTGTGGGGTAGGTTGATCCGGATCTTGGTCCGGCTCCATCCAGAATGGAGAGGACTATAGTATAAAGGTTCGAGGCCTACCTCAATCATATTAATCTATAAATTTTCAAAAGTGTGGGGTAACTTGATCAAAGTGCTGAGTGGCTCCATCTCGAATGGAGGGACTACGTGTATCGGATTCGAGGCCTACCTCAATCATATTGTCTATAAATATTACAAATTGTATGAAGGGTAGCATGATCAAAGTGTGGTCGGCTCCATCTCGAATGGAGAGGACTAGGTGTATCGGGTTCGGGGTCCCACAATTAGTGGTTGCTAAACATTACAATATGGGTTTAGGGTTGCGTGATCAAGGTGGCAGTCGGCTCCATCTGAATGGAAGGACTAGATGTATCGAGTTGAGGGGCCCTCAATCAAAATAGATCTAAAGTCACATTAATACATTAAATTAGTTTTATTAACATTTTTTTTGTAGTAAACAACATGGACAAGCGTCGGTAGACCATGAGCGTAAAATGCAACAAAAGCCGCCAAAGATTGTTAAATGGCGATCGGCGGCAAAAGATGTTACTCAACAATTACCACAAATAGTCCATAGACCAGTGGTCCGAGTCTTCCCACCTTAGTGGCATGCCGCGAAATGAATCTTGCCCGACGTATGTACTAAAACATGTTTTCAATGATTGCCAACTTTGTATCCTAATAAACTTTTTTCGGTTGTACTTGACAGGCGGCTTTATTGCAATTGCGCGATGTGCAAAGGACAAATAAAGCGGATGAAAGACTATCATCGATCCGTTGATAAATCACGGTGAATGGTCGATAAATCCCTTGCTCTCGGATGCACATGTCGGATATTCCAGCGAATTTGCGCTCAACTTCTCTCCGCGTACTTGAATCGACATCTCAACTTATTTTACTTTGCATTTTCTTAGGAAGAAACGAGAATGAAGTGAGCTCGAAGCAATATGTAGATTTTGGGGCCATGTTGTCCTTGGAAGCAGATGATATTGACACCATAAATGCTTTCATAGAGAACGGCAAAGAAAGCCATCAACTTCTGCAAAGAGAGTATCCCATTACGTGATAGAACTTCGTCGCGATGGCCAGGTAGCCATGATTCTAGGAAATAACAACGTTCACCACAATTGGAATGTACTAGATCACGTGGAAGAAAATAGCATTCCACGGGGAACTAGTCCATTTGCTAAAAACTTTACTGGGCGATGATCGTAAAAAATTTGGTATATGGCCTAGAGGTAAGCCAATTATTTATGGGGAGCCATTTACATATTGGGGTAGGCGGTGCCGATTAAACTAGTCGAGGTCCACAGTCTTTGATGCAGGATTATATATTATGACAAATATAAAAGTCAAAGATGGCACCGCAGTGTTCCTTTGATGCCATATGTAGGTCCACGAATGATACAACTTCGGAGGCTTGGCATAAATTGGAGTAAGCACATGGCATGCTCATCTATGGCCTAAATTCTAATGCGAAAGAATAGCGGACCGAATGCTTGAAAAGATTTGAAATACATTGATGGTGCCCGCGTTACATGGAAACCTTGCGCTTTTATTAACGACTCTATCGAGAATCCGAGCTACCAATTGTGATTTCGTCGAGGCAAAAAGGACCAAGAAGATTTCTTTAGGGCGGAAAATTGAAGGGAGATATATTATGGTAGATGCTATAAAGAGTCTTAGGTGTTGGTGATGAATTGTTCATTCGGTTATGAATCTGGTAGACCAATACGGAGGTCTTTTGATGATGTACTTTCGAATTATAATTAATATAAGTTGTGTTGTCCTTTGTGGGGGTCTTACCATGTATTTAATTATTATTTTGTGGAATGAAATTATATGATTATTATCATCAATAAGTGGCTTGCTTAAGGCGTGGAAATTTATATTTCTTATATTACAACATGTTTAGAAGCCCGACCAAGCCAGCTCTCAATGCATGTAACATATATTTTTTGTATCGGCAATCAGGCTGGGGAGTGGATATGAGACCACATCAAAGCGTGGTGGCGACATCAAGAGTCATTGCGGCTAGCGAAATAGAATACATCGAGCAATATGGTACAAACATCGGCACAACATATGATGAAGAGTACAACATCGAAGAGGGCGAGCACAACGATGAAGGCGGCGAGCACAACGATGAAGACGGCGTCGACCACATGGAGGTTGAGGAACCCATGGCCGACATGTTAGATCGTTCGACCCGATCTTCGACAACGACCTCGACGAAGAAGCAAATACTCTATTGGCCCGGTCATGAAGATTTATTGGAGGCGCACAAAGTATTATATGTAGGGGCAGCGGTATCTAGATTGGCAACATCTTTATTGATATTAAACCTTCAAGCCAAATTCAAATGGAACAAAAAATGCCAGTGTTACGGCTTTGTTACAGTAAGTACACTTGAAATCACCAAGTTAATTGAATTAGTGATTGAATGAATGTATCAAGTAAACAAAGACTTCATGCGAGTTATTACAAGAGAAAATACTTCCACAAGGGAACACTATACCTAGGAGCACGATGAAATAAAAACATATTGGCAAGTAGTGGTTTGGGATACCATAGGATTCATGCTTGTCCAAATGATGACATGGTATATTATCCAAATGACATCTACAAGGACACAAAAAGCGTGCCCTAAATGTGGTGTTTGCTAGGTACAATCACGAGCCCTTGGGAAAAGACCGTCCAGATAAAGGTGGTTCGCTACTTTCCATTGATCCCGCATAAAGCTATTGTTTTATGTGAGTCTCTAAAGCTCATGGGTTGGTGTCTTTGCTAATGCATCAAGTGACAATATGCTTCGTGTGGTTAGTGGTTATGAAGCAATGGAAGCATATTGATGAAACATGGCGAAATTTGGAAGTGAGCCACGAAATCTCCGATTAGGTCGGCAGCGGATGGCGTTAATCCTTATGGGCGCCGATCGGTAGTCGATGGTCAACGTGGCGATGGTGTTAATCAACTACAATCTACCCCCATGGTTGCTAATGAAGACTAGCCATTTAATGGTTGTCTTACTAGTACCGAGGACCTAAAAAGCCGGATACACTAGATCCATACCTCAAAATAGTTATTGATGAACTTTTGATGCCGTGGAGTGTAGGTATTGAAGTTTATGATGTCTCAAGAGAACTCCATGCGGAACAAAGATTTACCTTGAGAGCAATCCTGATGTGGACAACGAGTGATTGGCCCGGTTTGTATGAAATCTCCGGACTCCAAGTATGCGGATATGCTGCATGCCACTTGTGTGGATTTGAACAATTGAATTCACTTGGCAGGTCCAGCGGCATTGCACAGAATGTCTATGCAAACTTGGAGATTCCTACCACTTGAAAATGGACTTGATCGTGGGCCCAAAGAGACAAACATTGCCTTGAAGAACCTCCCAAAAGGTTGACAATGAAAGATTGGGGTAACCAATGGGATGCATAAAACAAAAAAAAAAAAATCATGAGAAGGACAAACAAGTCCCGGGGAATGAAGTGGAAATCATCCTTCTTCCTTCTACCATATTGGACAGGTTGAAGATCCATCATCTTCTTGATCCTATGCATATCTTCAAAATGTTTAAAATCGTCCATTTGGAGGCACGCGTCCGCGGGATGTAAGGACCTGAGATCTGTGGCAGGGAGGATCTACAAAAAGTTGGATCGAAGGCTAAAGCATGGCTAAATGTAGAAGAAGAACAAGGCCCGCAGTCGATTGGATCGTGCCTAGAAAAGGTATGAAGCTTCGTTCGAGATGCGATCAAGGCTATAAAGACTTCAGGCGGGATATATGCATTAGTTTTGTATGCTTTTTTTGAGCGAGAAGGGGAGTTAACGGGTTGAAATCCCGCGATTGGCATAAGATGTTGCGGTATGCTTAGTTCATTATCGTTAGTTTACATTGTATGTTACAAGTACTTGACGCAACATAATTGCATTAGACATGTGCGGTTTGTTATGCCTATTGTTCTAAGAGGTCGTCTCATTTGACGGTCCACTACATGCAATATGTCTCCTATCGAGTTTTTTCTAGGTTCGTGCAGATTTTGAAATCACTTTATTTGACTTGATTTTGAACTCTCACAATTTGTTTTTCTTTCCTATTGACATGTAGATGGATTACAAAAAAGAGATTCCAACAATAGAAATTGCGGACATCTTGAAAAGTTAGTTGAAGCATGTTGTATGCTTTCGAGAAAAATTCCCAGCGAGTTTCTTAGACATACAAACTCACCTATTAGTTCACTTAGTGGGCGAAGTGGAGCTTACGAGGCACAACCAATCCTAGGTGGATGTTTTTTCATAGAAGCGATTTTTAAAGGTCCTCAAGGACTTTGTGCGCCAGAGAAGGCAAGGCAAGGCCATGGCCGAGATGGTTAGCCCGAGAGTCATTATTCTATGTCACCGAGTTCTTAGCCGATCTACACCCCAATGCTCCACGATTATGGACCGATGAAGACAACCCGACTATAATTGGAGAAGTTCCCGAAGGAAGACCGCAAAGCAAATTTTTCACAATAGAGGAACAAGCGAAAGTCAATAAGTTTCTCATCTACAACTCCACTCACATGGAGAAATGGATAAAAAGGTACGATGAAGCAAAACAAAAGAGATGATGAGAGAAGACGCTATCGACAAAAGTATCGCAAACAACCATTTCCAGTCGATCTACAGGCTATGCCAAGTGATATAAACAAAATTTGGTTGTCCCAACAACTAGAGGCGGCAAGGGAACGCGGCGAACATGTTTCTAGTGAAGAATTGGCATATACTAAAGGCGTGCCGCATTGTAAGTGCAACTTTATATATAGTTATCATTTTCCTTTGTTATTTTGAGCGCTTTGTTTTCTTTCTTTATAGTATATAATTCATATGCATCAATGTGGTCTTACGGTGCTCACTTCAGGCGAAAAAGCGGATGAAGGAAAACGCACTTATGATTGTGGCATATCGGCAAAGTTTATCTGATTTGCGGTGGTAGTCGCGGACCTAAATCGGTCGAAGCAATGTTGGAATGGATTGGAACTATTAAGACTATCATTGAGGTCGATGTCGGTAGCGTATTCAAAGCAATGTTGTTTGATGTAGAATGGTTTGATCTTGTATGTACTGGTGCTCATGCCACGATCGCATAAAGATCATAGTGGTTTGTATTCACTAGATTCGACTCGTCGATATCGCGGGTCAAGACTGCCTTCGAGGGTTGAGCAATGTGAACAAGTATGTTTACTTAGATTTGATAAATTTTATATATCTGCGAATACTAAATGAGCTAATGTAATAGAGGTTTTGTAGGTCACCTTCATTCCGGATCCTTTGCAAGATACTTGGTGGTTTGTAATTAGTGTAAGGCTAAGCTCATATTTGAGGGCCAAGAAGAGATGACGATCGAATATGGAGGCTAGACTATTTTATGATATGAGACCACCATTGTTTGAACTTGCAATTTGTATTAATATTATATTTTTTCACATATGAATAAGAAAATACTTTGACACGATTATTTGTGTATACTATAGGCAACAATAATATTGCAACTTCCATAAGCAATTTCTTCCACGCGGGCTCCAACATATGTCACCTAGACACTCAGGACATAAGGGTGAAGTCCAATGCTTTGACCGCCCAGAATGGCCTCTACCCTCTTTGGAGAAATTGGCCCCGTCTTGAGCCCTTCACCAGACAGGACCCTCCTATCCCCCATAAGCCGCTTGCCCGTTTTCCTCTCCCAAGGCCACGGGGAAGGCCACCGGACAGGCGACCTCCCCTCTCGGAATCGCGATTTGGCTCGCCAATGGACTGAGCGTCGACATTGCCACGGGGACCAAGTTCCGTGGCCCGAAGACCACCCGACCTCCAAGAAGCGCCAAAGTAGCTCACTTCCATCACACTCGTAGTCAATTGGCCTAGGATGTGGATGCGGGATACTGTCGTGGAGGGCATGAGTGTTTCTTTCTTTTGCAAAACCGACCTTGTAACTTGCTCCCTAGGGTAATTTAAGCCATTCCCACGATTTGGCGGAGGTCGATTTGCCATTCCGAGAACCTCCCCGGTCCGAGGACAAGACAACTGCCCGGGTTCTACAAAGGACCTCCGGGGCGTTTATGGTTGACAAGTTCTCCGGACCCGATCTGGAATCTTTTGGGCCTTCGAAGAGGGGCCCCCCGAATCGGAGGATCCAACGGTCGGATAGGGGAACCGGCCTCCTGGAGGGTGGTCATTAAGCGTCACGGACCCAGGAAACCACGCCAGGGGCTGCCTCGAACTTTTAGATCCCTCTTGGGGTCCGGACTCTCCCCTCTTGTGAGGGATCCCCGCAAGGTCCAATGGACTCGTTTGACTTGGGGATTGGTGCAGCTTTCGGTTGCCTGCAGAACGGCTGCCCCGCCATCTCTAATGCTAACCCTTTGACCTAGACCTTCTCAAAATTTGAAAATTGGGCTGTGTCTTTGGGAGATGGATTAGGAATCCAGGCCAAAAATCAGAATTTATTTTAGGTTCAATGCATTAATTGCGGATTTTATGAATGTCTTGCCAGCAAAGCCCCCCGGCTTCTACTTGCCACATCGGAGGAGGACAGGCCCAAACTCCAAGCTCCGTCAGTTCCCCTTGCTCCGTGATTCTCCGGCTGCGGCTTCTCGGCCGGGTCCCAAGTGCAACGAGACCAAGTCTCGGCCCCAAAGCGCAAACCCTTCTAGAACCTTGCAACCCACGGGGTTTCGTTTTGGAGGCCCTCTCCTTGGTCGGTCGGTGGGACCTTGCACCTTGACTTGACGTGGAGTGGGGGTGTTGGCCTTGAAACCACGGACCCTAAAATCCTCCGGGGTCTGCTTGCCCCGTTTCCTCTCCCAAGGCCACGGGGGCGGACGGGCGACCTCCCCTCTCGGAATCGCGATTTGGCTCGCCAATGGACTCGAGCGTCGACATTGCCACGGGGACCAAGTTCCGTGGCGAGAAGACCACCGACCTCCAAGAAGCCAAAGTAGCTCACTTCCATCACACTCGTAGTCAATTGGCCTAGGATGTGGATGCGGGATCTTGTCGTGGAGGGGCATGAAAACTTTCTTTCTTTTGCAAAACCGACCTTGTAACTTGCTCCCTAGGGTAATTTTAGCCATTCCGGACGATTTGGCAGGGTCCATTTGCCATTCCAATGGAGAACTCCCGCATGCCACGAACGACAAGACAATCTGCTTGGTTTCTACAAAGGCCGACCTCCCCGGGGCCAGCCCGGTTTGACAAGTTCTCGGGGCCGTCTGGAATCTTTTGGGCCTTCAGAAGAGGCCCCCTGAGCGGAGGATCCAACGGTCGGATAGGGAACCGGGCTCCGGGAGGGTGGTCATTAGCGTCCAGCCCAAAGGCGCTGCCGGGGAAGGGCTGCCTCGGGGAACTTTTGGATCCCCCTCTTGGGGTCCCGGACTCTCCCCCCTCTTGTGAGGGATCCACAAGGTCTAGGCCTCGTTTGACTTGGGGAAGGGTGCCCATTTCGTTTGCCGCAGCGGGCTGCCCCGACCCATCTCTAATGCTAACCCTTTGACCTAGACCTTCTCAGAAATTTCGAAATTAAGGTGTGTCTTTGGAGATGGATTAGGAATCCAGTGGCAAAAATCATAATTTATTTTCGGTACAATGCATTAATTCCAAATTTATGAATGTCTTGCCACTAAAACTAGGACTTCTACTTGCCACATCGGAGGAGGACAGGCCCAAACTCCGCTCCGTCCGGTTCCCCTTGCTCAGATTATTCTGTAGGTGCGGCTTCTTCGGCCGGTCCCAAGTGCAACAGACCAAGTCTCGGCCCCCAAAACGCAAACCCTTCTAGAACACGGCCCACGGGGTTTACGTTTTTGGAGGCCCTCTCCTGTCCCCGGTCGGGGGGACCTTGCCAGAGTGACTTGACTGGAGTGGGGGTGTTGGCCCAGAGCCACGGACCCTAAAATCCTCCAGGAAGCCGCTTGCCCACAGAATTTCCTCTCCCCCAGGCCCACGGGGCCGGACCAGGCGACCTCCCCTCTCCCGAATCGTGATTTGGCTCGCCAATGGACTCGAAACGTCGACATTGCCACAGGGGACCAAGTTCCGCGTGGCCTCCCACCCGACCTCCAAGAAGCGCCAAAGTAGCTCACTTCCATCACACTTTCTAAGTAGTCAATTGGCCTAGGATGTGGATGCGGGATCTTGCCGTGGAGGGCATGAGTGTTTCTTTCTTTTGCAAAACCGACCTTGTAACTTGCTCCCTAGGGTAATTTTGGCCATTCGGACGATTTGGCAGGGTCGATTTGCCATTCGGAGCCTCCCGTGCTGCGAGCGACAAGACAGCTTGGTTTCTGGGCTGACCTCGGGGCGCCCAGCGGTTTGACAAGTTCTCCGGGGGGATCTGGAATCTTTTGGGCCTTCCCAAGAGGGGCCCTTGAGCGGAGGGATCCAACGGCCGGATAGGGGAACCGGGGCTCGGAGGGTGGTCATTAGCGTCGGCACCCCTTGCCCGCGCCGGAAAGGGCTGCCTCCGGGGAACTTTTGGATCCTTACCTCTTGGGGTCCGGACTCTCCCCTCTTGTGAGGGATCCCCGCAGGTCCCCGGCCTCGTTTGACTTGGGGAAGGGTGCGGCTTTCGGTTTCCAAACGGGCTGCCGGAGCCGTTCTAATGCTAACCCTTTGACCTAGACCTTCTCCGAAATTTGAAAATTGGGTGGGATTGTCTTTGGAGATGGATTAGGAATCCAGGCGGCAAAAATCAGAATTTATTTTAGTACAATGCATTAATTGCGGGTATGAATGTCTTACCCGCGCCTCAGCCCCCGACTTCTACTTGCCACATTGGAGGAGGGCGGGCCCAAACTCCGCTCCGTCCGGTTCCCCTTGCTTTCCGTATTCCGGCTGTATGACTTCGGCCCGGTCCCAAGTGCAGCAGACCAAGTCTCCGGCCCCAAAGCGCAAACCCTTCTAGAACACAGCAACCCACGGGGTTTTTACGTTTTGGAGGCCCTCTCCTTGTCGGTCCGGTTTGGACCTTGCGGCCCGACTTGGGTGGTGGGGGTGTTGGCCAAGAGCACGGACCCTAAAATCCTCCGGAAGGCTGCTTGCCCGAATTTCCTCTCCCCAAGGCCACAGGGGCCGGACCAGGCGACCTCCCCTCTCGGGAGGATGCGATTTGGCTCTGCCAATGGACTCGAACGTCGACATTGCCACAGGGACCAAGTTCAGGTGGCGAAGACCACCCGACCTCCAAGAGCGCCAAAGTAGCTCACTTCCATCACACTCAGTAGTCAATTGGCCTAGGATGTGGATGCGGGGATATCTTGTCGTGGAGGGCATGAGTGTTTCTTTTTTTTTGCAAAACCGACCTTGTAACTTGCTCCCTAGGGTAATTTAAGCCATTCCCGGACGATTTGGCGGGGTGATTTGCCATTCCCGAGCCTCCCAGGTGCCCAAAGCGACAAGACATCTACTTGGTTTCTACAAGGCCCGGACCTCCCGGGCCTTGCCCAGGGTTTGACAAGTTCTCCCGACCCGATCTCGGAATCTTTTGGGCCTTCCCCGAAGAGGGGCCCCTCAGCGGAGGATCCAACGGTCGGATAGGGGGAACAGGGCTCCGGGAGGGTGGTCATTAGCGTCAGCGGCCAGGGAACTGCCAGAAGGGCTGCCTCGGGAACTTTTTGATCCCGCCTCTTGGGGTCCGGACTCTCCCCTCTTGTGAGGGATCCCTGCAAGGTCATGGCCTCGTTTGACTTGGGGAAGGGTGCCAGCTTCGGTTGCCACACAGCGGGCTGCCCCGAACCGCTCTAATGCTAACCCTTTGACCTAGACCTTCTCCTAAAAATTTCAAAATTGGGTCTGTGTCTTTGGAGATGGATTAGGAATCCAGGCGGGCAAAAATCAGAATTTATTTTCGTACAATGCCATTAATGCGGGATTTATGAATGTCTTGCCATTTGCAAAAGCCCCAGACTTCTACTTGCCACATCGGGAGGAGGACAGGCCCAAACTCCGCTCGTCCAATTCCCCTTGCTCAGTATTCACCGGCTGCGGCTTCGGCCGGTCCCAAGTGCAGCGGACCAAGTCTCCGCCCCAAAACGCAAAACCCTTCTAGAACACGGCAACCCACGGGGTTTATGTTTTGGAGGCCCTCTCCTTGTCGGTCGGGCGGGACCTTGCTGCGGACTTGATGTGGAGTGGGGGTGTTGGCCCAAAAATCAGACCCTAAAATCCCCTCGATTCTAATTCTGAGCTGCCCCGTGCAATGCGGCCTGCAGCTTAGTGACCATGTCACGGTCAATTTCTCAAAGAAAGGAACTAGGATATACACCATTTATGTTGTCTTTATCTAAGCCATGCAACAGAATAATATTTTGGCGTTCCACCCTTATCTCCATCTTCAATACTTGACATACTTGGCTTTGACTGTCATCATCTAGGCAAGAATCTGCTCCATCCTTTTCTTTCTCTACTCTTTGGTTTTGATTGTCATCAACTATCTCAGCATTATCTAAGCCATGAGTTAAATTCGAGCTCCTAACCCTACCCCAAGAGATCGGACCCCATCGAACGAACCAATTAGTCGGCCGATATGTCCGGTGGAGATTGCACATTCAATTTGAGCATAGGATCTTCGATTTTGCAATGCTATGTAGATGAGTCAGCTTAATCATATGCAAGAGGAGATCTTTGCTATTCCACTTCAATCCAAGACCAGAGCCTATCTAACAATAACATCCTTAGATTGAATATGAGAATATAAGTATAAGAAATGCTAGAACAAAAGATAACTGATTATAAAGATCCAAAACTTGAACAAAATGCTCAAATATTCTCAAATACTTATCCAATGTCGCTCAAATACTATGATTAGAGTACAAATATCACGCAAAAATGTCGAGATCGTGAGGTTGCCTCAAAGGTGGAAGAGGAACAGCCTCACACTCAATGTCGTCAGCACATCCAATAATGCCTTCAAAGAAATTCAGCTCCTGCACATAATTTGCCAACTTCTCTCCAAATACTGACGGTGCAGTATTATCAGGCAAGCTATTGTATTCATCTCTCTTCTTCTTCAACAGCTCTAGCTGGTCTTCTATTTCCTCTAATGCTTCATCTTCGCAACTGCATAGTTCCTGGAGGATTTCGTGACGCTGCTGGCACACGATCAACCATACTCTGAAACGTCTTTCCAATGGCGTTATTCGTATAGTAGGGCGAGGCATCCTGCATCCTCACATTAGAAAGAGCTACAAATAAGGGGCGAAGAACGATAATGAACAAGGAGTGATTGCAGAGAAAGGAAATACAAAATGTAACCTTAGATCGCTCCAAAGACGCCTGGGATGCTTGCTAGAACTAGATGTGAAGCGGCCAAGCTCTTGTTGCCTCAACCAAGAATATTTGAAGCGGCTAGGGTTTTGGATGTCAGGGTTTTTGCTTCAATTCGAACCTTTGTAGGTACAATTAACTTTTTTTTTTTGGCCAACGTCGATATTGACCGTTTTGTCGGTATATCCGTCGATCATCGACGTTTATACAGAACGTCGATTATCGACGTCGCGACGTCGATTATCGACGTTGCTCTGTAATATTTCCGAAACAGGGCGGAAAACCCGTGACCTATTTCGAGCAAGCAAGAAACTTGGAGGAGCATTTATTCCGGCGATTTTTGGCGCCCATTGGTCTTGAAGCCCATTTCCTTTGCCAAGCAAGCTCCAGAAGGTATGTGCTTGGATCAACCATCTCTTTTTTTGAATCCATGCTTGTTTTTTTCCAAGTTTTAGGGATTTATGTTCTTGTTGTTTGTTCTTCCCATTCTCATCAATCTTGGCCTCTTTTAGTTAATTCTTCCATCCCCTTTCCATTTTGATCCCTTCCAATGTTTCTATCCTCATATTTGCCATGCCTTTTTTTTATTCTTGCTTCTTTGCTCTTCCAAATTCTTGCTTCTTCTTCCTTCTTCCAAATCCCTCCCTCTTCTATATTCTTTTTCGAATTCTTACATCCCTTCCTCTCATCATCTCTTCCTCTATTTCTTCTTCTTCTTCTATTTCTTCTTCATCATCCTCCTCCACTTTTTCTTCTTCTTCCTCCTCCTCCATTCTTCTTCTTCGAATTCTTTTCACCATTCGTTTTCCTCTTCAATTCTTCCTCTATTATTTTCTTAAATCGATGAAGGGCGGCTTCCTTTGTTTTTGTTTTTTTTTTTTTTTTTAATGCAAAGGTCGATGAACGACCTTGCAATGTTTTGTTTCTTACTTAGTTTAATATTTTTTCTAACCATTGGATGTCTTGTTTTGCATGCATAACTCCTAACAAAATCGTTGCTTTTGCGAATCGACAACGAACACCTTGTACTTATTCCGGTAAGAATTTATTTTAATACGTTTAAGTTTAATGCTTTGTTTAGGTTTAAAAACTTGGGGAGACTTGGGCAAGGGGCATGGTCGACTCCACCTTGAGTGGAGGGACTAAGTGCTTCGGTCCAAGCTCACCTACTACTCTTTGTAAATTTATTTGCTAATGTATTTAGGTTAATCCACGAATCCTTTTTTTTCTTTGTATTTTTTATGCATTGCCGATAAAATTAGTTTAATTTGGTTTGTAGGTATGGCCCCAAATGTGAAAACACAAATGCTTAGTGAGATTAGGCGTGTGCTCATAAATGAGATATGTGCCAACGAAAAGTCCCGACAGGGAGACGAAAAAGTCAACGTCTCGACCATTTTGTAAGGCATGTCCAAAGGAAGTGTCAAAATGAGTTAGCATCAAAATGGCCGGGCCAGAGGAAATGTTGACATCTCTTCCGAACACACATGTAAAGTCAATGCTTGGAAACCCCATGGTCGAACTGGAGACATGTTTGAACCATTCGGTCGCGACTTCAAAGTCCCAATGCAAAGGCTCGTGTCGAGGAATGGGTAGCTAGTTGGAATTCCTCCAAAAAGCGGCGTCATCACAAGAATGTCATTAAGGATCTCAATGCACGTCGGTTGGAGATAATAAGAAACGCCTTTGCATCAAGGGGAAGCTCTAGTGGAGCGGGGCCTAGCATGCCCCACTTTTCTTTGGAAAATCACATGAAGACATCAATCTTCGTTGAACCCATACCCATAGAGGCCATGAGAGCTGATGCTTTGATTGAAGAGAGATCAACTCATAGCACATATCAAATCAAGATCATTGGAACACAACACTTCCAAGATGATGAGTTCTATCTTTGGATGGGTTTATAAAGGGGAGATAGGAGCATGTCATATGAGAAGGCCCAAAAATATATACGCTTCAAGAGTCCGCATCCTCGCCGGGCTACACCCATTGGACTTGCTTATGAAGTTGCTAGCTCTAGCCGGGTACCATAGGGCCAATGGTGATTCTACCATTTATGAATGGAGAAACACTTGCACACTTGTTTGACTATTTACCTCAGGACCTTTCACGTTATAGGAGATGGTCAAACGCAATAGCCCACACGACAAAAAGGCCTCCTAAACACATATCCGCTGAAGTTAGGGGCTCGAATGAGAGTTGTATATCGATTATGTTCCGTAGATAGCTCTTGCCCCGGCGTAAGGTGTCGCTGAGATCCACAAGGGCCACTTTACTCACACAAAGCTCAATTGCAAAAGAGTCAAATTACATTTTGACGACAAGTACACAAATGTTTGAGTGGCAATTGGTGATTGGGATGACGCATTACATTATTATTGCAAAGAACGCCGTCCCCATGTTGAAGAGCCAATACTCACTTTTCGGATGGACAAGCGAAATATCATTGGTAATGAAAAAGTGTCTTTGAGAAATCGGCGGATGATGATCGTGTTTGGGGGGGCGAAATTCATGATGTCTATGCATTGGGATACATCTATGACATGCTCCTTGATTTTGTGCAAGCTATGCTTAATGGAGTGGTTTAACAATGTCGACAATGGCCAATACATCAATCCAACACATATGTACCAACGACGCCTTGACAAGTTGGAGGAGCAAAAACAAGAATGATGGCTCATCACGCCGCGCGTGTTTCACACAACGATGCAAAGCTTCTCGAAGTTGTTGAAGCCTTACAAAGTGTTGGAATATCTTCCACCATGGTTGTGAGACAAAGACGACATATGAAGTGCATGGATGCCTTGGAGATGTCAAAGTTGTTGTTTGCAAAGACTTAAAGAATGAATTAGACATTGTATACCTTGTCTAGAACGTTGTGTAACTAGTAAATATTTAAAGACATTTGTAAGTCGAGCCATGTTAATATCGTCAAACTTTTATTCTCACAATATAATAAAACAAAGCTTGTTAAATGTGCAATGAAGTTTCTATGTAATTAAGGTTTCTTAATTTCTTAATATGTCATTCAACACACTCAATATTAATAACTTAGGGGTACTTGTGCATGTCCAAAGAATCATGAGCTTTAGTCGGCGTGACCTACTATGGGTTGCCAACCCCGCTACTTTGGTGGATTGACAACATTCTTGACGACAACAAACCCGCGTTCAGCCATACGTTTGGGGAAGTACTTGGTTCTTGACGTAATCCGCCACCGCCACCTAAACCATTTTCGCGGATTTGGTATGCATTATTAGCTAGGTTAACATTTAGGTTAGTAGTTTATTTCTAATATATTCTAATAAATATTTTTTCTAAATGTAGGGTGCATATCCACCATTGTTCTTTTCTTCGTGGTGCTTGGGTTGCACCTTTATATTTGGGGCCCGTTTGGGTACCAAACCCGCACGCATAACCGCAGCCCAAAGAAGAATAAGAGGCGAGGGCTCATCTCGAGGGCGAGGATCCCACGATCTCGGTATGGATCTCCTCGCATATCACGTCTGATCTCCGGGGAAGAAAAGCACACCACCCACCGACAAATCCAGTTTAACGTCAACGCTTATGTCGCTGAAGAATTCGCCCCCTTGCAAAGGGCCCCGGCCGCAACTAGGGCGAGGGTGTTCCCCGCCGACATAGCTTTGCCTACACCGGGCGAATATCGTATGAGCCTCGGAACCTCCCCGGCGAGCCGTCGGTAATGAGCGTCGACGGCAAAATAAGGTCCCCCGACTTTCCTCTTCGCCTTCAGCCTAGAGAGGCTTCGGACCGCCTGATCGAACGCACACACCACTTCTTATATGAGTGAGTTCGCTTCAATTCGTAATTTATGGTTCACTAACACTTATTCATATGTATTAACTTTGAAGTCGATTTTCTTTGTTGAGTGAAGCGAACACAAGTTTCCACTTGGGCACTACTAAAGATGGAGAGGAATTTCATAGGAGACCCAATGCCCTCACTTAACAACATTGTTACCAACGCCCACAAGGGTACTTGGAGGGATGACTCATTTGATGC
The DNA here is from genome assembly GCA_021234155.1 of Isoetes taiwanensis. Lineage (NCBI taxonomy): Eukaryota > Viridiplantae > Streptophyta > Lycopodiopsida > Isoetales > Isoetaceae > Isoetes > Isoetes taiwanensis. The sequence continues at coordinate 20,331,253 of JAJEKV010000002.1, read as the reverse complement.
AAGAGAAAATAGAACTAAGGAATAGGCTAGAGGAGGAATATCCCGAGCTCAAAACAGAGAGATGTCCCCCTAGACCGTGATGAGCGAGCTGGTCAACATGTTAAAGCCATGAGGTATTACCTTCCCTTGTTCTTAATCGTGATCAATATCGTACTCATGTTTGATTTACGTTATGCGCATACCCGACCAAAGAAGAGACCGATAAAACATCTTGCGATATGGAAAATGTCCCGATAGAAGAAGCGACTCGACCCCATTGGATGAACGAAGCGTCATTCGTAGTACATCTCTAATGCTTAGCACAAGTCGTAGACGTATATCTAGATTAATATAAAGGGACTAAGGACTTGTGTTGTGTTGCAGTCTTGCAAGGCCAACATATTGTCATCGAGAGGAGTAGCGGCAACTCAGCCAGCTTTGGCAGCAAGGTACGACGCAGAATCGGAGCGCTATGCTACCAACATGACTGGATCTGGTGGTTATAGTAATTTTAACAGCTTGTGCCAAACAATCCTTAAACGGCCAGCGACTAGAGAAGATCGCGAAAGGGCTAATCGATTGGGCAATGCGGCGGCCATCCGAATCGCTCTTGGTGAAAAGGGTGATGTATGTATTATTCACTACATAATTCTTTGCAAGTATTTAGCTTTAAGCTTCGTGATATGTTTTCATGGCAGGACGACGAGGAAGACGAGAGGTCACACGGTAGCGCAGCTTGAACTCTTCGATTTTTATGTTATGTCTCGCTATTCTCCAACTCCAAGTGTGGTGAATAGACTTTACGTATTTTGTAGTTCAATGATACATTAACTTTTGTTGAATATGATTTTGAAAGTATATTTTCTCACTACTTTTTATATTTTGATTACGTGTACGCCTCTGATACCTAAGTCTATTTTAAGAACGATCTTTAATTGATTAATTTAGATTTTAATTGATTAATTTAGATTTTAGTTGTTTTTAATTAGATTTTAATTGATTAATTTAAATTTCTCCAAATATTTTATTTGATAAATAAAATTCGAAGTCTTTACAACTTAATATGTCTTAAATTGCACCCATTAAATTTTTTAATTTTTTAAAATTTTTTTTAATATTTAGAGACGTCGATGCTCGACGTCCACCATGGCACGCCCACGTCACCGCCCACTGAACGTCGATCATCGACGTCCAGCGTGGCAGCCACCGTGGCACGCACCGCACGCTGAACCTCCAGCGTGGCACGCCACCATAGCACACGCCAAATTTAACGCCGATCATCGACGTTCGGTGCAGCGTGACGACGCGGCCGCGGGCATCACCATGGCATCGCCCGCCACGCCGCGGGGGCGACGGCGGACGCCAACGGGCATCACCGCGGGCATCGCCATCCACGACCGGGTCGATGATCGACGAGTCATCGTCGACCATCGACGCCGCTATTTCGACACGTATTTCGACGGTTTTTGGTCGACGATCGACGGTCGTACGTCGATATAGACGTTCAAAGGTCGATATAGACGTCGAAAAGGCTCAATGTTTTTGTAGTTTGCATTTTCGAAACCTTGAAGTATCTCTATATGTAAGGATTTGATCTGCTTATATAAGAGAAGTTGAGAACGTGACATACATTGCTACTCAAGTATGCATGTCTTATCATAACTATAGAGTTCTCGAGAGTTCTAATGGATTTATTGGGATTTAATGGGTCTAATCCTAGCAGCACCAAACCACAGCAAGCAATGAATGCAGGCATTAGTTTCAAAAACAAATGGAGGCACTAGTGTACAAAGCAATGTCTCTTATAGTAGCTTAATTTTAACTAGTGACTCAAATGAGGACAAGGTGGAGCACCCCAGCATGGTCTCCCTTCTTGTGGGATCGTTTCCAAGAGGATGTAAATGTCGCATGTCTAGTTCCATATTCTTGCTTGCATAAGCTTAGAATATAATTCTATTTTCTAAGTCCTTCTCAATTTTGTTTTTGCAGAGGATGCAGACCATCTTTGTCTTCCTAGAAGGCAATACAGCCGCAATTGGATTTGTGAAAGCTAGGCAGGGTTGCAGCTATGCAAATTTGAGAAAGGCAATTTATGAAGATGAGCTGGAAGCTTTGCACAACTGTCGCTTTGTTTTTCTAGGAGAAAGGAGCACACCTTTATCTTCAAAGCAAGAAGAGCGATACAGTCTCACAGCAGCTGAAGTTCATTTAAGGATAACTGAGGTGAGAGTAGATGAAGTGGATGTTTTAGATGAGATTGATGATCCCAAAGCAAAGGGCCAAGACATCCGTAGTGGACGTTGAGAATGAAGGCGGGGATGAAGGTGGTACCGAGAGTATTGAGAAATCAAGTGTAAATGTAGCAAATAATACGAAGAAGTTGCAATCCAAGTTGGCTACAAAAGCTCAGTTACACAAGTGGAACAAGGTATATGACACATTGGTTCGAGAATTGAGACAAAGTGGGCGGCTAGATCAATTTGAGCTGATGACGGGAGATTTTGATGGCAAAGCCAAGCCATATGTTTGATGTGTTGAATGCAACATGCGCTATGGTACAGATTCACAACTTCTTTAAAAGCCATTGTACTTCACGGATCCATGAGGAAAACTATGCAAGGCATTTTCAGAGATGGATAATGAGGAGACGATAGAGGACATAGTGGAGCGTAACATGCGAGCAGTTAACAAGTGCTTGTCAGATGTTGTTGTCCCATTTACAGAGAAGTCCGGTGTTTTATTCGAGGTGTACAAGCCTAGTTTATTTGGTTACGAGGACTATGACAAGATTTGTATTGCTTGTGTTGTTTGTCAGAAGACACTTAACATGTTTCCAAAAGCTGGCTCTTTGGATCATAACATGGAAGAGCATCTCGGCAGTGCTAGACATGTAAAAGAAACTCTCAAGGCTGAAAGGAAGGCTAATGTTGGAGACAATCCTAAAGTCAAAGCTCAAGGAGGTCGCCCCTCTAAAATAGAATCTGATCCAAGGCAATTGAACCTGCTGAAATTTATGGGACGAGGTATTGCTAACTAGTATTTTGTTAGATAAGTGGTACTTCTTTAGATCAATCGCTATTTATGTTTGTGCAAGTTATAACTAATGCAATTTATGTTTACTTTTGTTGGCAGCTACTAGTACAAGGACTGACGATGCATCTTCAAGTGACAAAACTAGTAAGTGTATCATTAATTAATTGCTTTGTACTCATTATAGAATTACGTATATAGAAAATGCTTATAGGTGCAGGTTGTTTAGATCATTTGTGTTTGGGTTATTGGCGATTAGAATACCGATATGGCTCAGATGTACACTCTCTTAAACCATTTTTAGATGAGTCTAGACCAGGGCATTATTGGTTTTGTGAGCCTAAACTTCATGCTACACTTGAGATAAATGGAGAACAAATTGTTATCAATGGGGCATTTAGGCATATAAATTGTTGTAGGGTTAGTAATGATGCTAAACCATTTGACAATTATCAGTGTTCTAATTGTGCAAAGATTCCCAAAGAGAAGGATTTCTATATGAGAGTGAAGAGAGAAAGTAAGAGCTCAAAGCTAAGAGGATTAGAATAGAATAGAATAGAATATACATTAACGTCCCTTGTGCCGTGAGGCCCCTGGACTTGTGTAGCATGGGCGAGCTCCCTAAAAGGGCGCTACTAGCACATCACACTGTTGTGATGTAGCCTTTTCTGAAGGCTGACTTTTTTCTATTATTACCAGCATCCCGCTTTACTTCGGCTTCGTGGCCGTGCAGTGATGCGTCGTTATCAATCAGCTTTTAACTGAACAATTTGTATGGGGTTTATGATCCGCTTTTGTGCGGATCATATTACCAACCCTCTTTCACTGTGTACTTCTCTGTGTCTGGTCATCATTCCCTGGATCGCGTCTGCCAGATCTCGGAGTGATTCTGTTATTGTCATCAGGATATATACCGGTTCCCCCCCTCTTATATTTCTGTATCTGTCTCTGCTGTCCCCATATATCGGACAATCATTAATCATGTGGTTCTCATCCTCTACTCTCCCATTGTCACAGATTCTGCATATCCGATCCTCCTTGTCTATTCCTCTCCACCTGTCTTTTTCGATTCTCAGATTATGACTCCCCATCCTGAATCTAGCCAAGATATCCCTTCTAGTTTTCCCCAGTATGTTATCCTGATACATCTGGTGTCCTACTTGCTGATCTGGGTTGAAAACTGTCATGAGCCAGGTCGTCTTGGGTCCTGTGTGTTTTTCCAGCCATGCTCTTGTGGCTCTGTCTGTCCACTCCTCGTTCCACTGTCCTTCATTTATTAGGTCGCTCAAGTTCAGTCCCATTTCTCTAGTCCAAATCGCCACATCTTTGAACCATCCGCTGCCTATGAGGATGTGTGATTTTGCTGACTCAGTAATTGCAATACTGGACAATTTCCCCTGAAGGTCTCCTGCATTGTCCCTAATCATATACCTTATGGTTCTCTCCCATGCTCTCACCTCCATTGGTTTTTGCCCTGTTTCGAGGACCATGATTGTCAGTGGCGTATTTGTCCTTACTTTAAATTCCTGTCTGTGCCACTGCCTAAGGATTCCTTCCTGTTTTTCCCATTTTCTGTCTGTTAGGCTTGGCCCCCAAGCTTCTGCCCCATATAGTTGAGTAGTGGCGACTACTACACTGAATCAGAAACATTTGATGTCCCAATCAATTATTCTGCTTCTGTTGCAGAAATTCTTCATATTGAAATAACTCCCTATAGCTGATTGGAACCTAGAGTCTGCACCCTTGGCCCACTTCCCTGTGCCATGCGCGTCGTACCCTAGATATCTGTATTCCGTTGCTTCATCTATTTCTTTTTCCTTATATCTGAAGGGTCTATCCTGTTCTTATGGCCAAAGATGACTATCTTAGTTTTTGCTAGATTTACTGTCAGCCCGGTTTCTTCACAGAATTGTTCTAGAATTTCTAAGAGATCCAAGTTCACATTTAAGAGTGGACTATCTAACAAACATAGAAATGCTTAGTACAGCAAAGGAAGCAAGGGCTGAGGTAAGGAGATTGAAGGAGGAGTTAATATTTTGTAGAAAGAGAGTTGTTACCCTTTCAATTAGATCACGCACGATACGAGAGAGTCTATCCGAGTCCATGAATAGGAAAGATGTTAAGAAGTTTTGTGCTGATATTATGGAAGCACATTATGGAGGAAAGTTTGATGGTAGACCCGGCATGTGGGACTTTTTAACATATATTGCCCAAAACATCATCTGGCCTGGTCACAAAAGACGCTATAAAAGCACCACCAAAGAATTATTTGAGACTATAAAGATTTGGGGAGGAAGACGCATGCATAATTTCTTGTCTATTAATTTTGCGGGTCCTAGCATATCAACAATGATGAGATCTACAAGGAAGAGCTTTACCTACACATTGGGCATTAATGAAAGTACATTTATACACTTAGCCAAAAGCTACAGCAAGCATATGACGGAGTTGTCTTTGAGTGAGGGATCTGTACCTGTAATTGTGGCAGAAGATGAAACGGTAATCAAGGGCATTGTTCGTTGGGTTGCACGGGACGATTGTTTGATTGGTTTTTGTGGCCCGATGGAAGTCCATAAATGTGACTCATCTTTCTTTGTAGTTGTTGGATCTAAAGATACAGGTTATAGTACCATAACACAAGCATTTGAACATAATATGGTGTGAACCCTTTACATCCTAGATTACCCAAACTGGTATTAGCTATTCAACTTACTTGCAATAAGTTTGATGCAGCAGATATAAGAAAGCAGTGGAAAATTATACATGAATTTTGGAGTTCACATTTAGCATATGTTATTGGACCACTTATTGGGCATAGTTCCGATGAGGATGCTCGTCGTAGAAAATGCATGGTTGCAGATTATACCGCATTGAAAGGACCAGGCAAATGTTATGCAATTCCATGGGAAGGATGGGTCTTTCATGCAGCCATACTAGACGGCGGTGGAGTATATGGTCTACACGACCAAGATTTTATTCATAATGGTAAGAAGCTTATCAATCCATTAGATATTGCATCCAGGAGGTTATACCTAGGCACGGAATTGGCCACCTTGAACGATGTTTGGCATGTATTTAAAACATGCCAAGGTCATGGTTTAGAGGTAGGAGATGTAGAGAGAAAGGATCGACAAAATTGGAGAGCAGCACAATGAATATGTTCAAGAAAAGTGCAAGCGTGCTTAAGGAGACTTAGAGATGATAAAAATAAGCCGCCAATGAGAACCCATGGAACTGAAATCTATTTATCAATTGTGTCACTTTACATTGACATTTTTCTATCACCTTATATGGATCTAAGAGCTCGAGTGGAAGCTGCAGCAACGGTTTCCTTCTTTCTTAGGTTTGTTGACATACCCATTTATATTTTAGACAATGTATGGGACTGAATAAGATAGCATTTTGTTCCTTTTTAGGTTATGGAGATTGTGGCTTCTAAAACATGACACTCATTCTTTGAAGAAAACTTTATAGTAGAGGAACTTTTATGGATATTCAACTATCCTGTCATTATGTAGTACTGTTGATCAGATATTTTAGGGGCAACTGCAAGACCCTTCATGTTCCTTTACATTGCACAGGATCATTTCTTTTCAAAGGTCGGTGGTATGGTGAGAAACGAGCGTTCATGTGATGGAGCCGACTTGTTAGAGAGTGCGAGCGCTCTAAATCGAGTGGCAGAATTTTAAGCTTTGTCCAATTTAATATTTCCAGCCGCACATGCTAAGCAAGAAAATATATGGCAGCTTTTAGAAAAGAGATTGGGAGATGATGGGAAGGAAATAAGTTGTAACTTAGCAAATTATACTGACGTTAGCACAGATGACAAGATTGTTGAGGCACTAAAATATGGATTTGAGAGTGCCAAAGGCATGTGCAAAGCAATAGGCATCACTTGCATGGATGACAATGACGGAGCATCTTGGTGGGAGACACCATGGAAGTTTGAGGATTTTTTCCATCAAGATTACTATAAAGAATTAGAGAGTGTTCATGTAGCAGACGAATCTGATCTAACATTAGAAAATGATGATGGAACCGTCGAAGTATCTTTAGAGCAAGAACGGACGGTAGAGTGCTCAGCATGCGAAGGAAGTCCGGACGATCATGGAAAGAAAGCAGGGAACCTATTGATTTAGCCAACCGTCCTTCTCATGATGTGCAGATTAATCTTGCATGCTACAATGCACATGAAACTGCAAAAAAGACGGAAGGAAGGAAGTATATTTTAACGTCCACGGAGGCCAACTGGCCTATGAGACGGTTTTACAATATAGCGGAAAGTTTCCAAACACAAAATAAAACCACAGAAACCCTGTACAATGTGTCTCTACCACTGGGATGAAAAAACCCCCCGTGTGGGAGGAAAAACCCTTGTAGTAGGCGTTGAGAGGCCCTATTTGGGCGCTCAAATTCCCTGTGCTGTGAGGGACTCCTTGACGGTGGAGACTTGCAGAATGTAGGACGCAAGACGTGCCACCATTGGTGAAGCCAGCAGTTGGTGAATTGCTATCTCAGAGCATCTGAGATCGGCATGAGCTGCTCGGATGGGCATTCCTGTAGAGCATGGTGTTCATCTTCTACTATCTGCATGTGCAGCACTGGCATAATCTCTCATGCCGGGGGATTCCCTGCCCTCCATCCGTACCCCAGCGGCCTATCTCAATTCTGAGATGGTGGGACTCTGTCCTTATTGCAGCTATAGCTCTTCATTTCTTGGTGGAAATGTGTGCCTTCAGATACTGGTGGGGGCCGTGTTCAAGCGACGGATTGACCTGTATGTGGTAGTGCTCTGTTTTGGGCTTTGCAAGAGGGCGTATCCCACAGAGAGGTAGCCAAGAGCGCATTCAAAATCCGACATATCCACAATGTGTTGATAGTCTATGAACCATCGTGCGAACCATCCCCTACAATGCTTTTGCTATACTCTCTTCAGATGTTGCGGCCCTTGTGCCAATAATAGAGCCCGGGGAGGAAGACGTTGTGCATCCATTTCGTCAACCTTATGGAAATACGCAAGGTGCCTGCGCATAGCAGAATGCTGCAGGGGCCAAAAACCAGTCTCATACAGCAAAATTGGAGGCACCGTGTCCTTGACGCCTAGGCTGTATGTAAGGAAAGCCTTCTGCACCCTCTCTAGCTTATCCCAAGTACCCTTGCTTATGACTTGGCGGATAGCCAAGAAATTTCTCTTGAGTCCGTGATTTCATTGGCTTGTCTAACTTATGATCCTATTACACATAATTATACTCTAGATCAGGAAAACAAGCTACTGTTTGATGACTTTATAAGGAACCAGCAAAAAGGTTGTTTTTATTTTAATGCATGTTTACTTCTTACATAGACTAACACTATTTCCTTGTTGCAGATAAGAAGGGAAAGAAAGCGGTTGTGTAGATCATATGAAGAAATCTGAGGTTCATAAAGAGAAAGAGCTAGTCTTTAGAACTGTTTTGGTCACATGCTTTTTAGCTCCATCCATAATACATGTTTTTTCAATGCATGTAACTGATATTATAGAAGGCATTTATTCTCTCTAATTTGGATGTGAATCTCAAGACTATTGTTGGATCTGCAACTTTGACTAGTTTTCTAGTCCATCGGCAACCTGGTTTGTTATTGCTTGCTTTAAAACTTATTTGGTCATTAAACAGAGACTGACTGATGAGTAAGGCATAATATTTTGGTGTTAAACATTTGATGTTCTTGCATTATGATAATTTTTCTTTGGTGAATAGCATTGTCAAAGCGTCCTTCTCTAGGTAGCCTGAAAGATGTAAGCATTAATTTGTAAGCAAGACAGCTGAACTCACAGACTACAGGGAATGCAGCAGTAGTAACAAGCCAAAAAGTTAACCAGCTGACCAGAAAACTTAACCAGGTAAGCATAGTTAACTCAAGCAGGAAGTTTGATGATTCCTTAGTATTGTAGCAGCTAGGAAGTTTGATGATTGTGCAGCATGAAGTTTGAATCTTTCCTTATTACTGTGGGAATTATTGTAGCAGTGAGGTTTATGTATGAATCATGAAAGTTGTCTTTGCGTGTGATTATGCATAAAAAAAATAACAAATGTGCAGCAGTGACGCAGGTGTTGATGTGCAGAATGTGATCTACATGTGCATGTTATATAGTAGAACTGAGGGCAGAGTCTAGATTCTAAATCCATGTTTTGTCCAGAAAGACTGTTAGGCGTTAGGGCTCTGTTTCATGTTGAAGGTAAATGTTACTGTATTATTCTCAACTTCGTGAATAAGGGCATTAACATTTGTGAACAGTGACATGTGACCAGATGGAAGAATCAGAGGCCTGATCGGAGCTCCATGCAGCTTGTATAAATGAAAATATGTTGAATATCTGATAGCCCAGACATAATTCTTGATTGATTCGGCTTCATCTACTATAGATCCGGCTTCACCTGCTAAAATCGGGGGTTCAAACATACAGTTTATGTCACTGTCGTGTTCTTCTAGCACTTTAACATGTAACCATGCTTTTTAAAGATAAGATAAGAGACTTGCCACAATCTAGGTTTTTTACACGATCCATGTTTTTTAAAAAATCCATGTCCACAATCCATGTTATTTAAAACGACCCATAAAACGACTTGTCATAAATTTTGAATCTAAAGGGTTTATGCATTTATTAATACTCAACTTAAGATCTTTGTGATAAAACTAATTATAGGATTTCACCCGACTTGGCCAAACCATCCCTTATGTATGAAAAATCATTCCACGGTATAACTAGGATCTTTTAGTGAATTGCAAATCGAAATTAAAGCAACACTGTTGAAAGATCTTAAGATAAGCTCTAGAGCCGGTAATTAATTGATCACCATGAATCATCACTAACCCTTGACACAAATCGCTTCTAGATATATAATTCTTGACTAGAGTAGAACCCTACCTTGCTTTTCTTATTTCCTAACCCTTCCCACTAACATGCCATTACTTTAGTCAAAAACACATCCACACTAACATCTTGTTGACACTATGTCCTTAGATCTCATCAACATTTACGTTGTGTGACGTGCAACGACATTACAATATGTGCAACCTTTTATTATTTTCGGCAACAACAAAAAGGATGTGGAGGGATGTACTAATGTCTATCTTATTACTACACTAGACCACTAGTGTATTTGTCTATCCACTAGACCACTAGTGTATTTTTAAGATAGATAGACAATATTACGGAACCAATGTACATTTAAAACAAGAAAACTAAAGGAACCATTGAAATTAAAGAGATCGATAAATAATGCATAGTAGTCCACTTTCCAATATGGCATTTGAAGTGAGACTTTGTTACATATAGAGATTTCACATGACACTAACAAGCCAAAGATCATTCCTCGTATATGTCTGGTTTATGCCATCCAATAACCTCATGCCTCGTATGTGTTGTTGATTGACCTAATAAGATGTTTGTGGATGTGTTGTTGATTGGCCATGCATGACATTAATATATGTATATGAAAATAATGCACAATTGAAAAGGTAATTAGGATGCATATTACGTCAAGAGCAATGGTTATAAAAGGGTGATATAAAATGAGTAGACATGAGCATTTTGACATTCAACTTCACTAGTTCAGTGCAATGCTAAACAGAACAGATGGAGCTGAGAGGGAGTGGAGAGGTGAATGGTTGTTGTTATAGGTGAGAACTTTGCAGGCCCAGTTCATCAGAAGCTATTTGTGGCTGTATACAAGGAACTCACAAGGAAGTTCTCCTTGTGTCTTCTCTCTAGTTGTCTTTCATTCTCTTACCTCAGTCTTACCTTTCCATACAATTGAAACCAAACCTCAACAGAATCCCACAGAATATAGATATTCCTTGAGATTATCTCTACTATCGAAATCATTATTTACCTTAACGTATTTTCATATTATCTAGAATGCCAATGTGGGCTTTTACGTCGTTTAAGGGTGAGGTGCAAGGCGAGGTGGTGGATGAGCCGTGGAGGTGGCGAGGCCACTCGCCCCTTACATTGCAAGTAAATTAAGGGGGTGCATTTTTGCGAGAATTTGATGATGTAGAAATACTATATGGGATATGCTTGTAGAGGGATCAGTAGCGCGTATGAAAAGGGGTTTTCACTATGAAATGTGGTAGATAAGGGATTTATGCCTAAACCCAGGAACGCAGATGCCATATAAAAAATATATAGAGGTGAATCCCCTGGGCCCTAATCTCAATGGTATCGATGTGCCTGTTTTCTACATGTTGTGCACCATTGTGTCTGGGGAGCACCATGAGAGATTGGCATTGGGAGTGGCCCTGCGTGCAGTCTTTGCCCGCATGGGAAGCGTTCGACCTAGGGCTATTACGATAGACATCGACAATGCAGAACGAGCAGCATTAGATGATGTCATTGTCGAGGACCCACGTTGCGGGCTAGGGGAGACACAGGTGAACCATCTATGGAAGTTATTATATAATGTATATTATATCGCGTAATGTATTGTCTGCAGATGTATGTCATGTTCTTGCATGTTGGTTCCTTACAAAACGGGCGTTCAAGCAAGAAAGAAAGATATCTATTCTCGCCTTTCTCTCATGATGACTTGCACCACCAAGTGGGAATATCTCGGCCATCTACACGAGCTTGTGGAGAATTACAAAGATATGATGAGAGTGTTATGAGGTATGACACGTATGGTTGACCACAGTTACTAAAAATACAACTCATGGAAAAGTGATTGCATGTAGTTATCTACGCCACAACTGGGTCCTTGGAGGACATTGGGATGGCAAATGCCAGAAGCATGCGAGGATATTCTCTCACTCGCATTGCGACACCACAAATTTGACAGAGGTGCAATGGCGAAATTCAGAAGGTGCAGGTTCTGCAACGCAACGTGAATGTTCGCATGTACCACATGTTATCCACCTTGATTGGCTATCCAGAAGGAGGGGTTCCCATTGGAGGCTCCATGTTAGAGTTGTCAAAGCAGCACCAAGAACTTGGTATGCACTTTCTACTTCAGACCGCAACTTTGGTATTTATAGAACGAGAAATACAATACTGCTTACAAATCATATGTATTTATAGGACGAGAAATACAATACTACTTACAAATCATATGCCTAACCAATGCTGAATACCCTCCAGCAATACACAAAAGATTGTGCAAAGCTTATTGACCCAAAGATGTTGTTTCTGATTCGATGCAAATGAAGTTGAAAAAAATGACAATGGCATATCAACAAAGGAGTCAGAGGGAACTGATATAAGAGAGATTTTGCGAAGCTGATCCCCACTCGTTTATGGAGTTGAATTGAAGATGTGGAACACTGGTTATGCCTTCCAACATCAACCTCACATCACGCATTCTTGGCCTTATGCTAGCTGCTGAATTGGTGCACAATATTGCTATACTAGCAATTACCATTGCTTCATCCCTTGAATACTTATCTCCCAATCGCTTATCCATCAACGCCATCAAATTAGACGGTCCAAGCTCATGTGCCCAATCTACCAAAAATACCGCCTTCTCTAAATCTATTACACGCCTGCCGCTCAGCAGCTGCAATAATACTACCCCGTAGCTGTAAACATCTACTTTCTCTGATAGCTGATGCTTTGTAGCATATTCTGATTCAATGCATTAGATTTAGCATCTTTCATTTTGTGGAGAAGAATACATAAAAATTAAACACGAAAACTACATACCTGGTGATAGATAGCCTACAGTACCCTGAAGCCTGGAAGCTGTGATATGGGATTTACTGTCATCGTATAATCTTGCAAGACCAAAGTCAGTTATAAAAGGGTTAAATTTTTCATCCAGGAGAATGTTGTGAGGTTTTACATCACAATGAATAATATGAATCTCTGACTCATCATGCAGATATGCAAGTCCACACGCAGTTCCAAGTGCAATTTTGTATCTTAGCTCCCAACTTAACACATGGTTTTCATCCTCCAAAAAGAGCAGTTTGTCAAGGCTCCCATTGGGCATGTACTGAGATACCAACAAGAATCTATGCACTGATTTGTGAGAGTAAGCACTATACCCTAGAATGCCTGCAAGATTTTGATGGCGTATCCTGCTAATAAGTTGAATTTCCTTTTTAAACTCTTCTTCATGCCTTGCATTTCTATCTGGGTGTAGACGTTTGATGGCAATTGTGCAACCGTTTGGAAGTACACCTTTATAGACTGATCCAAACCCACCTTCTCCTATTTTGGATAATTCGCTGAAATTATTCGTGGCCTTGCAAAGGGCGCCATACTTATACTCCATTACTCCAATGTTTTCCTTGTGCTCATGCTCCAAAGCATGCCTCTTTTTCTTCCTTAACCACAAGAGTAACAATCCTACTACTATAATAAGGATCACAAATGCTGCAATCGAACAACTCATAATTACTGCTTTGTGTTTGGAGTTGTCTGGTGTTCCTGAAGGCTTTGCTAACACCGCGGATAAAGCTGATATCATGGGCCCTCCGCGGCTAACTGCACCAGATCCACTGGTCTTGCCATCATAAATTAGTTGAACAGAAAGGATGCCACTTGTAACTTCAATCTCATTGTAAATAGCATAAAAAGCTTTCTTTTGTGCCAAAGCAAACACATCCAAGTCCTTCCTTATCAGTCTTCCTTGAATATAGACATCAAACACTCTATATCCACTATAATCACCCTCTATCTCCGCAAAATAAAGCGTGACATTGTATTTCCCTAGCTGTAACTGCATGATAAGCTAAATATTCTTCTGCTGAGCACATGGATCTATATATTTGTGGAAGATCTGTAAGTTCAGGTTTATTAACGATTTTGGAATTTTCTGACATCTCCACAGCCCATGTTCTTGAACCACTACTATTATAATGGAACCCAAATCCATAATCGACATCAGCTTGGAACTGTAAGTTCCCAAAACTTATATTGTCACCTCCTGCATTGATTGCAAAGCTTTGAAGGCTGCCAGGCACAGAGGGAGAACATTGATCCAATGACGTAGGGCTTGAAATGTTGCAGCTAAATGTCTTGAGGCTAGCATCAGTAAAATAATTGAATGCATAGTTTATCTCTGTGTTGCCCAAGTACGCCTTTAACTTGGCTACAGAAATGTTGAGCGAATTGTGAGAGAGGTCTAGCTTCTGAAGGCTGGACATGGAAGAGAAGCTTCCATCTGGGACTTCTTTTGTAAGATTATTGTGGTCTAGAAATAGGCTTTGCAAAGAACTTCCACCAAAGTTCTGTGGAATGCTTCCTGTTATCTGGTTGAATCCTAAGTCTAAAATTTGAAGCGAATTAGATATGGAGGATGGAGAGTCAGTAAAACTGTTTTTTCTAAAGTATGCGTCAGTTAAGCTAGTTAAATTCTGCAGAGTTTTGAAAATGGTTCCAGAGAACTGATTGTAAGACAGATCTAAATGTTTAAGATTTTTCAAGCCTTGGAGAAAAGAAGTCTCACCAGAAAATGAATTTTCTTGAAGGCGAAGATGGATCAAACTGCTGCAATCACCAAGCTGAGATGGAATGGTACCATTTAAGTGATTATGGTAGGCAAAAAAATATTGGAGATTGGTAAGCTGTCCTATAGAAGACGGAACGGGCCCTGTCAACTGATTGTTGTCCACATACAATTCTTTCAATTTGGTAAGGTTGCCCAAGCCCTCTGGAAGGGAACTGTTAAAGCTATTAGTACCAAGGTTCAGAAATGTGAGAAGAGTAAGGTTACCCAGACCTCGAGGAATTGGGCCTACAAGGTTATTTATGGCAAGGTCGAGACTTGCGAGATTTGAAAGGGAGCCAAGGGCTTCAGGGACAATTCCTGATAATCCCTTCCCGTAAAAATTGAGCTTAACGATGGTAGTGTTTGTGGAGTCACATGTAATAGCTGCAGAGTTACAAGGATCAGAGTAAAAAGCAGAATCAGTGTAATTGAGGGCCTTTCCAATTTGCTCAAGAGCGGCCATTTCGATATGGCTGATTTTGGCAAGGGAATGGGAGGCAAAGAGCAGGATCAAAGGCAAACAGAGCCTGTGGATATGGAGGAGGACATTCGCCATAGCCACTCAGAGTCAAGCAAAAGAGTCGTAGCTCTTGCGGTATATATCGGTATCCTCAGCCACAAGACAGTCAGTTTGTCTTCTACAAGACAAAAGTCAGTTCGTCTCGAAGACAAAGACCAAGCTCAATATATGGAATTTCCACCTCACAGCCATGTAAAAGTCTCTTTATACACATGTACACATAGGTTATCAATCTATCTATTTATCTATCTATACAATCTATACAAGGGTCGGTTCCCGCCCGATGGTCGCCGCTCCTCTTCTCTGGTCGCTCACACTCAGTAGGTTAGAGTAGGTTAAGTTAAAGTTTTCTTTAGGGTTTTCATTTAGGTTATTCTCTAGGTTTTCCTTTTAGGTCCTCAAATATTTAACATAATAAAAATATAAACTGAAGTATAGATAATAAAAATCCCCGTCACTTTTTAAGTTTCACCGGATATTTTCTAGTATTCTAAATTTGTAGCATGTAATTTTCCACTTTTGGATTTTTTCCGACACATTCGCACGTCAACTGGAATTTTTAGGCTGCAAACCGAAAATTTGGGAGACTAGCTCCGTGTTTTCGAAGCCTAGGGCGGCGGGCCCTGATTGTACGGGCATAGAAGGTAAGAGGCGTATGTGGTGGGATAACGATAGATATATCTAATTCAATTTCTAGTATTCATATATATAGAAGGATAATACTAAAGCCCAAAATAAGATGATAATATATGGCGCATCTTGGCCCTTCATTTGTTGTCTTTCAAAACTTTCTAGGCAGTTAGATGTAAAAGTAGTTGGAAACAGTGGTGATTGGTCTCATGAAAGCACTAAGATCCTTGTCTTTAAAATCCTTGCAGTCCAATGGGGAGTAGAGTTGTAGGATTTGTTGTGTTTGTAATTTTTATCTCGGTCATAATTGAGAAAAAATTAGCGCAACCGTTTTGAAAGCATTTGCTCAACATATGGGACTCCATATATACCTCTCTTCTCAGTAGTTATGGCGAGGTAGCAAGTGGTTCCCATGTCTTCATTTTTTGAAACTGACATATAATAAAGCAATGAGCTCTTTTTTTTTACAGTTTTCTTTTGCCAGTGGAAGTAGCCTCCGACATCCTTTTCTTAAAGAGTGATTTAAAGCAACACAAAGCTTGGAAAGACTGATAATTGCCTCGCACACTCTTCACTCTCATCCTCATCTTAGGTATTTGTTAGTTTTTCAATATCTATGTGTGCAGTATTTTCTTCACGTTAAATTCTATTGCAATATAGATTACAGGGTGCAGCTTCAAAGATCCACACCATACTATTTTTTATACTTCTAATTTTTGAAGCAATTCCATTGCAGTATTCCTGGGCATTTTTTGTTGCTCAATCCCTTTTTTCTATGGTGAAAAGCGAAGCTAATGATAGCATCTGAATCATATGATCCATACACATCAGATCCAATCTATGTTAATGTTGCAGATGGTCGTGGTATATGTCAGTACCCAAGGCCTATTTATTAGAGATAGGGTATTCGATATTCTGATGAAGGTGTGGTGATTTTGTAGCTTAAAATGGAGCAATGACATCAAATTGTACAACATCAACTGAACATGGCATCAAAATCTGGATTTTCAATGGCACTAATTCAATAGATTTTTAAATGCCGATAGCAAAGAGATTTGGTATATGCAAAGAGCATATGCAAGAAAACAATATATGTGGCACATTAAAACAAGATATTCCAGAATTTGGAAATGGCATGCATGAAGACCATTTTGACCATCTTGAATTGATGTAACATGGTGCACGTTCCAACTGACCAAATTTAAAGTCAAAAGTTCTTGCAATCAAAAGTAAAATGACATTAAATAATAAATAATACCATTACAACAACAACATAGTCAAGTGTTTAAACTTGAGGAAAAGACTAAGAAACTTTATCCTTCCCTTTGTTATATGCAAATGTAAAGCACACAAATCCAATTATACTACTATCCCAATATGTTACATCAATAGAATTAACATATGCTTTGATCAACAAAGAAGTTATCAAATAGTGTTTTATTTTATCAATAAGTATTTTTTTGTGCATCATAGGTTTAACATGCTAGTTGAATGAAGGGAAATAAGTTGGTTATCAGTTGATCATAAGTAAACCACTGGCGTTGCTTCTCCTTATCCTCATGCAAATTTTACCAAGCAAGGTTTACCTCAATAAAACAAGAAGATCGGTTCATTAAAACCAATTGACTTCCTACTTTCTTTAGATGACTTCCCAACTTTTTGTCTCATACTCGAAAAGTCTTTCCATATACCAAATGGCTTTTGTTTCATTCCCAACTTTTTGTCTCATCCTCAAAAAGTCTTTCCATATACCAAATGGCTTTTGTTTCATTCACATAATGATTATTGTGCTTTTTATTGTTGCCTTTCTTGTTTGATAATACCTTAGGCTCAATATAAGGTTTAAAGTACATAGCACAATCAAATTCAACTCCAAGTGTACTTGCAATATTTGGTCTATTGTTGACAATATCATATACATGATTGTTTGTTTTAGTCAAACCAATCTTTTGAAAGCCAAGAACTTTCTAATTGTTTACCAAGGTTGCAAATAAGCTTACCATCTACTTCTTCGCACAAATAATATCATTATTTTGTAAATCTTGCAAATCATGAGCAATCTCATATTTATTACTGCCATTAACACCTGCAATTACACTTCCATGTTCAAAATAGTTTGCATTTGTTTGAATAATATTGAAGAAATTAGTCTTCACAACTCCATGGGTTCTCCCACCAAGTTGTCTCCTTTCCTTCTTTGCAATCAATTCCTACAACGACACACATTTCTTTAGCATATGCAAATCCTTCTTTCAATGCAAAGATTATTTGGTCATTGCTATAGCTTGCAAGATTGGGTACTATAACCTTTCAGTCTTCTCTAACATATCTCTCCAAATGATGCCATATATTTTCTTGTTTAGCATGAGCAGATAGAAAAGTCAAATTTTACAGAGCTTCAAATTCAACCACTCGATTAAGTGCACTTGCACTTTCAAGCAGATTGACACCATCACAAGTCTTTCATTTCTAACCATTCTACCAACTATATGCGTCGGATCCAGTGTGCTTTAGTGGAATTGTTACATACTCCCAATTATTTCTGAAATACCTTATTAGTAGCATAACATAGTGGAAAGAAGATTGAATATTCATAATGTCTTCCGGCTTATGAAATTCTTGCTCTACACCAATAGAAAAAGCAAGCATAAAGGATAAATACAATATGCAGTTTAAGGCCACCGTCTTTGCTTCTTCATACCCCGGAAAACTTGATCTTCCTGGAGATCAGATGCATCTGGGAAATAGGACCTAAGACCACTGTTTGTAGCCATGCAAGGGAACCAAAGATTAGAATTGAGGATCTCATACCAAGGAATAAGATGAGGCAATGTTGGCCTTTGATCAAATAATGAAAAGTACTGCATTGTCATAATCAATTTTTGTGTAATGTATCAACAGAGAAGTAATATATATGGCAATGTATCCACATGGTTTTGCATGATACTATCACCTTTTCCCTTGTGAGTAGCAACATTTAAAACTCAACCTGCTGCAGCAGTCGTTACTTCTACTCGCCGACCTGAATGAGTGCCATAACGAGCAGGATCGAGGCCAATAGTAGCATGCATTGAGGCCACCAAAGACACGCCGAAGTCAAAGGACGAGAAGAACAAAACAATGGGCTGCCGACTAGAGTCTCAATGGAAGGGAATCAACCAGAGATTATATATGATTGTATGTAACCGAGTAAATGGAGTTTGCAGCTAGCTGCTGCCATGCTATAGCAGTGTAGAAGAGCATGGCACATATTGATGTACTTATGCCTGCATATTGATTTGACCGTAGAGATATAAGCACTATTGATTTGAAGATTCACATCCCTAGAGATTACAAGTGGATATTTGCTTGAAGGCCAAGGAGAGGACATTCATTAAAGACCACACAAACAAGCAAGGAAAGGAGATTCAAGCAAAAATAATTTGAAGATTGGAAGATCCCTCGAGTTGGCTTGGTATGTGGTTTACTTTGAGGCACGAATACTATTTCACATGATCCATTTCTAGAGCTCATCACCTTTTCTCCTATGCAAAACATCCCACTTGCCTCATATTCCATGTCTCACCTTTATATCCCATAGCAAATTTGCATGACATTGAGAACAGAGACATCATTTAAGCATACATTATGTTGCTACATTTCTTCAATGGTCTGGAAAGCTCCGGTGCCATCACCATTCTAAGCATGCGTGTTTGCAAGAGAAGCAATGCCAGCATATGCATCAAAAATGGTAGCATAGACAAACTCATCTGGGACTATCCCTAACATGTCCATCTCATCGAAACAGTGGAAAGCCTCAATCCCTTGACCATTCTGAGAATATGCTACTAGCATGGAATTCCAAAAAATCATATCATGATGGCGTAACTGATCAAAGACTATTTTCACATCTGCTGGATATCCATATTTTCCATACATATTTATAAGGGCGCTATCCACCATAATATCTAAAGGTAATGAAGTTGTAATGAGACTGTATCCTTTTACCTTTAGCTAACTCTGATAGAATTTGATGGTACTTGATACAATAATTAGATGTCTAGCAAGATTTTCAAATTCTTATTGCAACAATCAATAAAGTACAAAATGTTGATCTAGTGAAAAGCCAAAATGTGGCCACTAATTTTCACTTAGATCATCTTCACTCTTAAATCATGAGCACTTCAAGTTCTTGCTCACAATTTTCCTATCTAGTAGTAATCAAGCATTTTACAAATAATTTCAACTTTCAACCATTAAAAATACTGTAGCAAAGTCACTGTTCATCGGGCATTGACCCGATCACTGTAGCACATTTGACCTAGCAAAAATATGCTTGAATCGGCTGTCCTTTGCTTTATCTAGATGCCCGACCCCTCTGTAGTATTTGTGATATGTATATATCACAAGCTTGATCAGCTCCGACGGTTATGGGATCGGATCAACTTGCCAATCCGGTCTGAAGATTTGTTTTGAATATCCCACAGGATAAGTGTCAATTTCGAGCTCCTTAACCATTGAATTAATTTTCCTCTTAAAACACAATGTTCCAATGGTTAAAACATTATGTTGACAACATAACATGCATCTTAAGTAGCAAGACCTCTTTCACCTTAGCTTATAACTTAGATTATCCAGTGCATAGACTAACCTACTGCCACTGCTTCTCATAGGTAGTCTTTGCAAGCTTATTAGCTGAATTTTCATTACTCCTCCTTCAGCTCATAAGACTGCAATTATGGCATTTATGATATATTCAACTTGGCCTTAAATTTACTGAATTTTTTTGCAGGAAGAGCCTTTGTAAAGATATCTGCAATTTGTTGGTTAGTATCCACATAAAGCATTTGAATTAATTTCCTTTCAGCCAACTCCCTTATAAAGTGGATACTTAACTCTATGTGCTTGGTTTTGTCATGCTGCACAAGGTTTTTGACTATGGCTATACAACTTTGACTATGTCCATATTGCTGTAGGATTTATTTGTTCACAATTTAGCTCATGCAGCAACCTTCTTAACCAAACTATTTCTTTAGCTAGAAGAGATGATGCAGCATACTCTGCTTCTGCAGAGCTCATTGCTACTGCTGCTTGTTTCTTGCACCTCCAGGTAATTACTCCACCACCAAAAAAGATAGCATAACCTGAAGTTGATCTTCTAGTAGATAGATCACCTCCCCAATCTGCATCACTAAAGCATGTCATTGTGAGATCTGTTGAGTCATAACATATTCCTTGTTCTTGAGTACCTTTCAAATACTTTAATACACGTTTAGCTGCCTCCCAATGCTCCCTAGTGGCATTATGATTCCTTCTACTTAGGATATTTACAGCATAAGCAATATCTGGTCGAGTGCTATTTGCTAAATAGAGAAGGCATCCAACCAAGGCTCGGTAAGATATATTTTCCATTTTTTGTAATATCTTCATCTATGGGCTGCTGGATGTCAGTCAGCCTATGTCCTGGAATCATGGGAATTTTTGCAGTTTTAGCCTCAACCAAATTAAATCTCTTAAGCATATTCTCTATATGCTTACTTTGATGTAACTTGAGCCACTTTTGTTCTTTGTTTCTGACCACCTCAATTCCTAAGAATTTTCTTAGCTCTCCTAAATCTGTCATTTGAAACCTGGATTTTAAAATGCTCTTGCATTTATTTAGAATATTCAATGAGGTTGCCACCATGATGCAGTCATCCACATAGAGAGCAATAATGCAATATTCTTCATCCTGCTCAAACCTATATAGATTACCATCATTGTGTAGCTTATTAAATCCTTGTTCTTGCAGAAATTGATTCATGCACAGATACCATTCCCTTGGGGACTGCTTCAATCCATACACAGCTTTGTTCAGCTTCCAAATCATGTTCTTGCCTTGCTCATACCCTGGAGGTTGCTTCAAATATGCTTTCTCTTCTAATGTTGCATTTAAGAATGCTGTTTTGACATCCATGTGATGTATTTCTAGCTTCATAGCATTTGCCATGGCCAACAGTATCCTGATACTTGTCAATTTGACTATAGGAGAGTATGTCTCATCATAATCCCTTCCCTTTTTCTGTGTATAACTCTGAGCTACCAGTCTAGCTTTATATTTCTTTGTACCATCTGGATTTAGTTTAATTTTGAATAGCCATTTACTGCCAATAATATTATGCTTACCATCTGATTTCACAAGCTCATATGTCTTAGTTTCCTCAAAAGATTTAAGTTCATCATTCATGGCTGCTGTCCATTTATCCTTGTCAGCACTTTCTTGAACATCTGCATAACTTTGAGGTATCATTTCATCTTCTAAGATTGCCATAATATATTCATGCCCAATTGTCTTAGCCTCAACTCTTCTGCTTCTTCCCATTTCATCTCTACCATAAGATTGATCTCCAGTTTAGCCTCTTCTACAAGTTTTTCTGCACATGTTTTCCTTTTCTTCTTTTCAGGATATTCTTTTGTAGGTTCAAGACTTGCTTGTCTCGGTTCAGGAGCATCTTCACATGTTGGTTTCTCTAGCTCATCTGTTTCCTCTGGTATCTCTGACTCTTCATAATCTTCCTCTTCAAATTTGGGAATTGGTTCAGGCTTGTCTATTTGAATTTTAATCCCCTTCCTGAATTTGTGTTTATATAACACCTCCTCATTAAATAACACATCTCTGCTAATTCTAATCTCCTTAGATTCAGGCAAGTAAATTATGTACCCCTTTGACTCTTTGTCATATCCCACTAAGAACCCTCTTTCTGCCTTGCTGTCTAACTTCTTTCTCAACTCTGATGGCACATGCACATAGACCATACAACCAAATACTTTATATTTTTCATAGCTTAATTTATTTCCTGATTCCCATAACAACTTAGGAATATTTCCTTGTAAGCTTACTGATGGTAGCATGTGCTGTATTTCAACAGCAGTATATAGTGCTTCTTCCCATAGATTGTTAGGCAAGCCACTTTCCTTTAGCATTGACCTAACTGCATCCAGTAAAGTTCTATTCTTTCTTTCTGAGACACCATTTTGCTGTGGTGAGTATCTACAGGTTAATTGTCTCTTTATTCCATGTGATATGCAGAAGGTTTTGAATTGGTCTGAGAGATACTCTCCTCCTCTATCTGATATGATACATTTTTTGAAACCTGTTTCTCTTTCCTTTTCTGCAACATACTGCTTGAATGCACTTAATGCTTGAGATTTTCTATTTAAACAGTATGTGTTGCACATTCTACTCTAATCATCTGTAAAAGTTATGAAGTATCTCTTATTTGTCCTACTTTTGACATTTAGAGGACCACATAAATCTGAATGTATCAGTTCCAGTTTTTGTTGTGCTCTAATTTTTCTTTTACGAAAAGGCAACCTATTTAGCTTTCCCAAAGCACATCCCTCACATATAAAGCCATGTTTATTTGTATATTGAAAGTTTATATGACGCTTGCTTATGTAGAGATTCCAGTTTTTTATAATTGGTATGAGCAAGTCTATTATGCCAAACTTCTAAGTCAACTTCTTGAACTGCATTGATACAGTGATGCACCACATTTTCCAGCCCATACAGGTTTCCCACACGTTTGCCATAAAATTTTATTTCATTATTCATCATGATATACACTAATCAACATCAAATACTACTTTGTATCCCAAATCACATAGCTGGCTAACTGATATCAAGTTTCTGATAATACCAGGCACACACAGACACATGCTGTATATTTACAATGTTTTCAGCTAAGTCAGTTAGCTGTAATAACCCTCTTCCTTGAACATCTTGCAATGCTCCATTTCCTACCTGAATCCTTCTTGAATTTGCACTGGTTATATTCTTCAGAAATTCAACAATTTGCACTATTGATCTTTCAGCTCCACTATCAACTATCAAATGATCAGAATTGTCAGTGCACATATTCTCATTAACAATTGCAAATTCATGAGGTACCTCATCATCATCTTCTTCATTTGTCTTGATCTTATCTTCTTGTTCCCCTGCCACATAGGTTCTTTCAAGACCACGTCCTCTACCTCCTCTTCCAGATCTGGCTAAACTAGCCTCACCTCTGCCTCTTGCAGATTTGCCATAATTTTTAGGTATAGGGCATTTTGAAGCCACATGCCCTCTACCACCACATGTATAGCAACTGAAATCTTTTTTGAGTTTTGGACATTCATTCTTATAATGACCCATCTCATGACAATTATAGCATACCACTTTATCCTTTTTCTTAAGCAGTAGAATTTCAGGAGTTTCTTCAGTTTGACCTTGTTTTAATATTTTTTTCTGCTCCCATTCAGTTCTTAGTATATTTTCTGCCTCCTCTCTTGACTTACAAGAGTTCCTAATAAATAGAGCCAAAGTCTCATTTTCACCAATAGCCCTGGATATTTGTAGCACCTGACTTCTTTCAGATATGACAACCCCAGCCCCATTTAAATCAGCAATAAGATTATCAAACTTATTGAAAAATTCAGTTACATCCTCTTCTTCTTTGAGATTTAACCCCCTTAGTTCATTCTCAAGAAGATCAATTTGTGAGGATGTCTTCTCCTCATAATGTTTAAGCAGAAATTTCCACATTTTTTCTAGGAGTTAGAGACCTTAACTTCAAGCGTATAGTGGGACTTACCTTACATGTGATTATGCCTTGTGCTTCTCTTGTTTTGGCTAGCAAAGACTTGCCTCCTGTAGTGGCACCAGCACTGCCTCCAGCTCCAGATGCTCCAGCACCTACTCCTGCATCTCCTGATGCTGCAGTCCCTGTTGCAGACTGTCCTGCAGCTCCAACAACTGAGCTTGATGAAGCCGTCCTTGTAAGCACACCTGTACCTACAATTCCTGCTGGATCTACCAGCTCCCAAAAGTCCTCCACCTCCAATATGTGTGCTATGGCATCTTTCCAAACTTGGTCAATAAAGATGCTCCAAATCTGCTAGACATGTTTACCAGCTCTGATACCAATGATAGAATTTGATGGTACTTGATACAATAATTAGATGTCTAGCAAGATTTTCAAATTCTTATTGCAACAATCAATCAAGTACAAAATGTTGATCTAGCAAAAAGCCAAAATGTGGTCATTAATTTTCGCTTAGAACATCTTCACTCTTAAATCATGAGCACTTCAAGTTCTTGCTCACAATTTTCCTATCTAGTAGTAATCAAGCATTTTACAAATAATTTCAACTTTCAACCATTAAAAATACTGTAGCAAAGTCACTGTTCATCGGACATTGACCCGATCACTGTAGCACATTTGACCTGGCAAAAATATGCTTGAATCGGTCGTCCTTTGCTTTATCCAGATGCCCGACCCCTCTGTAGTATTTGTGATATGTATATATCACAAGCTTGATCAGCTCCGACGGTTATGGGATTGGATCAACTTGCGAATCCTGTCTGAAGATTTTTTTTAAATATCCCACAGGATAAGTGTCAACTTCGAGCTCCTTAACCATTGAATTAATTTTCATCTTAAAACACAATGTTCCAATGGTTAAACATTATATTGAAAACATGGTTAAAACAACATGGTTTACAACATGCATCTTAAGTAGCAAGACCTCTTTCACCTTAGTTTATAACTTAGATTATCCAGTGCATAGACTAACCTACTGCCACTGCTTCTCATAGGTAGTCTTTGCAGGCTTATTAGCTGAATTTCCATCATGGTAGCTAATAAGCCTGTAAAGACTACCTATGAGAAGCAGTGGCAGTAGGTTAGTCTATGCACTGGATAATCTAAGTTATAAGCTAAGGTGAAAGAGGTCTTGCTACTTAAGATGCATGTTGTAAACCATGCTGTTTTAACCATGTTGTCAACATAATGTTTTAACCATTGGAACATTGTGTTTTAAGAGAAAAATTAATTCAATGGTTAAGGAGCTCGAAGTTGACACTTATCCTGTGGGATATTTAAAACAAATCTTCAGACCGGATTGGCAAGTTGATCCGATCCCATAACCGTCAGAGATGATCAAGCTTGTGATATATACATATCACAAATACTACAGAGAGGTCGGGCATCTGGATAAAGAAAAGGACGCCCATTTCAAGCATATTTTTGCCAGGTCAAATGTGCTACAGTGATCGGGTGAATGCCCGATGAACAGTGACTTTGCTACAGTATTTTTAATGGTTGAAAGTTGAAATTATTTGTAAAATGCTTGATTACTACTAGATAGGAAAATTGTGAGCAAGAACTTGAAGTCCTCATGATTTAAGAGTGAAGATGATCTAAGTGAAAATTAGTGACCACATTTTGGCTTTTCACTAGATCAACATTTTGTACTTGATTGATTGTTGCAATAAGAATTTGAAAATCTTGCTAGACATCTAATTATTGTATCAAGTTCCATCAAATTCTATCATTGGTATCAGAGCTGGTTAACATGTCTAGCAGATTTGGAGCATCTTTATTGAACACTGTTGAGGTTTACAAAGGAGGTCCAGGTTTCCAAGATTGGAAAGATGCCATAGCACACATATTGGAGGTGGAGGACCTTTGGGAGCTGGTAGATCCAGCAGGAACTGTAGGTACAGGTGTGCTTACAAGGACAGCTTCATCAAGCTAAGTTGTTGGAGCTGCAGGGCAGTCTGCAACAGGGACTCCAGCATCAGGAGATGCAGGAGCAGGTGCTGGAGCATCTGGAGCTGGAGGCAGTGCTGGTGCCACTACAGGAGGCAAGTCTTTGCTAGCCAAAACAAGAGAAGCACAAGGCATAATCACATGTAAGGTAAGTCCCACTATACGCGTGAAGTTAAGGTCTCTAAGTCCTAGAGAAATGTGGAAATTTCTGCTTAAATATTATGAGGAATGTTGGCCGGGTCAACCTACCCCAAGCCCGACAGAGTTCTTAGGCAATGGATGACAAAATAATAATACTCATGACAGCGAAATATAATTCCGTTAATTACTTACGCCAACACCACCACAACTAGGCTCATAACTTCCGTTATACCCCTTAAGCCTAGCCGCACCGCTTCCTTTTACTCCTTGCATTAATTATTATGTGAGTGCAAACTTGTAATATTTATTATCCTCGATTTGTTTTAGCATCACATGATGTTCTCCTTGTTATTTTATTTTTATCTTTTTCTTTTTTCTTTTATGTATAGGGAAATCACAAGGTTTAACTTATTAATAGGACTTATGAAATTGTTGTAAAAATTGTTAGGTTAACATTTAGTTAGGTCTTCACGTAAATATTCGTTTAGGGCGAAAACCTGTTCGAGAAGGGGCAGCGACCAAGGTAAATCCGGCTTCCTCCTCTTCAATCGATTCGACTCCTCACTTTCTCATATGGCCCCGATCAAATCGGCCATTTCCCTCCTTCCTCTACTCGGTTTTTTTCTTCTCAGGTTGAGCCTTCACCAGGTAACGGTTTCTGCAGAATGAACAGCGAATTCTTGGGCTCTAATAATTAGTAGACTGAGTTAGGTTCAGATTTTCGGCTTCTTCAGGTCCTAACTATGGCATGATAAAGGTTCAAGAAGCAGGTAACCATTTTCTGAAAACACACAGGCCGATTTGCTTTATAGCTTGGATTCTTAGGCAACAGGGAAATGGCTGAAGTTCTGGGTTGTTTGCATGCTATATCTTCCAAGCATGGGCAGTTTTATGGCAAAGGACCAGCAAATCCGGCTTCTAAGTTCTTCCTGATTAATTTATAGCAGAACTACAGAGAAGATTAGAACAGAGCAGCAACACATTTAACATAATTTTCTTTCTCTTTTTATCTCTGATTTTTTATTCATTCCATTTAGATTCTTATTATAACTTAATACTCCCACAGATTCAAGACAGATACAAGGTAAGATGCACCCGTATTCACAAAGGATTTCCTTCAGGGTAAATCTTTGTGAAAACTTGCTGCCAATACATTCAGATTTCATCACCACACTCACACACAAAAGGTTTATTCATTCACACAAACTAGCATCATCATTATCATAAACTAGAAAAGAAACATCATGCACAAGCAATGATGGACCAGGATCCGCATGGAGACGCCAGCAATCAGCAGAGAGAGCGTCGAATAGGCACAAAAAGGTGGTTTTTCATTCACGTTGTTTTCCTTTTATACAATTCCAATAAAATCTGGACCTTTAAAAAATACAATCTTTGCCCTCCATGTGGAAAACTTCCTTAAGCTCCAAGATTTTGACACCTCATCAATCCAAAAATATGGTCTCCTCCAATCAAACTGCTTTGTGCTTTCTCCTTACCATTAAAATTCGAATTTCTAATGGTCTTCAATAATATAAGCATCAAAATCTTCAAAAATAACCTTGTAACTATGCACTTTGGTCGATTTTGAGCCCATACTTCTTCATTGCAGCTTCTTTCCACACTGTTTCACTCAAAAATCAAAATTTCTGTTGTGCTGACCGCTCCACATTATCCCCCCTTACTTGTATTCGACGCCTCGACGAATTTGCTTTCAAAAATCTGCTCGATGATAAAAGATTGGACTAGAACTTCTCATTTCCCTTAGCAAGTAGCAACACCATTATTAACCGATTAAAAACCTCGCCCTTTCGGGTTTTCGAGGAAAAACCCCGTAATAATGATGTCACTATCCTTGTTAGGTCCTCTCGATCCGCATCAACCTCATCCTATTCCGTGCCTATTTTGAACTTCCGGGATGAAGACAATGGCCAAAGAATACGGGAAATGGAAAACAATGGTAAAGAAAACAATGGTCATGGTTGGTAAGCCAACTAAAAATGTATGAACATGAAATGATGGAAAAAATGATGCTCCCCGGGCAATAAAAAATAACGTTAGTAGAACATATGGTGCTAATATGGTGAAGCTGATTCAAAGACTTTATGATTTGAATGATATGAATGAATGAAAGGTGTATGGTTTGACTAATTATGAAGAACAACCAGGTGAACCTGCCATGGAAACAAAAAATTAGTAAAAACATTGCTGCCTGATGGTAAAGCTTACATGGCAGACTTTAATGGATTGACATGGAGTGGATGAATGTAATGTGAAATGAATTGACAAAAATGGAGACAAGCAGGTGAACCTATCATGGAAACCATAAAAGTTAGTAACAAATTGTCACCCGGATGCGTTGATTTTAAGGCGCCTTTATGGATTGAATGAGGTGTAAGAATGAAAAATGAGATGAATTTGAGTAATACGGAGAGCAAGCAGATGAATCAAATTCTTTATTTATTAATTCTTTATTTATTTATTTATTTATTTATTTTTTTTTTCCACTTTTTTATAAAATTTTCCCTTATTATGCTATTATCCCCCCTTAAATGTATTCATCGCTCTCGATGAATTACATTGCATCTGGAAGTTTCTTAAAAGTCCTTGGTGCATAATATGGCTTAAAGATCGGGCACCATTAATTCGCTGGGAGCTCATTCCCAGAAAATCTTGCAATGACACAGAACCGTTAGGAAAAATTTTAAGGACTACATATGGTGCTGCCCATCTCATTCTCAACTTTCCAGGTTTCTTCCAATGTTTTGAATCATATAACAATACCAAATCATTTTCCACAAATTCTTTATTTTTATTATGAGCATCATACCATGTTTTACGTTGCCTTTGGAGTGCTTCTCTAGCCATGTATGCATGAAGACGTACTTCATCTAGCTTCTCTAATTCTTGCAAAGCGTGCCTTTAAGACTACCATCTTCATCTAGCTTTTCCCTTACAGCCACTCGTAATGATGGAATTTCTATTTCAATAGGTAAGATGGCCTCTTGGCCATACACTAACATGAAGGGAGTAGATTTCGTGGTAACTTTGTAAGCTATTCTATAGGCCCATAATGCATCTAACAATCTCTTATCCCAATCAGTCCTATTAGCGTTACAAATCTTCGTCATTATATTACATAGAGTTTTATTGGTTCTTTCAACCCTCCTTGGCCATTAGCTTGAGGGATGATAGGGTGTACTCTTTCTATGGGCTATGGCGTGGCGCCTCACCAAGGTAGCGACCACATCATTGATAAAGTGTGAACCTCTATCACTAACCAACTCTAAGGGACAACCGAACCTAGTAATGATGTTTTCATATAAGAAAGTTGCTACACTAGCTGCATTAGCATTTCTCAATGCTTTTGCCTCAACCCATTTGGTAACATAATCCGCACACACCAATATATACTCACAACGGGTTTGAGCTGAAGGAGGATTAATGGGACCTACAAAATCTATCCCCATTTTTCAAAAGGTAATATGGGAACTATCGGGTTCGTGAGGCATAGAATCTCGCCTAGTAGGCCGACCCAATCTTTGGCAAAGGTCACAATGTTTTACCTCGGATTGTTACATCATGGTACAAACTAGGCCACCAATAACCAACATTTAACACTTTCTTAGCAAAGGACATCTGAAGCAAAATGACCTCCAAATAGGGGAACCATGGCAAGCTCTAATGACCTTTTGCACTTCATGAGGGAATATGCATCTACGCTAGATATCATCTTTACCTACCCTATACAAGGTTCCGCCAGCAAAAGTGAAAGGTTTACATTTTTGAATTAATCTTTTCCTTTCTATGGCTCTCATATCATCTGAAATTCACCAAAGTGGAAAGGAATTCGCCACATCAACATACCATTCGAACCGCAAAGCCACCATAAACAAAAGTTAGCATCGCAAGTCATCTTTTACCCCTTTATCGTTAGAATCACTCAATAATCGCGATAAATGGTCGCAGGTGCATGAGATTTTCCTGGTTTTACAATTATAATTAAATTGAAACTCTTGCAACATGAGTAACCATCTAGTTATTCTTCCCGCTCAAGTAAGGTTTTAAAATTAAATATCTCAATGCTTGGTGGTCAACAAAAATACAAATTCTTTTTCCCAATAAATAGTGGCGAAACTTTATAATTGAATAAATCATGCCCAATCCTTCCCTTTCGGTTGTTGAATAATTCTTTTCTCGCATAAGACAATTGACGACTAGCATAATAAATTGGATGATCCCACCCATCTTGTTGTGGTTGACAAAATACTTCCTATTGCATATCCTCAAGAGTCTACATGGACATGAAATTCCCTTTCCCAATTAGGAAAACTAAGTATGGGTGCAGTTATTAGTGCTTCTTTTTAAACTTGTAAATGCTTTTTGACATTCTTGTGTCCACCGATATTCTTTCCCCTTTAAGGAGTGCGGTTAATGGTAAAGCCTTATTAGCATAATATCTTATGAATCTTCGATGATACCCTATATGCCCAAGAAATGCTTGTAATTGCTTAATGTTAGTAGGTGGCTCCAATTCAAATAACTTTAGTCTTATCGTGGTCAATTGCAATACCCTTGCCCGAAATGATCCTACCCAACAACGCCCCATGGGTAACTCCAAACAAACATTTCATAGGGTTTAGAGATATACCATATTCTCGACATTTCATAAAGCATAACTGAAGTTTCTCCCGATGTTCTTGCCTCGGTACTAAAACACGTAAATCATCAAGAAACACTTCCATAAACTCTCTTAGATAATCTTTAAATGCACCCGTAACTACCCCTTTGGAAAGTGGCAGGAGCATTACACAACCCAAATGGCATAACCTTATACATGTAGCACCCCATTCCGTGACAAATGTGGTTTTTTCCCTATCTTCCTTGGCAATACTCACCGATTGTACCCATCAACCCGGCCAAGAAAAGAATAATACTCATGGCCAAAGAACCCAATCAATAACGTTATCGAAAAGGAACAGAAACCCATCCTTAATGGTGGCAAAGATTTAATTTTCTATAGTCCACACACACCCTTAATTTTTAGACTTCTTTGGAACTATAACTATTGGGGACAACCACTCACTAGTTTCCACCGGTTCAATAAACTTAGCTTTAATTAAATTATCCAAATTTTCCCTTACCACCTTTTGAGTAATGAGGGTTCATCCTGTAGGGTCGTTGCCTTATAGCTTTTGTGTTAGCTTCAAGTACAATTCTATGCACACTTAACTCTAGGTGATATACCCTTCAGATCCTCATACGCCCATGCAAAGACATCCTTAAACTCCATGAGGAGATCCTTATATTCTTTTATGTTCTTCACCAAGATTAAGTTTTCCCCAATCGCACCATCTTGGGTTCTCCCGGTACCTAAATTCAACTCATCATAAGTGGGACGGGTTAGCATTTGTTGGACCTCCTTGGATGCACAATGGGAGGGGGGTTTCTTTTTTAGCTTGGGTTCTCCCTCCTCAAATTTTGAGAAGTACTGTGATATCTCCTCTTCTTCTTCCTTTATAGTTTCATTTTACTTCTTCCACATTTACAAAGAAAAAACATTTACACCATTCATCCATTCCTCTAAAGCCACGTATGAAGTATCATCCCTCATTGTTAGTTTTTCATAACCCTCTTGCTCTACATAAACTTGGTCTACTTCTATTTCATTATTATTTTCGTTATTATCTACATCATCATCATTATTATCAACATGCATATCTTCAATTGAGGAACTAGTATCACTATCATTGTCATCCTTATTACCGGATTGAACATGGACCCTTATCTTGATTAAATTATTCCCATCTCCAATTTGCAAATAGCCTCAGACCAATCATGTTTAGCTGATGCTTGCATTAACCATGGCCTTCCTAACAATAATGGATAAGTGCATGCACTATTTGGCATCTTTAAAATGACATAATCCACAAAGAAAGTCACACCAAAGAATTAAGGTTTTAATCCCAAGAACTAATCCCAAAGGTGTTACCTTTCGCTGATCAGCCATCCTCACTATAAAACTTACGGGCATAGGTTCCGCAAATCTAGTTTTTCCACATACTCTCGTGCATAATGTTCACCGAGCCCCCATCAATAGTGCAATTTCGTATCACTTCCCACTTATTTCCACATCCGCACAAGGTGAACTCATATCCGCAATTATAGGCCATGCAATGACAACTACTTCTTTATGACTTTTTAATGCGCCAAGACCACCTTACGACAACTAGGAGCGATTTGCAATAATTGTTTGAATGTTAAGGAAGGACTTTTATTTTCCAAATCCTTCAAAAAATATCATAGGGTTGTTCTTCCTTTAAATTCAAAACTCTAGTGTACTTCTTTACGCTTACCCTTATCCGTATTTTCTTTATTAGACTCGAAATCATTTAAAATTTCTTTAACTTCCATTGGATGGGGGAGTTGGTCAATATCTTCAAACAACGCCTTGGGTTCCTCAACCTCACTAACTTCATTATCCCCTTCATTTATCACATGTGCTTCATTTTCTCCTTCTCTCGAGTCTTCTTGCCCCCCTAGTCTCCACAACATAACTTGGGATATTAACTTCGCCCACATACACAACTCGACTATCTACCACCACTTCCTTTCCTTATTATTAGAAGATGGTTCCCCTCTTGCCTTTAATTTGTGAGGACAATTTTTCTTGGCTATGTAGGCCTTGGGTTTGGCGTGATCCCGCATATGGGTTGATATCCAACTTGTCTCATAGGATTAGGACAACGAGGTGCTATATGACCTATCTCTCCACATCTATAACATTGGGGTGGAGGCCTCTTCATAACTCTAGGACGATTTTGCCTTTCCTCCACGCTGGTAGCATAAGCCGCAGGATAAAAGGGTTGTGCTTGATAAGTAGGGGTAGGGGTATTAGGGTTAGCTTCCATTCTCCAAAAAATAGCATCTTTTCTCAGGGTGATTAGTTTTACCACACTTTTTGCAAGGAATTGGTATGTTTGCAGGAGTAGGACACTCAGATGGTAAATGGCCATAACCTTTGCATTTCACACACCACATGTTAGTCCTCTCATTGTTTACTTGTGGCTTATTACTCACACCTCTTACCCAATTCAATTGCATCTCGTTCATTTTATTAGTAAGAGTCTCTACCACCTTTTCTAACTTTTTATCAACCCCTTCCTCTATGGTTGGCTTTGTTATTGGGGCACCACTCCCTAATGTGGCTAGCCTACTATAATCTATGGTACCCAAGTCACTAGGGCGTGACACCCAACATTCCCAAGTGAGGGCTTGCTAAAGGGGTTCTAGAGGGTTCTTGAGGGCTACCCCACCCAACACGTAAGGCATAATCAACCCGGATTATAATGGCGGGCCATAGTTAGCTTGGCTTGTTCCCAGCTAGCTGCAATCTTGATGGCACTTTCTAAATCTGCTGGGGTTTGACCCTTAGTGAAAAAGCCCAAATCCGGTGGTAACCCATTTGTAAAGTATCTTACTTGATCCTCAACTGTAGGGGTGGGCTCTCTTTGGCTACCAACCGCCTAAACCTCAAAGACATAGCTCTGCAGACTTTCATTAGGCAGCAAGCGTAAATATGTTAGCTCATCATTTATTCTTTCTTGAAGGCCAATAGGCCTAAAGGCCTTTAAAAATGCTTTTCTAAGGTCATCCCAAGTCAAAAAAGGGGTAATACTCCTAGAGGTTCTATACCATTCCATTGCCCCATCCTCTAAGGTTGCTCCAAACAGCCTAAGTCTTTCGGCATTACCATCCTCTTGATTGGCCTCACTAATAGTAAAAAATGATTGAATGTGAGAATCAGCCTCCCCCCCTTTTAAAGGTGAAAAGGTTGGGTATTTCATTTTAGAAGTTTTAGTTGCCATGGGATTAAGAATCGAAGTATTAGAAGGAGTTAATAAACTGGTTTCCTCTTCACTACTTTCCCCAGGGCTAGAGGGTATGGTGCTACTGCTACTAAACCCTTGCTCTACTAACAGTCTTTCTTCTTCCAAGACTTGCTCTTTTAATTCCCTTCTTTTTTGTTCTCTAAACTCTAGTCTAGCACTACGTTCAGCCTCTTGCTTCTCGATGCTCTTCTTTCTCCTTTCAGCATCCAGGCCCCAATTCATGCAAAAACTTTAATTATCGAACAAATAACTTTTTTAATTACGTAGAGGTGGATGCCCCTCTTGGCTTTACAAAATTCTTCAAATGAAGATTGCCTAAGTCTTCTTACAAATTCTTCTTGTTCCCATCCATCCAGGAATTGGTTGTGGTTCCTCCCATGGTCCACCGTCTCCCCAACCACTATTAGGTTGAATTCTCTTACGAGGATTATTTAAAATAAGTACTTTGTGCTTAGTGATGGGTAAATGTGGCCAATTTTCCATTCCTGCATGCCATTATACATCCAACAAAAATTTAATTAATTTTATTTTTTTTCTTTTTTTTCTTTTTTTTTTCGAAAATATAACAAAAAATTCAAGAGTTGTACTATTATTCGTCAACACAAATACCCTTTAGTTAAGTTTCTCGCAATGCCCCCCACTAAATGTTGGCCGGGTCAACCTACCCCAAGCCCGACAGAGTTCTTAGGCAATGGATGACAAAATAATAATACTCATGACAGCGAAATATAATTCCGTTAATTACTTACGCCAACACCACCACAACTAGGCTCATAACTTCCGTTATACCCCTTAAGCCTAGCCGCACCGCTTCCTTTTACTCCTTGCATTAATTATTATGTGAGTGCAAACTTGTAATATTTATTATCCTCGATTTGTTTTAGCATCACATGATGTTCTCCTTGTTATTTTATTTTTATCTTTTTCTTTTTTCTTTTATGTATAGGGAAATCACAAGGTTTAACTTATTAATAGGACTTATGAAATTGTTGTAAAAATTGTTAGGTTAACATTTAGTTAGGTCTTCACGTAAATATTCGTTTAGGGCGAAAACCTGTTCGAGAAGGGGCAGCGACCAAGGCAAATCCGGCTTCCTCCTCTTCAATCGATTCGACTCCTCACTTTCTCTGCTATGGCCTGATCAAATCGGCCATTTCCCTCCTTCCTCAACTCGGTTTTTTTCTTCTCAGGTTGAGCCTTCACCAGGTAACGGTTTCTGCAGAATGAACAGCGAATTCTTGGGCTCTAATAATTAGTAGACTGAGTTAGGTTCAGATTTTCGGCTTCTTCAGGTCCTAACTATGGCATGATAAAGGTTCAAGAAGCAGGTAACCATTTTCTGAAAACACACAGGCCGATTTGCTTTATAGCTTGGATTCTTAGGCAACAGGGAAATGGCTGAAGTTCTGGGTTGTTTGCAGGCTATATCTTCCAAGCATGGGCAGTTTTATGGCAAAGGACCAGCAAATCCGGCTTCTAAGTTCTTCCTGATTAATTTATAGCAGAACTACAGAGAAGATTAGAACAGAGCAGCAGCACATTTAACATAATTTTCTTTCTCTTTTTATCTCTGATTTTTTATTCATTCCATTTAGATTCTTATTATAACTTAATACTCCCACAGATTCAAGACAGATACAAGGTAAGATGCACCCGTATTCACAAAGGATTTCCTTCAGGGTAAATCTTTGTGAAAACTTGCTGCCAATACATTCAGATTTCATCACCACACTCACACACAAAAGGTTTATTCATTCACACAAACTAGCATCATCATTATCATAAACTAGAAAAGAAACATCATGCACAAGCAATGATGGACCAGATCCGTACCAGGACGCTCAGGCAATCAGCAGAGAGCAGACTCGAATAGGCACAAAAAGGGTGGTTTTTTCATTCACGTTGTTTTCCTTTTATACAATTCCAATAAAATCTGGACCTTTAAAAAATACAATCTTTGCCCTCCATGTGGAAAACTTCCTTAAGCTCCAAGATTTTGACACCTCATCAATCCAAAAATATGGTCTCCTCCAATCAAACTGCTTTGTGCTTTCTCCTTACCATTAAAATTCGAATTTCTAATGGTCTTCAATAATATAAGCATCAAAATCTTCAAAAATAACCTTGTAACTATGCACTTTGGTCGATTTTGAGCCCATACTTCTTCATTGCAGCTTCTTTCCACACTGTTTCACTCAAAAATCAAAATTTCTGTTGTGCTGACCGCTCCACAAGGAAGGAAGGAAGGAAGGTTCTTTTATCGTCCGCGGAGGCCAATCGGGTTACACGGGTGCAGCAAGCCCGTTGCTACCCGGATTAAAAAACCCCCCTTTAGGAGGGAAAAACCATCGCAGCAACAAGCTTGCTGGCAGCTGTACAAATATACATATACACATGAATTCCCGGCACCTCAGGTAGGCGCCCGGGGGCAGAGGTGAGTCCGCAGATCCAAAACCTCCTGGAGGTAGGAGCCAAGGGATCGAACTGACAACGTACTGAGTAGCAGGGGCAGACCAGGTCGCACCAAGAGAATGTAGCGAGCCCGAATCTGACTATAGGCTGGACAGCTCTGGAAGGCATGGCTTTCATCCTCAACAACCCCCAGCGGGCAACACTGACAAAGCCTGTCCTGGCGCGGCTCTCCAACCCACCGACCCGTCTCAAGCCAAAGATGGTGGGCCCCTGTTCGAATGGACGCGATGATCCTGTGCTTCTTCATGGGCAATTGAGAACGCAGGTAGAGTTGTGGGCCTCGAACCAGGGTGGAGTTTATGTGCTGTTTGTAGTATGCCATCTTTATCTATTCTAGAGCATGGTGGTCCCAGAGCTTCCCCAGGAAACAAGAGTCCAAGTACCCCCTCAGCCTATCCCGGCCGGCGTCTGTGTGCACCTGGATGCACCTATGTGCGTCTACGTTCCAGCGCGCTAGCCACTGGGCTCTCTTGTCCTTCCAACAAGCCCTGAGTCGTTGCGGGCTCATCGCCACAGCATAAGCCAAGTGCGGGAGCCGAGTGTCGCCCATGCTGGCCACCTTCTGGAAATAAACAATGTGTCTATCGAGGGCCGCATGCTGTAGGGGCATGAATCCTGTCTCCTGCAACAAGATCTGATATGGAACTGAGGGCTTGACCCCCCCGCATGAGGAGAAGACATCCTCACAAATTGATCGTCTTGAGAATGAACTAAGGGGGTTAAAGCTCAAAGAAGAAGAGGATGTAACTGAATTTTTCAATAAGTTTGATAATCTTATTGCTGATTTAAATGGGGCTGGGGTTGTCATATCTGAAAGAAGTCAGGTGCTACAAATATCCAGGGCTATTGGTGAAAATGAGACTTTGGCTCTATTTATTAGAAACTCTTGTAAGTCAAGAGAGGAGGCAGAAAATATACTAAGAACTGAATGGGAGCAGAAAAAAATATTAAAACAAGGTCAAACCGAAGAAACTCCCGAAATTCTGCTGCTTAAGAAAAAGGATAAAGTGGTATGCTATAATTGTCATGAGATGGGTCATTATAAGAATGAATGTCCAAGACTCAAAAAAGATTTCAGTTGCTATACATGTGGTGGTAGAGGGCATGTGGCTTCAAAATGCCCTACACCTAAAACTTATGGCAAATCTGCAAGAGGCAGAGGTGAGGCTAGTTCAGCCAGATCTGGAAGAGGAGGTAGAGGACGTGGTCTTGAAAGAACCTATGCGGCAAGGGAACAAGAAGATAAGATCAAGACAAATGAAGAAGATGATGATGAGGTACCTCATGAATTTGCAATTGTTAATGAGAATATGTGCGCTGACAATTCTGATCATTTGATAGTTGATAGTGGAGCTGAAAGATCAATAGTGCAAACTGTTGAATTTCTGAAGAATATAACCGGTGCAAATTCAAGAAGGATTCAGGTAGGAAATGGAGCATTACAAGATGTTCAAGGAAGAGGTTTATTACAGCTAACTGACTTAGCTGGAAACTGATATGGATATGGTAGCTCGGGGGAGTGGCCTTGAACGTTGGTCTTGGTGGACTAGCATGGGTGTGTGAGATTGACGATTTA
Organism: Isoetes taiwanensis; assembly: GCA_021234155.1. NCBI lineage: Eukaryota > Viridiplantae > Streptophyta > Lycopodiopsida > Isoetales > Isoetaceae > Isoetes > Isoetes taiwanensis. Next base: position 20,292,989 of record JAJEKV010000002.1, on the reverse strand, counting down.
ATGGCAAGGCAAGGCAGTAAATTGGCAATGACATCTAATGTTAGTAGAAGCTCAATAATATCATGTAAGATATTATTTAAATGGCTAAGCTCTATAAGGCGTTTAAAATAGGAAGAGCCGAAATAGGGAAAGGGAAGCGAGGATGAGTCTGGTGAGAGACTGTTGCAAGTGCGAAAAATTTACTCTGGTCATTTATCTGCTCTTAAAGAACGAATAAGAGATAGACCAAATGCAACAACAACACTGCACATTTGCATTGTTGACCCTTCCCAGTGCATGGACAGGAATTTGTTTGTAAAGGAAAAGGATGAAAGTTACAGGTATTTTGTTTTGGGGGGCACCCACAGCTTTAAGGCGAGAAGGCAGCTTTATAAGGAAACTAAAGAACACTGCTTCTCGCAAATATTTGTGTTTGTTTACGTGGGTGTCACTGACTCTGAAGCCAAGTTGCTTGCTATGAGCCATAATGTTGATAATGAATATCGGATGAGCATGAGCTTCACTGACAAAATCAAGTTTATGCATAAGGAATATGAACTTTTTAGGTCGGAGCATCAGGGTGATAAAGATATCAATTATAGGGCAATGTCCACCAGTTCTTTGACAACAGTTAAAATCCCGTGTTGGTTCCAGATTCAAGATCAACAAGGTGACGGTGCAAACGCACTAATGACTTGCGTTTGCACTAATAAAAAGCATCTTTCAAAGATTCCCTAAGATACCATTAAATTCAGCCACTTTTGGGGGGTCAATTAAAAAAATGACCCTAAATTTACGAATTCGGTAGCCATTTTAGGGGTCAAAATTACCAAGAAATTGGCGTCTTTTTAATTTGACATCCCCATTTTAGGTATAAAAATAATAATTTAATTTAATTGTTTTAGGTACACATTCAGAAAGTCGCAAAATGAAACAACGAGCAAATTCTTGACAAATTTTAAAGACAAAACCATAAAATGGAGCCAGATACATTTTTATTGTTTGAAGGAGCAAAGACACATGCTATCTTGCGCCAAGATAGGCAAGGCACAAAAATAGTTTGCTACAAAAGATACAAAATTGCAAAATGCTATCTTGCCGCATAGCGGGGATCCTAAGTTTGAAAGACTTACATTGTACAAACTAGTCATGTATAGTCAGTACAAATATTCAAATTACACGAGTAGCTTAATGCCCTTTAAGAAGAGCGTGTTGGAATGTCGTCGTGCTCATCAATGCCTTCGTGACCGGTGATCACTCTCCTCATTGACACTCTCCTCAAAGATCGCTTTGAAGTGGTGGAAGAGCTAACAGTACCGAACGCTTATCCTCGCCTTGTTCGGCCTTCGCCCTCGCTATCCTCGCCGAAAAGACTTCAACAAGTTTACAAGTTGTTCTGCGAAGTCTCTTATCAACCTTTTAAAGTAAAATCGTAAGCCAAGACTTGAGTTTAAGCCAGTCCGTTGTCTAAGTGATTCTTATTCACTATTTTCCGGCCCTTTCTTAAAAGGAATTATCACAGATCATACCACCAACAAATGGATCTCAGATCCTTAGTGGCATACCAAAGGAACTTTTTATCACCGAGGGTAGGTTGTCTTTATAAACAATGTCTTTAACCCTTGCAATCCAAAAGGACGTTCTTAGGCCATCGCCGGTTGAAGGTACGACCACTAGCATTCCTTTCCGCAAATGCAAGTTTCTCCGAGTTTGACCTTCCTTTTTTCTTGAGTGCACGCCGAGATCCTGTGTACATTGCACGCATCAACGTGCTCCTTGTTGATAACGGTATTGCTAATGATTCTTCTCGCAATTCCTTGGGCATCCTCGCCAGGAGGAGAGGTTTGGCTACTAGGCCAACGAAAAGGAATCTCCAAAGTGATGCTGTTTAAGGACATGGTCACGTGTTTCATGGTTTCAAAGAAATTTTCCCACCAGCCCTTTTCTTCCTCATTAAAGTACTTAAAACACGAGCTTATGCTTTTCTCCATGCTGGATAGTGAGACAAGAGGATTCTTGTCTTTGTTCTTCTCAGTGTTGTCTATGGCACTCTTCAGTGGCTGCTGAATGGCTCTTCTCATTTCTTTAACTTCGTGAACACGCCTCAAGAATTGTAACCCTGCCTCTCGGAAGCCGATGCGGTTACAAAGTACTTTCCTTGAAGAATGGCATTACCTTCTCTGAGAAAGAACTTCACATGATGCTGAAAGGTCAAATTATTCAACTTGTGAATAGCAGGACCTGTGTCAGACTGTCGTTGGAAAACAAATTCACGAAAATCACAAGTCTCGCTAAGCACTTCGACAACTGGTGTTGGATTGTAGGCTTTCTCGATCACTCTGCACAAAGAGTACGATTAAAATGCCTTTTTCTGCGCAACCTTCGTGAAAATCGACTGAACATTTGGTCTATTTGATCATGCGTGTGGCCAACAAGTAAGAAGCCAACCTTGACCTTTCTAAGATACCTAATCGGACCAGCATTGCACAGTAGGCAAATAGAACTTGGTTTTTATTTTCCCTGCTTGTATTGTCTAGCTGTATGTAGAGCACTGAAGGCAACTTCTCCGTTGCCAGAAGAATCTTGTTCAGTATTGTGACCGTGAGATTAGGATCACCGTATATTTGGGTGCGCCAAAAATACTCGCGACTTAACCACCACTGAAAAACTAAAAGCACCAACTAGATGCAACTTCAAGAAGTCAGCTTCATATCTAAATCCTTAGGAACATTTATAAAATGTGGAAGGGACGCCTTCTTTTGATCCATGCCATCTACTACCACGTGGACATGTATTCAAGAGGCCTCTCAAAGCTTTTTCAAATACTTGCTTTGCTATGCGCCGATAGACACAATGACACGTATTTAGTTTCGCTATGCGGCGCATAGACAAGCGACCGAGAAAAATGTATAACGCCATGCGCCGCATAGACCAGCGACCGTGAAAAATGTATATGCCATGCGCCGCGATAGACAAGCGGCCGTAAAATAGGAAGCACGCCATGCACGATAGACCAAATGACCACAAAACGTAGCATGCCATGCGGCGATAGACAAGCCGACGAGAAAAATAGGAAGCATGCTATGCGGCGATAGACAAGCCGCCCGAAAATAGGAAGCATGCTATCGCGCCGCATAGACAAAACCGACGAAAATAGGAAGCATGCTATGCCGCGATAGACAAATTAAGAAAATAGGAAAGCATGCTATGCGCCAAGATAGACAAGCGACCGAGAAAATAGGAAGCACGCTATCTTGCGATAGACCAAATTCCTTGCTATGCGCCGCGATAGACAAAAAAGACAAATCTAGTTAACCCTCAGTACGAAATCTGGCGATAGACATGGGAACGGTACTTTGAATCAAAGAACGTGCTTTTTCGAAGATTCTTTGCCATGGACCTTTTCTCCTTCAATACGTAATATGTAGAACATACCGAGAACCGGTGCCTTTTTGGGATCCTAACAAGATTGAATTCTTGCTTCCACAATCTTAAGAAGTAAGAGTAGGATATGAACGACCGACTTGAAGATCGTAAGAGATCTCAGACATGATGTAGACTTCTTTCTTGGTAATGCTTTGTCCGTAAGATGATGAACAGGACTGTTGGGTAGTCGCCACGCTTTGAGTCAAAGAAGCCCACCAACCATGCTTTTGCTTCCAAGCGGTGCACACCAACTACTTTCTTTGGGTGGCGATGAGTCGCCAATGCATGGATTTACCTAACCGCTTTTGTACCCCCTTTGACATGCTGGCGACTTCCAATGGCATGTATTCTTTTGAAAGCCACCGGCAAACGGTTACATTCAACACGTAGTATGAAAACCGTCGCCTCGCTCAGCCCTCACGCGGATATGCTAGGTAGGATTCCCGGTCACCTTTAGACATAGACAAGAAGGATTGTCTTGTTTGCCTTAAGGACGATACACTTCTTTTGACAACAAGCCAGACGCCTTAGCTGCCTCATGTAAGTTAGTCCCATCAACCGATTTAGCAATATTGTCCTAAATGCCCTTCTTGTAGGGTCCCTCTTAAATCTCTTTGCACTTTTGTATGGATTTCTCTCAAGGCCGAAAAGCTCAAGGGGCTTACGTTGCGGCCGGAGCCTATGATAGGTCTTTCTCGAGTACAAAAGTTCGCCTTCAATAGTTGTGTCGTTAACCTTCTCGCTCTCAACCGAGGAATATGGAAACAATGTTCTAGATTTCCTCCTTAACATTTGTAGGTCATCCTCGTGACCCTTTGGGTTAACGAGGGGCCTTCTTCACGCTGAAGAGGTCTCTCTACGAATCAATTATGTTTTGCAAGGAACGGTTGCAATTCCCCCAGAGAGATGAAGGAGTTTCAAAAATTGAGTGGGTCGTGGTGAGTAGGTGAGGCCGAGGAAACGCCTTTGTCGGAGTGAGGGGGAGATGGTGTTCTAAACACGTAAGAACGCCAGAGAACGTGTGTTGGTGAAGGAGTTTGAAAGGAGGTAGACCCGCGCATTAACTGTATTGGTGACGGAGAAACAAAGCTTCCAGATGGACTATCACGTAAATCTTCGTCTTCACTGCTTTGTCTGGGTGTGCTGAACCCGCCTCAAGGCAATAATATAAGATTCGGCAGCGGTGATAGAAAACTTTTCTTGAGTGGCTGCCATCCATCTTTGCAAAATGGACAAATACCCAGACTTTCGAAAACAAACATGCACCACACCTACTATGCATGTACTAAGTAAGGAAGTACACTAACTAATTAAAATAGAAATAATAGTAGCTTGCCTATGCGCGCATAGCCCGGGTGTAAGATGAACTCTCGTTGCCCATGCGCGCATAGACAAGATATCAAAAATTACTGTGAGAGATAAGCCTGTTACCTACTTGAGCACAGGGAAGACGTATTAATAACTTCTATAGCTCAAGCGAAGGAAGACAAGATAAGATACAAAAGTGTAAAGGAAGAGCGGGGAAGACGAAGAGACTTTGTGTGGGCTTGACACTCCATAAAGGACTGCATGAAATGAACGCCACACTCTTCATGTATAATGTCATAGAGAATATCCAAGTAGTAACATAGACAATAAATAGGAAAGAAGGGCGCACATTTCTGCATACAGACCGAAGCTCCTGGGCGCTCGACCTCCGCCTTCACACTTACTACACTTTTTTTACCTATCGAATTCTATAAGAAGCTGCATAGACACGCGACAAATGGCAGGTGGAAGGTACGTCAAGATCTTAGCTGCTACTTAATTAGCTCACTTTTAATTTTTTTTTGTGCATTATTTGCTTGTTTTGGCTGCCTCCAAAACGATTAAAAATGTCAATTTCTTAAGTATTTCTGGCCTTCTTCCTCAGTTCTAGGTATGTTTTGTTTGGTTTGAGTCTTTTTCATAAGCTTTGCCTATGCGCGCATATGCGCGCATAGACACAAAGCTTTTTTCATAAGCTTTGCCTATGCGCGCATAGACACAAAGCTTTTTTCGTAAGCTCTGCCTATGCACGCATAGACACAAAGCTTTTTTCATAAGCTTTGCCTATGCGCGCATAGACACAAGTCAGCAGCATTTTGAGGAGGCCGATGATGGCTCCTATTTTTGTAAGGATCAGCAGTGGTTGCTTGTCAGGGGCACCGGTGAACCAGCAACTGCGCATTTTTTATATTTATACATTTGTTACGAGATCCAAGCAAGCAAACACGGGGATCTAGAAAGCTTGAGAAGATGTGGCGGTTTGTAGATGTTGAGTTGTTTGGTATGTACCACATCAAGTGCCACCACCACCACCAAGGGCGATCAACATATATATCATGTTGATAGTTCATTTTTGCCGAAGTTTGTCTTCTCCTAAGATATGCAAGGCTACATTCGAGCAAGAATGAAGAGTAAAATTGTAAGTGTTATTTTCACCTTGCGAGAAGACTTTACCAACATGTTTGGCCTATGACATCATAGGTTTTGTTTGCAGGATCTTCTTTCTATACTAAAAGATCTTCTTTTGACCAAGGATCCTCTGTTAAGTTCAAGCGCACCTCCTACTAAGCTGATAAAGGATGCCATGCCATCTCCTGCCAAGCTAATCCTCCCCAGAATATCAGAAACTGTTGAGTTGGCAACAGTGGATGATGAACCTTCGGAATCCGAATCTGAGGAGGAAGAGTTTGAGGTTGAAGTGGTGGAGAGGCCAAGAAAAAAAAAAGCCAAAAGAAATTATTACAAGGCAGGCCTAGTGACTGACACTGCTCCACCAACTAGCAAGGCATCAAAAAAAGGCACTAAGGTTACTTTGCCTCCAGCACCGGGTACAAGGATTGCCAGTAAGGAAAAGGACATGGCTTCTAGGAAGCTCGAAGAAATTGAGCTGAGATGTCGTGTGCCTGGTATCATGCACTTGCAGGTTGATTGTGTTAAGTTGTGCCCAAAGGATGAGTCTGGCGAGAGGCCTTTGCAAGTAAGAAAAATTTACTCGGGTCATTTGTCTGCTCTTAAGGAACGTATAAGGGACAGACCAAATGCAGCTACAGCTCCACACATTTGCATTGTTGACCCTTCCCAGTGCAATGAAAGGGATTCTTTTGTAAAGGAAGAGGATGAAAGCTACAGATATTTTGTTTTGGGTGGCACTCCACGGCTTTTAAAGGCGAGGAGGCAGACTTTACAAAGAAACTAAAGAACACCGCTTCTCTCGATATTTGCATTTGTTTACGTGGGTGTCATCGACTCTGAAGCCAAGTTGCTTTTTTATGAGCCTAACGTGGACAATGAATATCCGGATGAGCATGAGCTTCATAGATAAAATTAAGTTTATGCACAAGGAATACGAGCTTTTTAGGACAGAGCACAAAGGTGACAAAGATATAAAGGATGATCAAAACCTATATCTGGCTCTTAAAGAGCAGTGTGCTACAGAGTGCTGCTTAACGTACAACTCCAGTGATGCCAGAGCATCTCTTGTGAAGTACGACAACTACTTCCAACTAGCTTTTCGGCATGGACGTGTAAGATAACTTTCTTCTCAAGTTCTTTGACCATGCTTGATAGCCATTCTATTTTCTTACCTTTATTTCTTTCTTGTTCCTTTTTAGGTCTGGGAACTTCAAGAAATTTTTTTTGATATGTTTGCTGATGGTACACTGAAATCTAAAGGGAAGGCGAAGGATCCAAAAAGAAAAAAAACTGAACCTGCTAAACAGAAGGACATGGGTATCATGGTTTGGCGGGAAATGCAAGGTCTAAAAAAATACGAAAAAAGGTTTGTGAGGTGTCGCTGCGAAAGGTGGTGAATGGCCACTTTAGCTTGGAAGAAGTGCGAGTGAATTCAAACGGTAAGTTCTTGCTAGTCCTCACCGGTAGTTTACGTTCCCGAAGTTTTTAACACTCCTTACTTTTGCGACCAAAAAGGATTGTGCACTCTGTCGGCAAAGAACTCATGGTCCACCTTAACCAGTGACACACGGGAAAAAGTTAAAGACTTACCCTACATGGTCGCTGGGATGAAAAAAGATAAACCAATACGCTTCAAATTTTACAAACTGGGTAAAATTTCTTGTTCCCCTGCTTATCTTGTTGTCTGCCTATGCGCGCATAGCACTACAAGAAGTCCGTTACTGTGGTGCTATGCGCGCATAGGCTCACACTTGAACTTTTGTTTTTTTCTTCTTCTTGTAAGTTGTTTTCTTGTTGTGTGGCTATCGCCGCATAAAGCATTCACGAAGAAGTCCATTCTTGTGGTGCTATCGCCGCATAGGCTAACACTTGAGGAACCTTTGTTTTCTTCTTACCAAGGCTGTTTTCTTGTTGTATGTCTATGTAAGCATAGCACCACAAGAAGTCCGTTACTATGTTGCTATCTTTGCATAGGAAAACACTTTAAACTTTCGCCTTCTTGTTTGTACTAAAAGTCGTTTTACGTGGTTTTAGAAAAAAGAAGGACCCGATGCCGCCGGGTTTCTTAACATGGTTAGACTTGCTAAGGAAGAGCGCTAAAGCTTAAGAAGAAGGAAGAAGCTGAGCAAAGTTTTGTACCAACAGAATTTGAAAGGTTTGACATGTTTGGCCAGAATGGTTTATACCAGATATATCATGGAAATTGTGTCAAACTTGACCATACATTGAAACCTGGCAATTATTCTTTATGTATTGCTGATATTCCTTATGGGTTCAAGCTACCTGATAGCCGTGAAGATGATTCTCCATTTACTTATGCTGAATCTGATTCTTTCTTGAGACGTTTTGCCAAAATAAGTGGAAGAGATTCAAAAGGTTGACGAAGAGAAGGATGCCTCAGACACTGAGGAAGTTAATCCTGATAGCTCTACTAAGGTTCTCCCTCCTCCAGATTCTGATGATGAACTTCCTCACAAGGAACCTCCTCTTGATATATAGTGTGTGCTAAAAAAATGAATTTTTTTTATGTGCCTATATTATTGTATTATATTATTGAAATATAACTTTATTGTCTATGCGCGCATAGACTTCCTTCCTTCCCTTTGTATTTTGTTTCGTAAGAAAGTGCATTTTCTTAGTGTGTCTTAATACAAAATCTGTCGCCCGCTTTTAAAATGGCCATATTTGGAATGCAACTTTTTTTTTTGATAGTTGTTTTTTTTTTTTATGGTCAAAACTGCAAAGGAATCTGCAATTGCACCACAGGTCATTAGTGCGTTTGCACCGTCACCTTGTTGATCTTCCTCCTGATCTGATGGTGTCTGATTTCTTGGTTTCTATGGCTAATGGCCTGGGTGTATATTTGGCTCATTCTATTGTGCAGGTCCCCAAGATCTGTGTTGCTCTGCCTGCTTTGCAGCCTGTGCCCACTTCTCTTCCAGTGCGTAGTGGTCCCTGGCATTTTCTCTTCCGATTGAAGCTTTTGAATGGCTCTGAGATCCGGCGGATGTTTCCATCTATTGTGCTACCATCTGACCCTGTTGATGATCCTGTTGGTGCTGGTGATGTGGTAGGGGTTGCGGGTGCTTATGCAGGGGCCCAGGATTCCTCTGTTCCCCACGCCTTGGCGAGGGGACTCCGTGGTCTTGATGGAGTGGAGTTGGGCCGAGGTGGTGTGGTTGGGAGAGGTGGTGTGGGGCGAGGCCCGGCGGGGCTTCTTGTCACGGCCGCCCGGAGGATGGCGGGGCTAGGGGCGTGGTGGCTTAGGGGAGGGCCTCAGATGATTTGGTTGTGGCTAGGTCTGAGGATAGGGCCGTGGGGAGGGGCTGGTGATCCCGGGGGATGTCCCTAAGAGCGGTATGTCTTGAGCATGAGGTGGCTGGAGTAGCTCGGTTGGAGGTAGATACTAGAGAGACTAGTGTGGCCCATGACTCTATGGAGGTGCCTGGGGGGACTTCCAACACGTGTTGGAAGTGGAATGTCATGTAGAGCGGCTGTGGGTCACATTGCTGTGATTAATCCTCTGGCTCTAGATGATGACTCTATGGAGTGGGCTGATGGCCTAGTGGGTAGGCATGTGGGGCTGGACACTTCTCCTCCGGGATGAATAGGTCGATCCTTAGTTGGAATGTGCGGGGGGTGCGGTCCTCTAGTAGTAAGAGGGCCCGTGTTTCTTTGGCACTTCGGCAGTTGCGTCCTGATATTGTTTGCATTCAGGAGCATAAGTGTCACATGGGTGATATGTCCAGGCTCATGAATAAGCATAGTTTCATTATTTTTGGACAATACCTGAATTTATGGACTTTTTTGGACGGACTTCGCCGATGACAGGTTTAAGGTATACTATGAGACATCCCCAACGAGTCTTTTTTTTGATATGCTTCAACAACAACCACGGAATCTTGACAAGATTGAGTAGCTTCTTCTTATCAGAAGGGACAGGCTCCCAACAAGTCACTTGGATAGTCTCAAAGTTTTCTTTCTTATCATCCATTGGGGCTCTTGAGTAGCATACCCTACCCACGTCGGACACAAGACATCATCGGGGCACACCATTACAAAACATGCCTTTATGGTGATGGCTTGATGCTTTTGTGGTACATGATGAGGCATCCAAAAACAAAAGGCCCAAGCAGTGCCGATCAAGCTCTCATCAATATCGAGGAGGTGTGCACATGCTTATTGAAATATATAAAAGATATCAAATCACATATCAAGTCACTGCAACACTCGGATCTATAATGATACAAAATCTTTTCCCAAAACTATTGTGATGTCATACCTCTATTGTGAGCAATTAGCATCTCCTAGAGTGTGTTACCCTGACTTCAGACACCTCTTCAACACTATGAGCCAGTTGGAACTAAATGAGGTGGCCGTGAATCGTTGTAGCAAGAATTTAACCCTTTTGAAACCAGACGTCCATTTTGAATATGTTCATCATCTGCAAAAAAAGAAAGATATATCATTATAAATTGAAACCCTTGCATTTCCAAGCACAAAACACATCTGAAAAATATATGAAAACATGGGAAAAATGTGAAAAAAAAAAAAAAAAAAAAAAAAAAATTGGCCTGCAAATTTGGCGCCCGCCCTATTTGGGCTTGCCAAGTTGGGCGCTCGCCCCATTTCAATGCGCGAGATTGGGCCCCATGCGTGCACAAATTTGGGCGTCTCCCTTATCTCTGTGCACGGGATTTGGTCTTCAGCAGACTGAGCCCTACCTGTTGACTTACAATCACCACAAGTTGAGCCAAGCTAGTAGCATAACAAATTATTGACAACAACATTGTTCGCTCATTCTTAAATCAAACCTTATGAGAAGTAGCTATGTCATTTCGACAATAAAAGGTCATACCTCATCTTGAAGCAAAAGAGTGTGTCTTATCACCTCATTATCAGTGTGGCAATGCATGCTGCAATTCTCAACCAAAGAGAAACATGGGTACTTAGAGCACTAGATAAAGGAGATCTATTCTCCATTCAAAATTAAAATAACACTAAAATAGATCTAGAATTGCAATAAAATGACAACCTTGAATTGCAAATCACGAAAAAGTCGCGAAGTCAATACGCTAAGCGCAAAGGGGTTTAGTCGAGGCGGCAATGACGAGTAGTGAGACGCTTCGGAAGATGGAAAGGATAGCAAGTTTTTAGAAAGGGGGGGAAATTTGAATTTGAATTTTGAATCTCAACAACCACGTGAATGGTCCACGCGACAATGTTGAGTTGAGGGGGGAAATTTAAAATTTGAACCTGAACAACCACGTGAATGGTCCATGTGGCGCCTTTTATTTTGAATTTTGAAATGGTCACGCTCTATGGGCCCACTAACTATGCATGACCTTTCATTATGAGCATGCCACTTCCCCATCATGCATGCAACCTCCTCATCCTCCTCCTTATCTGCTCCTCTTCCTTGGAGGCGGCCATCTTCTGGAGGACCTTTTGAGGTGTTTTTCCATGTTTCATAAAGGCTTCATCTTCTAGAGAACATTTTGAGGTGTTTTTGCATGTCCAAGGCCGCCAAAGGTTAGCATATCTCCTTTCTTAGTGTTTTTATTCCTTTTGTATCATTTATTAGTGTTTTATTCCTTTTTGTATAGTTTGTTCTATTGGCTTTATATGCCCACTTCAATGGTGCATGGCCCTTGTTTTCTTTTTACCTTTTGTTGGGTGTGCATGTTGTATTTTGCTTTAACAAGGCTCACTTTTACTTAATAAGATTGGCCCCATTAGGTCTTCCCCCTCATGTTGTATGGAGTTTCCAACTTGGCACCCCACCTTGCCTCATCTTTGCCTGCCGGACATCACTTGGCACCCCACCTTGCGCATATCGCCACGCCGGACATCACAGGGGGTGCAAATTGGGCAATTGGCACCACCTTGCCCACCTTGCACGCATCTTGCCTGCCCAAACATCACCTAGGGGGTGCAAATTAAGGTAACCCAATTGGCACCCACCTTGCACGCATCGCCCGCCAGGACATCACAGGGGTGCAAATTGGTGAGCATGATGGCACCCACCTTGCACGCATGCGCCTGACGGACATCGCACGGGGGTGCAAATTGGGCGCCCAATTTGGCACCCCTTCTGGCTTAATTTGGCACCCCACCTTGCGCATCTTGCCACGCTTGAGGACATCACGGAGTTGCAAATTGGTGGCAATTTGGCACCACCTTACGCATCTTGCCCGGACATCACCCTGGGGTTGCAAATTGGTAGGCGCCAGTGGCACCACCTTGCACGCATCTTTGCCACCTTGGACATCACTTGGGGGTGCAAATTGGGCGGGCCCAATTTGGCACCTTGCCTCTTGCCACCGCCCGGACATCACATGATTAAATTAAAAAAAAAAAGAATATGCTCAATGAAGAATTGAAGTGTGCTTCTCTAGCATATTGAATACAAACATGTGAAGGAAATATATGTATTGTAATGTAGATATTGTTCACCATATATCTCCAAGTGACCACCTTGTTGTACTGAATTGGGCGACCGCCCAATTTCAAGGCCCTAACAATGGTCTTGTCTATCTTGTGACCGGTTTATTTTTTTTGACCTCTCGCCTAGGCACCCGGTCTAGCAAGAAATCTGGCGTCCGCCCAATTTGCAGGACGATCACTGTGTGGGACAAACTCATTTTTTTTAAATCTTGTCTTGTCTAGGAACCTGTAGTCTAGTAACTAATAACTATAAGTGAGTCATGTCTGGCAAGAAATCCGGCAAGAAATTTGCAGGAGCATCATTTTTTTTACCTCTTGTCTTGTCTAGTAACTGTAACTCAGTCCTAGTCCTGTGTGGAAAGAAATCCGCCTGCCACATATGCTCTTTGAAGCAATTCCTGATGCACAAATCCTGTTAAACTTAATATTTTCTTATATCCTTAGATGCAGACATGCCTCAAAACAAGCACCATTTGAAGCAAATCCTTCATCCATATAATATTTCAACCATTATGGTCATCTACATCTCCGTGAACTACTTTGAAATACGAGAGCAGATTCATGGCGGCAATACTAACGAGGATTTATGGCAAAAGACAAGTAATACTAGCGGGATTCATGGCGACCTCACTCTCGGGCTGATCTCTCGATGAAATATTGTGTCTGTGAAGGCCACAAATGAAGGAGTGATTCTGCTGCCCTCTTCATTGGGGATAACTTCAATCCGATCATGGTGCCAAACTCCAACATGGTGCCAAACTTCGCCCATGGTGCCAAACTTCGGTCCCTAGCTTCTTCTTGAATAACAAGATGCGAGCTTGGCCCTAAAACACGATATCGAAATGGGTCATACGCCATCGCCATACCCCATCTCGGCCATACCCGCCAAGTTTCAAGCTCGGCCATACCAGCTACAGGTCTTTATGCCATACCATAGCCAATAGGTTTTGCCATAGCTCGAAGCTAGGGTTAGCCGTTGGGCAATACCATACCCGATAGGTTTTTTGCCATGGATAGAAGCTGTGTTAGGGTTAGCCGTTAGGGTTAGGTTAGGTTAGCTTTAGTTTACTTAATTTTAATTCTTTAGTTTTTTCTTAGTTAATTGAATTCTTTTTGCATAATGCCCCTTTAAGCAACACTTCCATAACATTAATAAATATGTTATTGGACGTGAAGCTAGACTTAAATACGGCGGTCGCCCAATTTCACACTTGTATGTCCCTCTCGATGACCTATTACAATACTAACATTTACCCGGGTATGTGCAGGAAAATAGCAATAATCCCAGAAGAGCCGAGAAAAGTCTCCCAATTGATGAGGAATTGCAGTCGCATAACATACGGATGATGGATATTTGAAACTTTAACATTTTCATAACATTAACTTTACTTTCAATTGCTATATGAAAGCTTTGAAAAGTGTATGATGTTTTAATGAAATTATGTATAATTTTAATGTCTTAAAGTTGTTCTAGTTCATCTTTTTGTGCAAAATATGCTCTTACAACCCTGTATTCTAGACAATAGCTACCATTTGAGATATTTATGGACTTGCGGAAAGTCCATATTTAATGAAATTGTGCTTGAATATGGTTGGTAGCCAGTTTGTCTCTATTGCTTCTTCTTCTGGGCGGACTAGTGGGGGTACTCTTATTGCTTGGAGGATGGATGTGCAGGTCACGTACTCTGCAGCAGACAGGTTTGGTCAGTGGGCAATAATTAAGTGGTTGGAGGGAGGGCAAGAGTGGGGGATTGTTAATGTTTATGCCCCTAATCAGCCTTCTCAGCGGGGAGCTCTTAGTGGGTTGCAGGTCGCTTGGTTGCTATTAGGGGACTTCAATATGGTAGAGCGAGTAGAGGATCGCTCTAGTTCTGGAACCTAGGCTGTGCATGGGTTTGAAAGGGACCAATGGTCTAATTTGTTGCAGGATTTGGCCTTGGTTGAGGTCCCTGGGGACTTGTCTTTCACCTATTGTAATAGACAGATTGGTGCGGGCCGGGCGTATGCTAGGCATGACCGGTGCTATGCTTCCCCATGCGCACTGGATGGTGCGCCCTCTTTGCACCAGAGTAACATTCTGTCTACTTCCATTTCTGATCATTACCCTCAGGTTGTGTCCAGTCAGGGTGCGGTTGCCTCTCGGCCCTCTAGGACGGTGTTCCGTTTGAACATCCGGCTTCTGGGTGATGCGGATTTCTCGGCCCAGTGCCGGGAGTTGTGGCTTGATACCTTTTCATCTCTGAAGGGTATGTCTGGTATGGTGACTGCGTTGGTCAGGGTGAAGCGTTTTGCCAAGGTCTTTGGTAGGCATCGTGTGCAGCAGGAGCAGCAGGAGTTGCATGGTCTCTATCAGGAGTTGGAGAAGATTCGGGCGCAGCCTTTTGATGGCATTAGGGAGAATGCAGTGTTGCAGCGTATTGTTGCTCTAGAGTAGGTTAAAGTGTAGGAGGCGCGTGTGAAGGCGGTCCTTACCTGGCTGAAGGAAGGGGATACAAGTTCGTCGGTGTTCTTCAGAGCAGCTAGGCATCGGCGATATGCAGCATCTATGGCGTCCCTTGCTTTGCCTGATGGCCGGACTTTGGAGGATCCCGCTGATTTGCAAAGGTATGTGCATGCTCATTTCTCAGGGTTTTTCGCACGCGCACTCTTCCCTATGAGCAAGAGATGCAGGAGCTTGTTTTGGGGGCTGTTAAGCCATCTATTCTGCCTCACCAGCGTGAGAGCTTGGAGCAGGAGCTCTCCAGAGAGGATTTAGCGGAGACATGTATGTGAATGGCCAAGGATAAATGTCCTGGGCTGGATGGCATCCCCGTGGAGTTCTTTCAGACTTATTGGGAGTGGGTTGGTGAGTTTGTGTACCAGGTGTATCTTGAGTTGCTGCAGTCTTCTCAAATGGATAGGATCTTGAATACTGCATGCATTTCCTTGATTCCCAAGGTTAAGCAGCCTTCTACTATTAATGATTGGAGGTCTATCTCCTTGTTGTCCTCTGTGTATAAGATTATTGCGAAAGCCCTGGCAGAGAAGTTGAAGCCGGTGTTGACTTCTTCCATTAGTAAGGTGCAGTCTAGGTTTGTTCCTGGGAGGAACATTTTGACTAATGTTGTCGCGGCTTATGAGGGCCTTTATTGGGCCAGGAGAACAGGTCAAGGCATTGCCTATCTTAAGCTTGACTTTGCCAAAGCTTACGATAGTGTCCGTTGGGAGTTCTTGTCTGCCATGATGTTAGCATTGGGCTGTGGTCCACGCTTTACAGAGACAGTCATGAAGCTGCATAGGTCAGCACGAGCTACGGTGGTGTGCCAGGGTGAACCCTCCGCCTTTTTCTCCTTAGGCAGAGGGGTGCGTCAGGGGTGCCTTTTGGCGCCATTTTTGTTTACGATTGTGGAGGAGGCACTGTCTCAGTTGTTTTTGGCTGCAGTGGAGGAGGGGGTGGTGGATGGGCTTCGGATGCAGGATGGTAGCCAACAGATTATTAACCAGTTCGCCGATGACACTTTCCTCTTCTTGGTGGCAGAAGAGAGGAATTTGCGGAATGTGAAGGGTTTGCTGGATACTTTCTCCTTGGCCTCGGGCATTCTTCTGAATTGGGGTAAATGCTCCGCATTATGGGCCCAGCTGACTCCGCCTCCCCCTTGTTTGGCTCTATTCCCTTGGAAGGTGCTTTCAGGTAATGTGTGTACTAAGCTGTTGGGTATTCCCTTTGGAGGGGATGTGTCCATGGGGAGGGTGTGGGATGAGATTTTGCAGGGGTTGCAGAAACACCTCAATTGGTGGAAGGTAGCAAGTTGTCCATGTGGCAGGTAGGATCACTATTGCCAAGTCAATACTTTGTAGCACTCATGTGTATACAAAGATCTGCGATGTTAGCTCCCGAGGGTAAGATACTGTGCTTTTCGATAAGATTGTTCAAATTTTGTGTGGGCGGGATGATGAAGGGGCGGTTGTTAAAGTGGTTTGGTGGAAGTGTCTCCTCCGGGGAGGATGGGGGCTTGGCCATTCGGATTTGGCACCGCATAGTAAGGTATTGGTCTCCAAGTTTGTTTGGAGCATTACTCGCAGGATGGAGCATCTTCTCCTCGGTGCGAACCTTGTTGTTGCGCTCTTCGCCATTGTGTGGCATTTGGGAAGCCGCGTGCATGTGGAGTTGCCCCGGGCAATTGTTATATGGTCTCGAGCCTTTCCCACATGCATCCCCTTTTCTCGGGGGTGTTGCGGGCTTGGGATCATGTGCGTGTGCTCTTCCAACTAGATTATGCCTCGGTTTATCACCACTCTTCTCCTTTCTTGTGGGTTCCTCTACCCCTGGCACTTGCCCTTAGGCTGCCACCGTGGATGCTCTGGCGCGAGCCCTGTTGGAGGCGAAATAAGTTGTGCCAACCTTGGAGGATTGGTATTGGGGTGGTCGGCTAGCTTCATGGGAGTTCTTCGAGCTTCGCTTTTACGCTGGGGCGTGGACCGGGCTATCTCGGGAACAAGTGGCGGGGGAGTATTCCGCTACACATACCTATAGTCCCTCGTGATGATGTGGTGGTGCAGGTTTGGAAGGTTCATCCGGATGTTGTGTCTTCTTGTTTTGTGCGGTCTTGTTACCGGATCTTTGGTTATTCATGACACACCGCCCCCCTTTAGGCAAGTGGTCTTTGCAGCCTTCGGGTTCTCGATGGCTTCGGTTTGGGCGTGGACATGGAGCTCACTTCCCGCAGAAGGTTAGGGTACTTCTCGGTGGTGCACCGGTGTCGTGGTGAATGCCCTTGTGAGTCGGGCTTAGCCCGGTGTGAGCCCTCTCTGCCCTTGTTGTGGCCTTCATCGCGACAATGTGGAGCATTGTGCGGTTTTATGCCCTCACTTGCAGGGCTGCCTGGGGTTGGGTTAGGGCTCTCGTTTTCGTGAGATTGACTAGCCAACAATTGTTTTTCATGTGTATCCCGGTGCTTGGCAGGCTCTTAAAGCAAGCCTTGCATCCGTGGTGTGGCTTGGTTGGTGTGGCTGATTTGGAAGCGGGCGACGGTTGGGATCTTCGATTTCACCAGCCTGCTGACCTCTCCACATTCCTCGACTTAGATACAAGCTATTTCAAAGCTTTCTGGTGTTCCCGGGATTAGTAGAGCGGAAGTTTGCCATTTGGCGGGACTTCTTGGATGTTGTAGATGGTGATGGTCGGTTTGTACAGCAGTAGAGTTGCAGTTTTTCTGTGAGTTTGTTATGGAGTGTCGAGGTATCGCTGTCTCTTTGGGGCAGCTCTCCTTCCTCCTCACTTGCTTTGTAACATTACCATTCTTTTAATATATTGATGACACAGTTCTTAAAAAAAAATAAAAAAAATTGGGGGTTGTTGTGATGACAAGGACCAGAGATTTCTTCAAGCCAATCTTCATAAAGTCATGGTATCAAGTATTGTATATTCTGAAGTAGCAATTTTGATTGTTAAAACATGACTTTGAAGTATGATTTAAGCCACTTCACCCTCGGGATATGGAGGGCAACCCTTCGTGCGTAGCACCTTGTTTTTTTTGGCAAAAGTATGATTTAAGCCACTTCACCCTCGGGATATAAAGGGCAACGGTGTAGCACCTTGTTTTTTTTTGGCAAAAAGTTAATATCCATGGATTTGGAACAATGTGACGAATGTGTTGTCCATCAACGGACTCTAATTTTTTGTACGTGAACCTCATGGAAGCTCCAATGTTGCACCTGAAATTAACAAAAACCATTAGTCTGTCACAAAATATCCACAATCCAAAGCTTTTCCAGAAGATAGCAAAGGCAGCAGGAGAAATTCACACTGGCTGTCAATGAGCACCGAATTTTTTTACGGATAGCAAAGCTAGGCAATACCATGGACTAGTGGAATGGATCCTGTGCTAATAGTGCCGCTAGTACTGAGCAACAAGCTGATCCAGAATGAAGTCTGTCCCTATGAAGCGGACCCATCTTCAGAAAATACAGAAATTTCTAAACTCTCAAACTTAAACAGAGAAAACAAAACAAGGCTTCGAGGATTCGAACATTCTGGCCAAGTCGGCCTCATTAGAATCCAAAGGAACAAGAGGGCTTATGTCTTGCCCCTAAGTCATAGCAAGGCATCTGAATCGATCTACTTAATGGCACCTGAAGAGTTCAAAAGACCTGCTTCTGTGGAGACCAAACTGGCCAAAAATGCTTCAACGACCTCCAAAGACAGGAAAGAAAAAAATGAATCTGGGATCTGCCAGGACCGCCAAATCCCAGTCCGGCAAGGAAGTAATAAAAAAACAGAACACTGATATTCTAAAAGGAAGCCCTGTGAAATTGAACCTCTGCCAAAGCCAAAGGCCGGAACCGTTGCCTTCTCCCAGGAAACTTATGTTTGGAATCTCCTTTCTATAGGAGACGTGCACCTTTACCTTTTGCCATGTATGGCACATATGTCACATATAGCACTCTTGCCTATTTGTGGCACTAGTCCAATAGTGGCTCATATTGATTTATAAATATGTATCTCATATGAATAAAATTTGATCTTGTCTTGTGGGAAAAGTTTTGTGTGTCTCATATTTCTAACATGGTATCAGAGCCAGATTCGTTGTACAGTCTATAACTTATGTTTGATGCAAAAGCAAAAGTAGAAAGTCGCAGCTATGGAGTAAAAAGATAGCCTTGCTTTGAAAGGCCATAACTTTTCTAATATAGATCAGATTCATGCGATCTAAAGCTTGCTGGAAAGAACTTAAAGTCTAGTTTAAGTAGGAACAAAAATCAGCTAAAAAGGATAAATATTTTTTGAGTTATCGAAATTTTAGTGATTAACCCTGTTTTGAGACTGCAGGAGAAAAAGAAAGGATGGAGAGTGGTATTCATCTTGGATAGTTAATTCTTTGTTATTTGTTGAAGATAAAAAGTAGTATTACTTGTTGATGATTAACTATATCCTTTTAATACATCTGTGAATCTTCTAAACCATCATTGTATGGATCCTGAAGATATATGCCTAACTAGCTTTTTAACAGCTGCCTCTTGATTCCTAATAGCTATTGGTAGCATGCTGTAATAGTCTAAAACCTTTGATTTGAAACTGAAGACTTTGTCATCTCTTGCTCGTTGAAGAGGGAAGGTGTTGAAATCCTGCCTACCATTAAATTCCTTGCCTAAGAATTTGCTCTTAACTAGTTGGATATGCATTGCCTTTAGCCATATCCCAGGGATGTTAAGTACATATTAAATTAAGCATGAAAGTCTTGAATCATGAAAGTTAAGCATGGAAGTCTTGAATCATAAAAGTTTAAGCATGAAAGTCTTGAATCATGGAAGTTAAGCATGGAAGTCTTGAATCATGTAAGTTAAGCATGGAAGTTCTAATTGATGGAACTTACGTATGAAAGTTAAGTATGATAGCATGAAGGTGTGCAAATTTTGATTATTACAGTGACCATGTGCTTAGGAATTTTAGCAGTTGGATTTATCTGCTAGCTACACTGTTGAAATCGCATTTGATGATGCATGTCTGTATTATTCTTGAATTGTGGATTAATTTTTGGTTATGTGCATGAACAAGTTATGGTAAAGAACGACGGTATTATGTTTATTGGTTTTGTATTCAATAATCTGAGGTGTCGATTGATTTCTTTACAATGGATGTGTCTTTTGGCACTGCAGTATATCTATACGTATGGGTTGAAATTGAATGATGTATTCGTACATGCTCTAATTGCATATAGCGATGACGAATATCATATTTTGGCATATGTCTTGTCGTTCTACTATCTCATTGTAGACGGATTTACGATTTGCTAGTGTGTAATGAAAATCTCATTGGAGATGCAAACTAGAAGATATGTCGTTGAAAATTAACAAATATATAATTGCCAACTAGAAATTTGGCAAGTATGTTCTTCACAATCTCCTTGGAGATTGAATGAATATTGGCCAGTATCTCATTGGAGATTGGCATACTGGAATTTGCAAAATCTCATTGGAAACTGACTTACTGGAAATTGGAAAATCTCGTTAGAGATTGGCTTATTGGAATTGCAAAATCTCATTGGAGATTGCCTTACTGAAATTGCTAGTCTTATTGGAGATTAACTGATTGAATATCTCTAATTGGAAAAAATTCTTGAAGATTGACTTTGGAAGATGAATGTTATTACAAGAAGTTTGCTACAAAGCATACAACTTTCCTTGGAATTCATAATGAGGTCCACTTGGTAAGAGATCTGTATAATGTGCTTGAAACTAACATTTTCATGAATGTTGATTAAGGATGTTTGTTGAGGAGGCATGGAATTTCGCATGTATTAGATATTGGTTTTAGTGTTGAATTTCAATGCACTTGCCCCATTCTACTTCTTGCCTCAATGCTATAGGTTTTCTTATTGAATTTAACAAATAAAGTTTTTGTGTCAAAGCTTGCCATGTTGTTGTTTGGCATCTAGATAAGTTTGCCTTTTTATGATCTTGTGCAAAATTTGGTCTAACAATATGCTAGTTCTTTATGGCTCTTTGAAAATACATGGAAACCTCTTTTAAAATATGGTCACTAAATATAAAGACATTTGGATGGTCTCTAAAGATGAAGACCCTTGGATGGTCCCTAAATATGAAGACCTTTGGATGGTCTCTAAAGATGAAGACCCTTGGATGGTTCCTAAATAAGAAGACCTTTGGATGGTCTCTAAATATGAGGACCTTGGATGGTCGCTTAGGCTCATGGATGGTCTCTTTTTGAGAATCTCACTGAAGATTGTTTACTAGAAATGGGCTAGTATGCTACTTAGAGTCCCATTGGAGGCTTCCTTATTCAGTTTGATAGGCGTGTCTGATGCTTTGCAAAACAAAATGGTTTTGTTTTTTGCCACAGCTTTTCATCAAAGGCAATCTTTATAAACTCAAGATGAATGATGGGTTTGCTAATGTTGTGATATTTCATGGTGATGATATCAGTATTTTGTGGCATCGATGTTTTGGTCATGCTAGCTTTCAAGCTTTTTTGGACATGAGCTGTGCTAACCTTGTGGAGTATTGAATGCTTGTGAGGCATGTGCTATTGATAAGTCACATTGCCACTCATTCTCTGGAGAAAGACATCATGCTACGCGAGTCTTAGAACTGGTGCATTATGAACTTTGTGGGCCATTCTATGATTCTGTGATTCTCTTTGGCTATACATTTATGTACTTTGTTACTAGAAAACTTGAAGTATTATCAGTCTTTTATACTTCCAAAAAGATGGTAGGAGTTCAAACTAGAACAATGATTCAGAGATTGCGAACTGATAATGGTGGCAAGTTTAAGTCCTTGGCATTTGACAAAGTTTGTGCAAATTCAGGCATTGTTCTTGAATACATTGCGCCTTATTCTCATGAACAGGATGGTACTGCTGAGAGGAACAATTACACCATCATGAATGTGGTGCATTGCATGCTTATTCATAGTAATTTGGATGTGTTTCTATGCTGAAGTTGTTGGTGCTGCTGTGTACATGCAAATTTGCTTGCTCACTTATTTTTTGAGAGGCAAAACTTCACTAGAAGCTTGGTCTACTATTAAACCCAATGTTGCTAATTTGTACGATAAACCCAATGTTGCTAATTTGTACGATTTTGGTCAGTTGTACTGCTTATGTTCATATTCCTACTGAATAGAGAAAAAAAACGATGATTTTGCTAAGAAAGCTATTTTATTTTCCTTAGATACGCCTATAATGCCAAAATATATCACTTTGAGGATATTGCTATTTTTGATGAGCTTTCCATTTACTGATGCTTTATTCTATTGATAAAATCATGCTCCTGTCATTGCCCCTACTCTATTACTGAATCTACCTTTCTCTTGATGTCCTTGACTTTGTTCATAATTTTGCTAATGATGATTTTGCTAATATTGATGAGGAAGATCATGTTGGTCTTAATGAGATTGTTCATGAGGTTGCTCATGATGATGTTGTTGCACGTCGAGCATGAAAGCCGACGCAATGGATGTTAGAAGATCTTACTGATGATCCAATTTTTGTGGAGGATGCTCTAACATTAGAACACTTGGATAAGAGCACTTGGTTTCTGGATTCCTTTCTAGTGTGAATGATTTGAACATTTACTTCAAAAAAGAAGGGTCTTATTACGTTTTTATTGCCTTATATGTCGATGATACATTTTTAGTTTGCAATGACTTACCATACTTACATCACGTGAAAGTTCTATTATCTGCAGCTTTTGAGATGGTAGACTTGGGTGAAATTCACTCATGCCTAGGTATTCATATGCAATGAGATAGATCTAACGAGGCAGAGTGTGCTGCATTTGTTGCAAGTAGAGAATTGGTTTGGTTGCAGTGGTTGATGAATTGGTTACATCAAACTTAGTTGGAGGACTTCAGAAACAAGAGCTATACAAAGCCGTTCTTGGGATTGTTCAATCTTCTGTTGTTACTTGAATTTATTTTGACAGTGCTTGGGTTTTTTCCTTTTAACCCACAAAAGGTTTTTTATCTAAGCACTAGATTAAAGATGCAGGGAGGGATGGTTGGAGGCATCTTTAAATATGAGATACAATTATTTTGTTCAAAGGCTAAAGTTGCAGGGAGGGTGTTTGGAATCTCCTTTCTATAGGAGACGTGCACCTTTACCTTTTGCCATGTATGGCACATATGTCACATATAGCACTCTTGCCTATTGTGGCACTAGTCCAATAGTGGCTCATATTGATGTATAAATATGTATCTCATATGAATAAAATTTGATCTTGTCTTTGTGGGAAAAGTTTTGTGTGTCTCATATTTCTAACAACTTAGCCGTGCCTAATCTAGCTCCATGATTCAATCTGAATAGCACTTGCAGCCAGGGTCGCAGTGATGGCCGAATCTACATGCGAAATGCTACATGTGAATCTGGCACAAGGCTGGTCCGACATGGTGATATGCTCGCGAAATCCAGGGCTTGCAAGAAGAGCTGAGGCTGACAATATAGTCACGCCAGAGCTTTCCAAAACGTCCTCATAGGTTTTCTTTTTCACACCATTAAGAAACATGCCACAATTATGTTTGCCCAATTCGTTTAGCGTTGGGGGAGGGTATTTTGGCAATGGTGGAGGACTAAGATTCTGGTATGGTATTGTATAGAAAAGGGTATATTTAGGCAAGTTTGAGGAGCTTAATTGGCTTAAGGGAGGATTTTCTAATTTTGGTTGGGTTCGTTTGAGAATTTGTGCCTGTGTGTCAAAGGTTCGTATTTGGAAAGCATGTGAAGGCGGCTGGGCAGCGGCCAGATGAAATGCAGCAAATAATTGCAGCCCAAATGATTTCGGCCAAATGGTTCCGGCCTTCACCTGGAGGTTCCATCCTCTAGCGCGGCGTTTGTGGCCGTTTCTAAAGGGTCGGAGCAGATATCTTCATTATGATAAATCAGAGCGGCTGCAAAGAGAGCAATAGACCACTACTTTTGGCAATTGTAGACGGAGCCATGGAGGGAAGAAGGAAAGAGGGTAAACTGTACATGTACGTGGATGGTAGATTCCTCAATGGTAGCTTGATTGTGAGTCGAACATTGAGTCTTGATTGAAAGGCAACGGATTCATAAAGCTCAGGTGTTATTAGCCTTGAGCGTGTTCAAAGGTCGATAATTTACACAGGTAGAGGAGCCTAGAGGTTTCCCGCAGAGAGATGGCAGATCGGTTTCATGGTCTGCAGACCGATTCTGTAGTTTAGGGGAGTGGGAATCCCTGGGTTCAATTCGAACCCCTCATTTTGCTACTGCAACAGGGTTACAGCAGAGGTAATCTAATTCGGAATAGAGTCCCATATTTTGCCTCCTGAATTCCTTCAGAGAGTTGAAGAGGAGTTGAATTTTGCGCACTTTGACATACTTAAGAGGAGCTAGGTAGTGCACTCCACGCTTGTGCCATGGCCTTTTCTTTGTATTGTGTTGCGTCTATGCAGTTATATGAATAATGCTCCCTTGGCTATAAATCTATGTAGTTCCGAACCATGGTTTTATAAATATGTGATGTGTATATTGAAATAAAGGTTGGGACCATATGTTCGATTTGCACCATGGGAAGTGGCTTTTTAATTTGTGGTCAAAATCTTAATGGCCATTGATCTGGCACAATACTGGGAATATCCGCTAGATCAATGGCAGGGAATAAAACTTGAACGTAACGCCATAAAGATATGTATTGTTGTTAATACAACGCCAAGATAGAAATTTGCCCCACACCAAATAAGCGGCTCAATCATGCATAAAAATATCATTTTTGCAATAAGGTTGGCAAATTATCTCTTACTATGATCTTGTTAATGGTTTGGCGGAAAATAGGGGTTAGGGTTTTCGTAAAAAAGAATACCTCTCTCAAGACAAAACGAATTGTGCAAACGTAAACGTGCACAAAGCGGAATTTTCTTGTTTTTGGGTTGCCCGGGGCAACTCTCTTGTTGGAGGGTGGACTGACATATAAAAGGCTTTGATGATTTGAATATAATCCTATATAATAAAAAAATAGCATGTCTGTCACGCTTTATCGATGGAGAAGAAAATGCCACGTGGCATGTCCTGCACCCTCCGATGTGAAAAACGTGTAAGCTTTAGAATTTGTAGGAAGCATCCAGAAGCTTCTATTCGTTTGATCTTGCAAGTTCTGGAAACTTCTTTGACGTTCTGGAAGCTTCTTCGACTTCCTATAAAAAGGTGCAGGGTGAGTTTAATAAATTTGTTTCAGATGGCC
Source organism: Isoetes taiwanensis (assembly GCA_021234155.1). NCBI lineage: Eukaryota > Viridiplantae > Streptophyta > Lycopodiopsida > Isoetales > Isoetaceae > Isoetes > Isoetes taiwanensis. The sequence continues at coordinate 20,268,003 of JAJEKV010000002.1, read as the reverse complement.
GATTCCGGAATTGGGGTATAAATTTTCGATGCTCATTTGAAAGGCTTATTTTTTGTCTCTCTTTCTGCCGCGAACGAACGATCTTGGAGGAGAAAAATCGGTCTAAGCTTCAGGGTGCTTAAGCTATATGTTCGATTATTTCTGTTGCTTATGCTAGCAGCATTGTTTCTGATTTTGATATATAGATTTATTAAAGCGGCTCTTGATCTAGGATTGAAGATACCCTGTTGAGCTTGGTCGTTTAAATTGAAGCTCTTCTTTATTGAAGATATGACAGATCAGTCATATGTGCACCGCTACTTCTCATGAGATAACCTAGCAATATTTTGGCGGGCCCTTTTGTCATTCCAGTAGTTCTTTTCCCGAATGTGATCAGGAAGCAAGCATCTGAATTGAAAGGAAGGCAAAGGCATGGAAAAGTAAAACATGGATTAGAACAGGGATTTGAGAAAGAAAAGCAGAGCAAAGAAAGAGATTCTTGCATTCCGTCGATCAAAAAAAGTAGAGAAACTGTAGAAAACCGTGGATGGCAGCAGTGTTGCAGAGATTTCTATAGCAAACAGAACATACTGAGGAACTATTCCCAATTCTGTAGGTAATCTCTGTGCCCTCATTAAACTTGCTCCTCTGTTCAGTCAAGGTAGTATGGTATAGCAGAAAAACACGCTGCTAGAGGCAGAAAATCTACTAAAAGACAATCCTGATCCTGATGTTATTGGGTGGTTGGCTTTGCTTAGTGCCTCAAGAACCTATGGAGATTTGGAATTAGGTAGACGATGTTTCTATGAACTTCTCCAGTTAGATTCTCAATGTGCGGCAGGCTATGTGCTCATGTCAAACATCTATGCTTATTCCCAAGTTGGCAGAAACATTTATGGATTTGAGACTGTAGAAAAATATGCAGGCATATGGAAAAGACATGGAAAAGTATGGCTCAAGGTCATTAGTAACATCGCGAAATTTCATAACTGGAGTTGCAAATTACAAAAATAATAGAGTTTGTACCATTCTAAAAGAATTTGGAAAACATATGAAGAAGCAAATATATATGCTTCAAGTAGATCTGGTAATGCAGAAAGGATAGATTTGTAGGAACCCAGAAAATACAGCAAACCCAAACTATGGCATTAAGCTGGCATATGAATTTAGGCCATTGGTCACGGACAGAACTGATTGCCCAAACTGCACAAAGCCTACATGATAAAATCTTGAACATGATTTTGCATGCGAAGAATTTTTTCTTCTTTCCCTAGGAAGAGGAACATCAAGTACGTAATTAAGCAATTGACATAACCTAAATACTAATGCTCCTCCAAGTCTTTGCTTTTCTTCTCTTTGCGAAATTTTTTTACTGCATATATTGTGCTTCATTTTTTTCGTTCTGAACTCTTATTTTGAAGTGGCAAATCCGTTTGAACATCTCATAGATAGAAAAGAGGCCGCCCGTTAGGGCGGCCGATTTTCTAGTATCTCATAAAATATTCTAAATACGTTGTTGTGATTGTCTTGGATTAATTAGGGTTTTTGTGACACTTTGTGATACTTAGACGACAGAGATTGTGTGGGATGCCTTTGACGGCAAGATGGTTTGGGTTTTCTTTGGAAGATAGTGGAGCTATGGCTATGCAATCCCCTCCGGCGATGGCAATGGCATAGTGGCATGGGCGACAGCGACAGCAGCGGCAGTGGCAGGGGCGTCTGTCGTTTCAGGCCATGACAGGGGCAGGGGCAGGGATAAGGGCAGCGGCAGGGGAAATCGGAAGCGCTTCCGGGCACAATCGATCTGCAGAGGAGCCGTCTTTGGGATCTAATACATGCTATGCAAACACCCCCAATTGTCTTAATTTCTGACATGATTGTTGGCTGGTCTGCGTCTCCAGCACATAAGCTGAATCTCAAACGCTTCATTTTCTACCCTGCTGCTTGATCTCGGAAGGCATTGATCCAGCTTCTCACACAAGTCTAGAAATTGAGAAGAATTTGCCTGTTATTCCTTGGCCCCAGGTGCCTAATTATGTGAAGGAGAAGGATTAGCCATTTTTCAACTGCTTGTAAATGCTAAACTCAGATGGCATTTTGCTCAATACTTTCAACGAGCTAGATTGAAAGGTTTTACATGCTTTACAACATATGAACCTATAAAATCAAACCCACCTCTGTTTCTGTCCTGGCATGGCTTCCGAGGAGTCCATTTCTTTGTTCTCCATCTGCAATGCCTAGCTTTCGAACTGCAAATTCTTGCCCACATAGTCTTCCAGGCCTTCAGGACACACAACGAGTCTGTGGAATTGCCCTTAGATCTTGATTTTGGAAGCGTGAATGTTGCATTCTCAGATGTCAAGGAAAAACTTGAAAACCCTTATTCAAGGTGGTTGCTGTTAACGAATGTGGTCGCCCCATAGCCCTTGGCCTTTGGTAATTTTCCTTTTCCTTGTATCTGCATCTTCAATCTAAGATTATAAGCTCTGCTTTCAAAACAGGAAGGCAGAACTGTATAGGATTTAATCTGGTAGCTGTTGACCCTGAATCGTCTTTGAAAGGGTAGGCAAGGCTATTATGCTCAGGTTGTTGGACAAGGCAAATAAAACGGCTATGTTGTCAGTTAGGCTTACACGGGTTAAACATTCCAAACCACTGTTTACATTCTCATTTTAGCATGCATAGATTAGTAGGTCCGGAAGCAAAAGGCGTACACATTTTTCCTGTAGAGCCTTTAGTTCATCCCCTATTTTTGGATCTTGAGAAATCACTAGAAATTCTGCCATGTTTAAGGACAGCGAAAAAGGAGATATACAGTGTTTAGATTGGTTAGAAAAAAGAGCAGAGCACACAGTTCTGTTTCTGTATTTTGGAAGCTGGGAGACACTAGTGGATGCACAATTTTTTGCAATTGCAAAGGGATTAGAGGCAACCAAATACCCTTTTATATGGGTTACTGCAGTATCCTCCATAATCAACCCGGAATTTTTTGGAATTCTTTGGATTTTTACCTGCTCAAGTGATGGGTTTACTAGATCTTATTGTTTAATTTCATATTAAAACTTCTATATTTTTGAAGGTTATCTGTTTCTTTTTTAGAATGTGAAATATGGCGAAGTCTATTACAGTCGCATGCTTGTGTGTTCTTCGTGCTCTAACTATACGTTGATGTCTAGGGAAGGTAGCAGAACCATAGACCTTGAATCAGATATTTTTTCCTTGAATCTGAAGCTCTTGATGGGTTTATGCATATACAGATCAGTAAAAGATCACAAGAAAAATAATTTCCTCATTAAAGTAATCCAAATTTATGGCATGTAAGTAAGAGGCGGTTAATTTTTATGCATTTTTTTAGCTTTGCAAAATGAAGCATTTGCCAGAAATAATTAACTAATTTAATCTTAATCCGCTTAGTTCAATATATTTAGCTTGTGCCGTCTTGATTCGGGGGAAGAATTTTGGAACTTCAAATTTGAGTGGAAGTGTCACAAGCATTTAGCAACACCTTAAGATGATGAACTGCTAGAAATGATAGAAACCTTGAGTTGTAGATTGAAGTTGGAAGGGCATGTGCTAGATTTAGATCTTTTGTTGAGACCCATTTCAAATGAAGAGAAATAAAGTGCTTTATGTGGATATGGTGGAAAAATGGCAATGAATCTAGGATGTGCAATAACTGCACAATGCGAGAGAAATTGTTTCCAAGACCGAAAGGCCTAAAATTGTTACTGGCTGACACCTATTGCATCCATCATTCCAATGATGGATTGTGTTCTTGCCACAACATGCTATGATGATGTATAGCTCTATGAATCATTTAGGCAGTGCATGTGCATGATCATATGCAAGAAATATGAAATACACATAAAAAAAATATGCCATAGACAACTTATTTCTTATTTATTGTTCTTGGCATACATTAGTAAAGCTACATGCATTGTTTCCATAGCTAAGCTACAACATGCATCCGGGATACTTTTTGATCCGCTAGCACAGCTACAAAGATGATTTATTCCGGCAGCACAAGAAGCATACTTGGGTTCAACGCTGGAACCCAACTACACAATTCGCTGGTCCTGGCAAGAGGAGAGCAACCGAGCGATTAGTGGAGAAGAGTTTGTAAATACTGTTGGTTGTCTAAGTTAGCTTGTGGTTAGAAATCTTTGGGTTATGTAATTTGTATGTAAATAATGATATAAATGTTTTCGACCATACTGATTGAGCCACCGATCTGGAACAATCCACAGAATATTCCACAAATCCACGGTGCACAATAAACAAGGTGCTGCGCACGAGGGGTTGCCCTTCAATGTCCAGAGAATTATATTTTCATGGTTTCTGTTTTATTGTTTCGTGCTAGGTGTTTCTTGGATTGTGTGAAGCCATGTAAATACTATGAACATAGGGTGTCGTTTTCTTAATGCCAGGTCCTTAAAGTCGAGCTCCTCCATCCCTACAAAGCAGATAAGAAATACAAAATATAATCTATTTTGTCCTTGTCACAGCATGACAACCATCTCGCTGATAAGAAACACAAAATATAATCTATTTTGTCCTCGTCACAGCATGACAACCATCTCGCTGTGCATTCCCATCCATTCATCACTGGACACAAAGTATATTGGAATTAGCTCCAAGAACAATCACTAAAATTGCATAACTCAGAGCGTTACATACACAAAAGCAATATAATGGCAAAAATGCGGTATATAATTTATATCACAACTAGCCTTTTCATACCGGGTAATTTGTGCGATAGGTATGTATATTATGCACAATAAATACATTGAAGTTCCATTGAAACCCACCTTGGATATCCGCCAAAGCTCATTGTTCCTTCTTTCATGTCTGCATCAATACATTCGATTTACGGATACTCATTACGGTACCCGCACTTGCGTAAGCAAGCAATGTGTAGGACAACATGCGGTCGATTAAACCTCATCGATTAGAATTCCCTCCATACATGACTTCGGTCATAATTTTCTTTCATCTTCCCAAGCATATGTTGGGAAAAAAAGCGGCGCAACATCCTCTCTCGTGGACCATCACTAATTTAGACACGTTTACGTCTCTTCTCTCGTCCCCCATCGCATCATCGGGGATATGAAGCAAAACAATTTCGAGTTCACTCTTGCTTCTCTCACCCACTCAATCCTGCAAATATTTCTTTATTTCCATTGCATAATCGATGAGATACACTTCAGCCCCTTACGTAATAACAAGTCTTGTCTCCATCACATGATCCAATTGTGAAGCAAAAGAATCTCCATCCCATCTTTCTCTTCTTTTATCCGCTGGATTACGCAATGACTTCTCTTATCTACGTCATACAATCTAGATGTAAAGCGGAAGAATCCTTCCCTTGATAGTGAATGTTTATCTTCATTGGTGCACCGAGGAGCTGATTAGCGGACCAATGCACACGGCTTGACAACATGCCATGTTCCATTTAACATTTGGAGTTTAATGCGTTTGAACAACGTCCCCCTTCCACTTTCCCCTATTTAGTGTCCTTGTGCTTTCGGCTTTTCGTATCATCATTGCTTTTCTCCCTCTTAGGCCTTCCCTATTTTGTTGGATCATCAAGATGACCATGTCCACGTAAGTTATTCGTTGCCTTGATATTCTCCCTTAAGCGCGTCCGGTTTCACCTTGTTTATGTATGCACATGCATTTCTCCCCGCTACCTAATTTATTGACATGCACCTTTACTTAAATCTACAACTTCGAGTGCTTGATCACCGGGGATGGGATAAAATCTGTTCTAACGATATTCTATACTGCACGGGTTCGGATGCATCATTGCCAAAATAAGATGCTTTGCTTCCTCATGATATAACAACAACGAGGCCAATCTAAATGTGTAATAGTCAAATCCTCTCCATTCTGAAGTCTGTCCTCAATATCATCATCATTTAACCTAGAAAAGATAGCCATACCGATAAGGGCTTCATATAATATCACTCCCAAGCCCCAAATATCGACCTCCTTTGAATAACTTCCTGCAAAAAACCTCTGGTGCATAATATCTTGGAGTTCCTACTTCATCATTGAAACAAGGAACATCGAACCAAAGAAAGAAATAGAGAGGCCAAAGTCTGCAACCTTGACATCATAAGGTTTTCCACCTAGAGTAATCGAGGGGCATTCACAGGGCTTGAGATCCCAATGGACAACACCAAGAGAATGAAAATCCTGCACAACCCTAGCGAGGTTTTGAATAAGAAGAGCTGCTTCCCTTTCACGAGCCTACCCTCTTTCTCGATTCTACTATACAAGCTACATTCACAAAGTTCCATAATCAAGTGCGAAAAACCATCATCGATGATTACCTCCTTTAAAGTCACAACTCGGGCCTACCGGGCTAGTTTTACGCATGATTTCCAACTCCGTTCTAAGCTCGCAAGTCTTTCAAAACGGTCGATAGAATTTGCCCCTTTGAAAATGGTTTTACATGCGCGGTTTTTTCGCCCCATTTACTCCGGCAGACCTTTGAAAAATCGTAGCTTGTCCCCTTTACCGATTTCCTTCCGTGCATTCATGAAGATGCGGATCAAAGTGCGCAATGCCGGAAATCATGGAGATGCTGCGAGGAAAAATGGAGGTGCCTGAGCTCACATTTACAGAACTCCAACCAATTAAGAACTTACCCAGAAGTATAAATCCTGGCTGCACAGTGATATCATGAGCTGAATACTATGTTTACATGCTTGTTTCCACAGAGCGACCTTGAGCACAAATGAGATGTCGAGTTCTTTACCAGGTGACCGCGAGTTTACAGGAAATAGGAGGTTTGAGTCACCAGCATATCCTAGGGATATTCTAGGATATGCCAAAAGCCCACATACAAGGGTTTGCCCCCCTAGGGGCAACCCAAAAATAATAAGGTTGCCATAAAATACTTGGAAATAACGAATATCCAGATTTCCTATTTCACAACATTATCATTTTTTACATCAGAAGATAGAGATGGCAACTACGGCGTCCACAATTCCTGTCTCGAGCTTCCATAGCAGCACGCCCTTGTCTTTAAGTAAATATTCTTTAATCCGTGCAGTGAAATTATCAATATTACGTGCATTCTATGCTGCTTTCCTTCTTTCCCAATTTTGTGTAAATGGCATGTTTTCTTCTTTACGTATTGTTTGCCGTTAAATCCTTACTTTCTATGGTATCATTACGGCATTGTCAGTTCACTTACATAGATGCAATTGTGTGTATAAGTACATTTTTACAGTGTTGTTTAAGAGCTTGGTATAGAAATATCCCTAATTATATATTTCTGGAATCTTTCCAGATATTAAGCTGAGAAGAACTAGAGCCTCGTGTTTAATCCTGTGCCAACATTGTGATTTGGTACAAAATTCAGAAGGTCACTTGAAGAATAACTCCATCCTTCTAAATCGAAGAAAAGCGCTTTGCCTTTCTGTTGTTGGTGGCATGCTGCCGTTGCTACGAGCTACTCAAATTGCTAACGGAGCCCAGTTGCTGTCTATTGAAAACAGAACACTTTGTGATGAACTATGTGAAAAGGAGATTGAAAATGTGAGGTTTATACTCTGTGCAATATTGCATTCTTTATGCATCCTCCAGAAAAGAGCTTACATGGGACCTGGCCACTAAACTGCACATTTGGGCCCGCTGTGAATAGGTTGTATCATATTTCATTAATAGATATCAAAGTACGTGACATGCTAGCCAATCTGTTGCTATACATCAAAGCAAAAGATTGACATTTGGGCATGCTGTGAATAGGTTGTATCATATATCATTAATAGATAGCAAAGTACATGACATGCTAGCCAATCTGTTGCTGTACATCAAAGCAAAAGATTGATGTAAGAAATCAGAAAAACGAAAGCAGTGTTTGTATTCGAAACCATATCAAACAGAGCATACTGCCTGCAGGTTTTGCATGTATGAGTTTGTGCATTTAGGTTATATCAGTTATCTATAACAAACTTTGTTATACATGTTTAGTACATTGGTGAGGCATGCATTGATTACTCTTTTATGTACCAGTTACCAACTGTAACCACGGAGTCTGGATTACGATACAAAGATGTCTCTATTGGAACAGGCCTAAGTCCTTCAAAGGGTGATTGGGTAAGAATCGTTTTACATATTTTTTGAATGTTCAAATTCGGGTGGCAACAGACTTTTCTTCCGTATATGCAGATATTTGTGCCTGTTTGACTTAAAACGTATTATGTTCGGGAATTTGTCTAGAGACCTGCATGCAATGTGTTAACAGGTTTGCCTGGTATTTATCTTCAGGTAGCTGTGAACTATGTTGCAAGGGTTCCATCTGGAGAGATCTTTGACAGGTGCACTTGTTTTCCTATACTGATTCCAAGCTCAATGTCGACAAGGCTTTTCAAATGAAAAAATCATCATTAAGAAGCTTTACACTGTAGAATTACGTTCTTCTTGTTGGAGAAAAATTGTACCTGTGGATACTCTTGTTCTTTCTTCCCTGCCAATGATGCTGAGAACTGGTGATCTTTTGGGAAGCTCATAATCTGTATATGACCAGCTCAACAATGGAATATATGAACTAGAAATTGCCCATGTGATATCTAAGCATTTAATGAATTTTTGTTTCCAGCTCGTTAGTGAGAGGTCAACCATACGTATTTCTTGTTGGTGCTGGCCAGGCAAGGGAAATGAAATATTTGGTTTATAGTTTCAAATTATACAGCTTGCTTGAATGGTTCCCTTTGTATCAGGTGGCAGAGGGCATCGATGAAGGAATACTGGATGTCAAGGTTGGTGGGAGGCGGCGCCTGTATATTCCAGGAGAGGTAAAGTCTCAGAAATAGTAGCACATTGTTCTGACTTATTTTTGTCAAGTCCATTCTCAAGAGAAGAGTGAGACTGTTGAAAACTGAAACTTTTAGTCAGCCTTTGGTTTAGCCTGGAGGTTTTTAATGAGCCTTTGGCTTTGCAAAATGAATTAAAATGGATAAATGATGCCTTTAATTGTGTCAGTAAATCTAGAGATGGTGCTGAATCTATGTAATTATAGACATTGACTCTAGTAGTCTTAGAACCAATTATCCTATGTGTGTGATAAAACAAGGCTCCCTTTTGCAGCTTGCGCTTCCAAAGAAGGTTAATGCTTCGTTGTGGAGGTCAAGAATACCTTCAAATGGTACAGTGACAGTTGACCTCAGTTTGGAGTATCTATCAGCTAATTAAATTGTCCTTTTCATTGAGTCGCCTGAATATATTGAAAGTAAGTATGTATTTTCTACCAATATCCATTGGGCTGCATGGTGGAGCAAAGAGGATAGGGTTGGCAGAAGGAGGAGGCATGATCAACTCTTAACCTCACAGTCCAAGGGGTCAGGAACCATGAAATGCAATGAAGTTGGCCTCAATCAAAGGTCGTTGATAAGAAAATTGTTTCTTGCAACCCTTTTGGAAGTCCAATGAGGCTAGACTGGTAAAGCAAACAACTTTTTGCTACCAAGGCCAAAGATGATCAGAGGAAGGAATGAATGAAGAACCAGAAAGCAGGGTTGCGGCCCTCATTTGAGTTTGTTTTTGTCTGTAAGGTAGCTAATGTAGGAGAAAGGGAGCAGTTATGTGTGCACCCGAAGGTGTGATGATTTATGCGATGAGCATGTCCGGCCCTTAAGACACATCTGGATAATTCAGATCAGAGTTCTCTCTTCATCTCAAGGGAAATGAGGTCTAGTTGAAAGATGAAGGCTACATGTTACAACTCCTTAGGATCCATAGATAAACGTCTGCCACTTTTTGGATAATATGAGCATGTTATTCAAGCCATCTCTAATCCTTGCTTTGTCACTGGGTCAAGATCAACCTAGAATATTCCTTATGAGATGACTCTCTCAACCCTCGAGATAGAAACCCTAAAAATAAAGGAGCATACGAAATACACTAAACACCTAAATTCCATTGCACTAAATACCCAAAGGTCTAGAAATCCAAGATTAAAGACTCTTGTATCGGAAAAACCAGTAAATCAGCTGCTCCTCAGGATTCGAACCTGAGTACTTCCATTGAGCATGAAAATTGAAAAATATGTCTCGGTAGGTAGCTATCAGCACATTCCCCATCCAGCTCCACTTTGAATTTTGTAGACAAGCAAGCTAGCAAAGGAATCTATAGACAATCCAAGCGTGTAATATATACAAAAAATAACGTATGTTGAATATAAGATTAACCCACATCATACTGATTACAATTTGTGCACAGCTCGATAAAATTCAATTCAAATCTATTCTATTCGGCCAAGATTTTCTTTTATCCCAAGCACTTTATTATTTTTTCAAGCCCAGGTGCAAGTTGATGATGTGCCCTACCGACCTCTTCTCCTTTTCTAAGGCCTCTGCCTTTGATTCAATTGTTTTTGTTGAAGCAAGTGAATCATAACATTAACAAGAAGCCAAGTTTCTATCGTACGAGACGATATAACAAGGGAAAAATGCACTTGAATCAGTGTATATTGATCCTACTTTATAGTCTTCCAATAGAACCTTCTAGAGATAGCAACTAAATAATAGAATACCTAAACAGTAGAAATAAAATTTTATCCTGGGAAGTTAGCATCATTACCTTGATAGGTCCACGTCCAATACCTCCACTCAAGATAAGGATGGATCAAATCAGAGTTAAACCAATGAAATCAAGAAACTGAGCCAACTTTGGTCGAAGTAGAGCTCTTGTCAGCATGTCGGCAACTATGTTTGATGTAGGACAGTAAGAGGAAATGATGAGGCCTTGCTGAACAATGTCTTGAATGAAGTGAAAGTTAATGTCAACATGCTTCATACGCTTGTGCAGAACAAGATTATGAGAAATTGCGATAGCTCCCTGATTATCAATATAAAGTGGAATACTAGGAGCAGGAAGAATATGGAGTTCCATAGCCAGACATTGGATCCAAATGGCCTCGTCGATGGAGGTGACAGGTTCATCATCAGGTAACAAATGGAAGCCAGGGAAGTGACTAGCAGATCCTTGATTTATTTGAATTGATGGAGATGTGTGGAAGTAAAATAAGAAGAGGAGAAGATGCTCTATTGAATTTAAAACGGAGAACAAGCCTAGATATATAGTAGTAAGGTGACAGCTGCAGCCTTAAAGCCTGCTTCATCTGCTTGAGTTTGACTCCAACCAAAGGCTTATCCCATCAGCCAATTGTTTTCGTGTAGCACAATATTGAAGATTGATCATGGTAGTACCTTCTCTCTCATGAAACATAGTTGAGACATAGTTGAGTGTCCAAATGCTTTGTTAAGGGATGATACTTCTGGCCTTTTTTAAATGTCATAGCGCCAGAATTATCCTCTAATATTGTGGCCGCCTTTATTGACACTTCCAAGTCTTGAAAGAGATTGAGCATCCATAAAATTTCTTGAAATCCAGTACACATGGCTTTCAATTCTGCTTCTATGGTGCTGAGGCTAACAGTGGTTTGCTTTTTCGATGACCGCATCATTGGACTATTTCCAAAAAACGAAACGAACCATGTAGTAGACTTTCTAGCCTCACGATCATGAGATGCAAAGTCTACATCTGCGTAAAAGGACAACACAGGAGATTGGTTTCGAAAATAAGAAATCCTCTCAAACATTGTACCTTTCAAGTATGCCAAAATCCTCTTGGCTGCCATCCAATGAGTCTTCTTTGGATGTTGCATGTATTTGCTAACCTGCCCAACTGCAAATACAATGTCAGCCCTTGTAATAGTGGAGTAAATGAGACAACCAACAAATTGGCGAAATAAAGTGGGGTCACACGGTTCTCCATCAATATTTAAAGTAAGTTTTGATGCCTGGTTCATATGGAGCAGGAACTAGCTTGGAGTCTTCCATACGAAATCTATTCAAGACTTCTTTAATTGGTTTGACTGAGCATGATAGATGTATCTTTTTGCCAGACCTCAACTCCTAGGTAGTAGTGCAAAAATCCTAGGTCTGTGATCTCAAATGACTTGTTGAATAATAAAAAATATAAGATGAGTTGCATCCTTTGTTATAATGGAATCATCCATGGATAATTTTAGTGTTACCTACCTGCTAAAAAAGAAATTGGGCAAAATTAGCAACAACGAGTTCTACATCATGAGATGGAGCCCAATGTTTACCCCAGGTAACTCTAATCACATTTCTACCTCCACCTGGATAACATTTCCAAATCTACCTCCTGCCCTATGGACTCTTACCCATCTGAAGGCCATCTCGAGCAACTTGGGGGATATTATTTGCATAAACATCCCTCCAAACAAATTTCCCTTCTATCTGTATTTCTAAAGAAATTGACTCCAGATGGCTAAAAAATGTTAAAATAAAGATCTCAGAAGGTAGAACCCTTAATTTGGAGGTTGTGTACTCCAAACTCCCCACCCATAAGGTGCTCGAAGAAGCCACTCCTATCTGTGATAAAGGCACCTCTGTGAAGCCCCCTCTCATCATTAGGCAGGAATGGCGCCCCAAAAAGACGGTTGCTGGTGCTCAGGCTCAAATCGGTTGTAAAGTCATAACTCAGATGGACCCTAACGAGAATCAAACGGAATTCACTCTCAAGAATGATTCTCTCTTTATGGACAACAACTGGAATTTCTTACTCAGAAACGTCAATATGGAGGTTAAATTTAAAACAGGTATTGTGACCCTCTCCTTCCCTCTCAAGGAAGAAAATTCTGAGGTGGAGTCTGAGAGCTACAACTCGGAAAATGAATTCATTCATTCTTGCAATGAGGAAGGATGGAAGCAAATTACTTCAAGAAGGAGGGGCAGGGGACAGAAGAAAACTTATCTTGGACCTCTTAGAGTCAGCCCCAGGAATTCAGCCATCCAATCCAGGATGGCCAAAGATAGGTACAAATGCTAATGTCTGATTCCTTAAAGATTATTACCTGGAACATCCAGGGTATAAACAACCTTATCAAAAGGGAGCGTCTAAAGGTCTGTATCTCTACCCTTAACCCTGATATTTTGCTTATCCAGGAACACAAGATCCATGATCCTAACCACAATGAAATTATTTCTAGATCTCTTCCTCCCAATTTCAAAGTTTGGTCTATCAGTGCTAATGACTCGTCTGCAGGTATAGCTATTGTGTGGAATCTGAGAATCAATCTGGAGGTAAATCATATGATTAATGACAGTAATGGTAGGTGGCAGGTTCTGGTAGGTAATCTAGGCTCTGATACTATTGCCATCACTAACGTTTATTCTTACCATAATTCCTCTGAGAGGATTATGGTATGGAATAAAATCAACCATAGCCTGGCCAATATAGATGTCGACGATCTCATCCTTGCAGGGGACTTTAATATGGTTACAGATAGCTATATGAAAAATAAGAACTTTAAGGCTCTCTTGCCTCATGAAATGTGTGCTTGGACCAAGCTTCTCACTAATCATAATCTTAGAATGGCCAGAACCAAACCCAATTCCTTTAGCTGGTCTGATCACAGGGCTGACCCTATTTGTTGACTTCATGACCGTTTCTACCTTAGTGAGAACCTGTGGACCATTGGTAGCAGGGTGGATAATTTAACTGGTTATACTCTTTCCGACCATTATCCTCAGCAAATTAGTCTGACCGCAAGAACAACCACAGCAGTGAAAATCCTTTTTCAAGCTTAATGTTAACCTTCTTGATCATGAGGATTTTCTTGATAAACTCGGAATATTATTAGCTGTCATCCCAAACGGTTGGGGACCGCGGGGTTGGATGTGGTGGTGGATAAACTTGGCCAAACACATCAAGAGCTGGTTAAAATGTTGGGGAAAAGAGATTCATTACCAGAAGCATGCTAATCTCTCCCAATTAAGACAAAGGCTCAGCAATGCCCCAGCTGACATGCAAGATGATATCAAAATTCAGATTGAGAAGGAAGAAATTAGCATTGCAAAGGGTTGGAAAGTAAAGGCTAAAATCAAAGAGCTTAAGGAGGATGAGAGATGTAACTCTAAGTACTTCTTCATCAAAGCCAAAACGAAACTCAAGAGAAATCAAATTGAAGAAGTCAAGGTTAGGGATACTATTATCTCTGGTGATCTTAATCTCAAAAATGCTGCTGTGGACCACTTTATCAAGATTATGGCCACTAATACTGACTGTTCTGAGGAGATGATGGACTTATTCATTAATATTAGGGGTAAAGTCAATGAGAACCAGAACCACCTGATCAATTTCCCTTTCACTGATCATGAGCTCAAGGAAGTAATCTCAGGTATGGAAAATGGGAAAACTTCGGGACCAGATGGTCTCCTTGCAGAATTTTTTAAAAAGGCGTGGCCTATTTTAAGTGTTGGAGTTACCAATTTGGCCAATGAATTCAGGATTAGCAAATGTCTGGACGCCAGAATCAACACGAGTCTTATTACTCTCATCCCTAAGACTGATTCTCCAACCTCCTTTGCTGATTACAGACCAATCTCGCTTACTAATGTTATCTACAAGATAATTGCAGGTGCGCTGGCAGCAAGGCTCAAGAAGATTTTAAACACTGCAATTAGCAGCACCCAATCAGCATACCTTAAGGACCGGTTCATCCTGGACAATGTGGTCACTGCAATCTTAGGATTGCACTGAGCCAAGGAATCTAACCAAGACATTGCTCTTCTCAAACTGGATATCATGAAAGCCTTCGATACGGTCAGTTGGAATTTTTTGTTTAAATGTTGCAGGGCTCTGGGTTTCAACGAGGAGAGTATAGATATGTTTAAAGCCATTTTGGGTAATTCTAGATCAGCAGTGCTTGTTAATGGGGAATGTAGCCCCTTCTTTGCTCTAAGAAGAGGAGTCAAACAAGGATGCCCTTTGGCCTTCCTGTTTTTAATAGTCATGGAAGCCTTGCACAGCAGATTGGAAGCTGCCAAGAATGACAAATCTATCAAAGGTCTTCAACTCCCAGATAATTCTCAGGTGGATCAAATTCTCAACGGGCACTTTGCTGATGACACCTTTATATTGACATCCATGGATCAAAGATCAATTATCAACACTCAGCAAATCCTTCAAGATTTTGGTCAAACTTCAGGTTGCAGAATTAACCCCTTTAAATCAGCTATTCAAGCCCGGGACATTGACAAAGGCACCCATGCAGCTGGCCTTTTTGGCTGTAAGTATAACTCTCCATGTACTAAAGCTAAAATTCTGGATATCCCTTTTGCCATCAGAAGTAATGCCTCTGATTTGTGGAATGATATAACTGATAAAGTTTATAAAAAGGTTGACACCCTGAATTCTAAATATCTCTCCAAAAATGGCAGAGCTATTATTGCCAATTTCATGATCTCTTCCTCGCAGGTCTACCAATCTTCCATTATTTAAAACAAGAATGCATATCTTGTTATGAGCTTGCTTATAATAGAGACTAGGATCTGCCCTAGATCTTTCAAAGCCTAATTTCAATAAAAATCCATTGATTTTCTTATGCCAACACTGTGGTGCTTGTTTAACCCATATAAACTCTTGCGGAGTTTACAAACAAGTGTTTGCTCACCTGTTTTGATAAAGCCTTGTGGCTACTCCATAAAAATAGTTTCCTGCAAGTCACCATTGAGGAAATCACTTTTAAAAACAAAGAGCCCAAATTAATCTTCTATAGTCATCCACAATAGCGAAGAACTCGTGAGCTCCTCCCATAGAAAGAGTGGGCATGTAACAAAGATCCATATGAAGTAATTCTAAAACTTTTGTAGCTCTAAAATCAATTTCTGGAGGATATGGTTTCTGAGTTTGATTACCTAAATGACATGCATGACATGCTAAGGATGTACTCTTGGTAAGCCATTTACCATTCCCAAACGAGATAATTCACCAATGGCCCTGCCTCCAACATGTCCGAAGTGTGCATGTCATAACGTTTCCAAGGTGGAATCAGTAGCCAAATAGGTTGAAGAATAGACTTGTGGTCCGCCATCGACCATGTATAGATCACCCGCATTCATGTGACCTGTAATTCTTACTCCAAGTTGCTCAGGCTTTATTAGCGTTCGTGAACTAATATCTGTTAGATACATCTCTCCATTACCAAATATAACATGCTTACCTTGCTTACATGAAATACCTCTATAATTGGGCAAATTCCATGTGCTTGTTCAATATGAATAATGCCTTTAGCTTGTGATTGACAGACTGCTCCATTTCCAACGGTTACGCAGGGATGTAGGGTAAAAGAAAGCTAGGGTGTCCTACATTTAGCCAAATGTAGAGTAAGAGATGTATCACATTTCAAATACATAATTGTTTTTTTCAGTATGTACATAATAGCCATATTAAGGAAGCTTTTTTTCGGAATTAATTGCCACGTCAACTAAAACGCAATCATGAAGCAGATTTCATTCCCACCGCTCTAACCACTCCAAGAAACCCCTGAACGTTAGGAGAATTTCCCACTTTCTGGCTAAAACTTCGCCCAGCTCCAGGATTTCCCTCCTTCTTGCCAGAATTCCTCCAGCTAACCTTAAACTACGCAAGAACCATGATCAACAACGAAGGAACGGAAATGGCGCAAGAAGATTGCAATATCGGGAATATGACAAAGAAAATGAAGCGTAAGATTGATGAAATTGTTAAATTTATATATGATCAGGTTCAAGATTTACGTCTTGTGCAAAAGAGAGCTTTAGCAGTGAAAACTGTTCGGGATGAAAGGCTGCACTTCTTTTTTGAATCTGCCATTGGAAATCCAGCGCAAGCAATTATGAAGGATACTATGCTACAAAATATCTGTGAAGGTCTGCAGGAAGTGAAACAAGCAAATAACAATGATAAATTAGCAGTTAAGCATTCCCTGTTATCAACGATTGTTGGTGAAATGGGACTCAAGCAAAAAGGAGTAGCCTCCAGAATTCTTCAATTGCAAGCAAGAAACCTTACAAAAGTTGCAATTAGAAGAAAGCGCATGTCATTATCAGGTGCTAACATGTGGGCACTGGCAGGAAGGCAACCCAGGGCAGACATGCTCCCGGAATCAACCAAACACTTGGTAAATGATTTTTGGTTAACCCACACCAAAACTTCTTCAAAGTACAGGGATGTCAGGAAGAAAAGGACACTTCGAATCCAGTTTTTGGACATGCCCCAGGTCAGTTTTAAGTCTTTTAATCCTCTTTGTTGCAAGCTCATGTTGGGGTCGTCACCACTCACCACACCATTCACCACTCACCACACTCGTCACCTCTCACCATACCAGTCACCACTCACCACACTCATCATATACCGTATATAGAGTGATATAGGCGCATACACGCGTGCAGGATATTTGCACGTATGCATTGTGGAGCCATCATGAGCATTGTATTATCTGAGCAGAGAGAGAAGAACAGAGAGGGACGGTGTATGGAGAGAGCATTTTTGCTTGATCTAGCTATGGAGATGATGATTCTTTGTCTTGTGCATTGCCTTGATCTGATAGATTGAGCTTGGATTGTGGGTTTTTCATCCTTCTTGCAAGGTTAGAGTTCAGGCTCTAACAATTTGGCGACCACGGTGCTCGACAGACCATTGATCGGCAAGAATTTCCATTGAAAAAAGAGTTGTTACCATTGGTATTGGTGATCGTCGGTAAAGAACGACACCATTGTGAAAGGAGCAATTTCTTGTGTGAAGGGGATTTTGCCGTAATTGATTTGTGGAGTAAAATTTGACAAGGGGAGCATAGTTTTATGCCCAAGGGAAGTAAGAAGGATATCCCACCAAGCTCTATCGTAACAAGAAGGGGACCGGTGAGTCAATCTTTGGGCTCAAAATTGCATCAAGATTCAATTTCGTTTTCAGATTTGGGAGCAGATCTAGGGTCTAGTTCTCAGATCCAGGAGGTTTTGATTCCATTTACCGATCTAGAAGGTAATCCAATTTCGTTTTTCAAATTGAAGGGAGATTCAATTTCATTTTTCCAATTTCAAGAAACCCAAGAAGAGGCAGAGATGGCTGTATTACCACCTATGGTATGGGGTTTTCAGACAATAGGGATTCCAAAGTTTGATGATCTGGTGGATCGGGATCCTTTGAAGCATATTGTGAAGTTTGAGAGGTATCGCCAGCAGTGTAAGTTACCGGCTGCTGATTACTTGCTTTGGTTTCATAGTTCTTTGCAAGATTCGGTGGAGGAATGGGCCAAACTCAGCCAGATACCATGACATATCAGGAATTAAAGGAAGCTTTCATTGCTAATTATCAAGAAGTTCATGGTAAGGATAAGACTATGGAAAGGTGGACCAATTTCACACAAAAGGAAGATGAATCAATTAGAGAGTATAATCAGAGGTATATTGCGGTTCTCAAAGCCGTGGTTCATTGGAAGATGGCAAGGAATGATGAAATGGATATCCAATGGTATGTGAAGGGGCTGAAACGAGCTATTGCTCATAAGGTGAAGGCGAAACAGCCTACAACATTGCTAGAGGCACAAAAGTATGCTCTCAAGGCTGAAGATAAGCTGGGATACATTCATGAAGTTGCTGCTCCAGAGCATAAAATAGAGGATATTGCAGCCAAGATTTCTAAGCTTACAATTGGTGAGAAGCCAAGGGAGGTGCAGTTTATTACTTGTGAGTATTGTGGGTCTATTGGGCATTCTGATACTACATGTAGATTGCTGAAATTCTGCTCAAGATGCCAAATCAAGGGCCATAATGATCAAGAATGTAGGGAGAAGAGATTCTTTGAGAGGGCCAATCCGGTATTTGCTGTTATGCAACAAGCACCATCTATTCCTATTCAACCAATACAAGCAGCACCTATCATACCACAAGTTCCAATGATGCCATAAGCTCCAATTGCCCAACAAGTTCCAATGGGTTCCACACCAATGGTGCAGCCAAAACAGGGATGGTATCCAAGTAAGGCTCATTTATATTGCAAGTTATGTGATAAATTCAAGCATGATGAGACTACTTGTTGGAAAATCCATGGGAAACCAGAATGAGCAACCAACAGCAGCAAGTGTTTGAATCAGTACCTCTTCCTAATAATGATGTTCGCATTCAAGATGCAAAGTACATTGATAATCCTCAAGTTAAGGCTCTTATTGAGGAGCTTAAGAAGCAAGAGAAGGCAAAATCAGTAGTAAATTGTGGATTTGTTGAGGTGGAGCATGATCCATTTCAGCAAGAAGAAGAGATTGGAGAAGTAAATGCAGTTACAAGATCACAAAAGATGGTTCAAGAACCAAGAGTAGTGCCAATTGCGGAGAAGACTAAGACCTCTTGTCCAAAGGCTTTGAAGGAACAAGCTTTGAAGGTGTCAGCACCTAAGAAGGTGCAATTCAATGTGCTTTGCCTAGAACAGTTTAGGTCTATAGAAGAAAATCAGCCCATAGTGATGCCTCCTATGGTGGATGAGGAAATTCAAAATGAAGATGATGTGATCAGCCAAGTTTTGGCCACTAAAGTTACACTTACTCTTGAGCAATTGATGCATTATTCTCCAAATTTGTTGCAAGAGTTAGGGGGAAGAACAAAATCAAAAATTTCAGTCCAACAAATCATATCAAATGATACTGACAAGAGGAGAATGGAGCCACCAGCCCGGCAATCCAAGGATCCTGGGCCATTTCTTTGTGATGTGAGTATTAATGGATATCTAATCAAAGAGGCCAACATAGATACCGCGAAGGAGTGAATGTAATGCCTTACCACATAATGCTTCAAGTTGGATTGAAAATGATGGAACCGACAACTATGATGCTCAAAGCATTCAATCAAATGAAGGTGCAGCCTATGGGAGTCATAAGAAATGTTTTATGCAAGGTCTATGAGGTGGAAGCAATCTTGGATTTCATGGTTTTGAAATTTCCGCAGAGAGCGTGCATGCTGAAACTTATACTTTGTTGCCGAGTCGCATATGGTTAGATGCCGCAAGTTTGAGACTTCATGGAGGAAGCGTGAAATGAACATCTTTCAAGGAGAACACAAGGTTACTATAGATCATCCTCAAATCGAGAAAAGGTACCTTTCTTTGCAATCCTTCTTTGAGCAGCCCGCAGCTTAGAAATCAAAGAAAGAAAAATGCTATGGTGTCGTGGCAGCAAGGTCTTAGTTGTTTTCATGTCTTGGAAGTGGGTGACAGGGAAGATAAGACTTTGTACAAGTGGTTCAGAGGTACCCAAATTTCAGAAATATGTCACTTACAACAGCAAGTTGCGAGACAAGTATATCCAAAGACTTGAAAGTATTGGTGAAGGTGAGTTACAAGAGACTCTTGTAAACATGCAGGAGGAGTCCATTCAAAGACCCATTGCTGAGACTTTATTTCAGCAAGGTATTGATCAAGATCAAGTAGAGATGCTGATTTTGACATCAAGCATGGATGGGGTAAACAGAAATCAGCCCACTATACAAGGAAAAAGCAGCTTGGTGGCATCGCATTTCCGGAGGATGAGGTAAATCAGATCAGTCCATATTCACCACAATCATCACACGTCCACCACATGCACCAAATTCATCACAATCATCACATCCACCACATCCATTACAAATACCACACCATCACACGCACCACATTCATCACTGTCACCACATTCACCACAATCACCACATTCACCACATTCGTCACCACACTCACCACCTTCATTACAGTCACCACATTCAGTCAAGAACATTAATATTTCTCAAGGCAATCAAGAAGAATTGGTTACTATTGGAGGCAATCTTACTCAAGAGGAGGAACGTGATTTGATATCTTTGTTAAGAGAATTCAGGGATGTTTTGGCAAGAAATTACAAAGAATTGAAAGGCATTCCACCAGAGGTTGTGGTTCATACCATTGATTTGAAACAAGAATCAAAACCAGTCCAACAAGCTCAAAGGAGAATGAGTCCAGCCATAGAGGAGCAAGTAAAGGTTGAAGTCATGAAGCTTTTAGAGGCGGGATTTATTGTACCAGTGCCAAATTCAGATTGGATCAGTTCTATTGTACCAGTGAGAAAGCCAAATAACTCAATCCGAGTATGCATTGATTACAGGGATCTCAACAAAGCTACCAAAAGAGATCATTTTCCTACACCGTTCATAGACACTTTGTTGGATATTGTTGCAGGAAATCAAGCCTATTCTTTCTTGGATGGTTACTCAGGATATAATCAGATCCAAATCTATCCACCACATCAAGCAATAACGGCTTTTCGAACACCTTTTGGCATCTATGCTTATAAAGTATTACCTTTTGGCCTCACAAATGCTCCAGCCACATTTCAGCGAGCTATGACATATGCTTTTCATGATATTTTAGACTTCTTGAGATTCTTTATAGATGACTTAACAGTATTTTCTAATCTAAGACGGGATCACTTGGATCATCTCAGAAAGGTTCTTGAAAGATGCCGATTGTATGGTATAAGTTTGAATCCTGCTAAGTGTACTAGAGGAGGAAAACTATTGGGCAATTATGTTTCAGAAAAGGGATTACAAGTGGATTATGGTAAGATTGCAGCCTTGGAGAAGGTCAAACCACCTACAAATGTATCACAAGTGAGAAGCTTATATGGCCAACTCAGTTTTAGTAGGAGGTATTTGCACAATTTTGCTAAAGTAACCCATTGTGGATTGTATGAAGCAAGGGCAGGATTTTAGATGGAAGAAGGATGCTCAAGAAGCATTTGAATGGTGCCTTGGACAATTGAAAGAGAGAACTTTGCTGATTCCTCCAAGAATGAGTGAGCCATTTCATTTATTCTTTACAGTTTGGGAGCAAGCTTTGGCTGTCACACTATGTCAAAAAAATCAGCAAAAGCATTATGATGTCAATTACTATGCTAGCAGGTTGTTAACTCCACAAGAGCAGAAATAGACTCACGTGGAGCATCTTGGATTGGCATTGAAATGGGCCTTGAATAAATTTAGACATTATCTTCTTCCTTCACAATGGAATTCAGCAAATGTACAGTATGTTTACATTCATATGGATGTGAACCCATTGCCATGCATTTACAACAAGACTGTCCAAGATCCTAAGTTTACAAGATGGGCTCTTATCATACAAGAATTTGAGTTGAAGTATGTTAAGATGGCTCAAGGAGCTCATAATCCAAGTTCCTATTTGAGTAGTGTTGCTGAAATAGAAGAGGAAACAGACCAGCAAGTAGCATTTCAGGATAATGGAGTACTACAGGAGTTCATTGAGACCGTGGATCTTTGGTATGCCAATATATACAGGTATTTACAAGATCAGACTTATCCTTCATCATTTTCAAAGCAACAAAAGCATGCTCTTAGAGTACAAGCAGCTGGTTATGTGGTGCATGAAGCTATTCTTTATAAGAGGACTATGGAAGGTCTCTTATTAAGGTGTGTTGCTGGTCAACAAACTCATGATTTGTTGCAGCAAGCACATGATTGTCAGGGGCATTTTGCAGCCAGAACCACAGCTAGGAAGATCCTTCATTGGGGATATTATTGGCCAACTCTTTACAAGGATACTAGAGACTTTGTTAGCAAATGTGAGAAGTGTCAAAGGCATAAACAATTGACAGGCCACAATAATATGCCATTCCATCCTATTTTGAGTGTTGGTCCGTTTCATATGTGGGGATTGGATTACATTGGGCCTATCAATCCTCCATCTTCCAAAGGTCATAAGTATATCCTGGCAGCCACATGTATGTTTACGAAGTGGGTAGAAGCAATTCCAAAGAAAGCATGCTACTGTAAAATACCACAGTAAGCTTTCTTTATCACAATTTGATTTCTCGGTTTGGTGTTCCAACCATTCTTTTGTCTGATTGGGGAACTCATTTTATGGGGAAAGTAGTAGCTCAGTTAACAGAAAAGATTGGTGTTCAACATGTGCAAGCTTCTGCTTATTATCCACAGGGTAATGGGCAAGCTGAGTCTACTAGCAAAATTCTGAAAGCTATCTTGGCCAAAACAATGAAGGATAATCAAAGAAATTGGCATGAAGCCTTGACAGGTGCCTTATGGAGTTTCAGGTGTACTTACAAGTTGGCTACATGATTTACACCATTTGAATTGGTTTATGGAGTGCAAGCTGTGATGCCTATTCATTTGGACATTCCTTTGTGTTCATTTGTGGAGTTACCTTATTATGAGAATTTAGGAGAAGTTCCAACTGCAAATCAAGTGCATAATAGGATGGATGATTTGCTGCAATTGCAAGAGATGAGACAAGAAGCGGCAGACTTCAATATGAGGCATAAACAGAAAGTAAAGCTTATCAAAGATAAGTTACAGGTTGTCAATCCATTTGAGGAAGTGCAATTGGTATTGTGCAGGACCACTAAGAAGCATCTATCCAAATTTCAAAGCCCATGGGAAGGCCCATTTCTGATTGATAAAGAGGTACCAGGTGGGGCTTTCTATTTGATGACTCCAGAAGGGGAATTGTTGCCTAATCCCAGAAATGGCAAGGATCTCAGGCCTTATTTTGAAAGAGAAGTACTTTTCTAAGGGATTCAGATTTGGTATAGCTCCAATTACAGAGAATTGTGGAGAATTTTTGGGTTACAGCTGGTCGTTTTTCTGTAAAACCAGGTGGTGACAGTTCCATAATACTTCATCTATCCTACATCAAAAGATGCGTTTCGGCGATACGAATCCAACGAGCTTTGGTGCAGGTCAAACGGAGTTCTGGAACTCAAGATATCAGCTTTCAAAGTTTGCCACAGTTACAAAGACTCTGTTTCGTCACTGTCATTTTGGACCAGTTTGTTTGTATTAGTCATTTGGATTTGAGGAGGGTGTAAATGTGTCATTTGGGGACATGTCCCAAGGACCATATGAGTTTGTTTTGTTGTGGGTTCTCCGCCACGGAGTGGCACATTTTCCCACTGTGGTCGCCACTGTTGGGGTCGTCACCACTCACCACACCATTCACCACTCACCACACTCGTCACCTCTCACCACACCAGTCACCACTCACCACACTCATCATATACCGTATATAGAGTGATATAGGCGCATGCACGCGTGCAGGATATTTGCACGTATGCATTGTGGAGCCATCATGAGCATTGTATTATCTGAGCAGAGAGAGAAGAACAGAGAGGGACGATGTATGGAGAGAGCATTTTTGCTTGATCTAGCTATGGAGATGATGATTCTTTGTCTTGTGCATTGCCTTGATCTGATAGATTGAGCTTGGATTGTGGGTTTTTCATCCTTCTTGCAAGGTTAGAGTTCAGGCTCTAACAGCTCAATAGAAGCTCTGTGCACCCTGGATAAGTTTAGTAATCCTATTTGCATTCCATGCAAGGGATGTATCTGATATACATTTAAGTACATCCAACTACAATAATTATATTTTTACATTTAGAGGCACTGAATGAGCTTTGTTTAACAGGAAAAATGTACTTCCAATTATATCCAATGTGGCAGAAGGCAGAAAATGTGTTGAAAGTCAGGCTGTGTTTTTATAGTCTCGGTTTTTGTAGTTCCCAAGTACATGCACTCTGAACTTTGCTGAACTCATGATACTGTTGAAAGATAAGGTAATACATAAAAGTATTTAAATGTACTTCCCTCCATAAGAAAAGTATTGAATACATACATCTGTAACACAGTGACACTGTGTGTGACCTGATTACATATTGAGTTTTGTATGTACATCTGGAATGTGTTGGAGTACATTTTCTACATATTTATACATATCATGTAAATAATATGTACGATATTGTGTTATAGTAGTTGAATGTATATCAAATCATGGCCTGACTGCCATAGAACTAATGCAATGTCTGCAACATCTTTGAATTCGTAAATAGTTTTAATTTATGTTTTACTTATACATGCCATTTTTTTCCTTGCAGAGTGAATTGTATGAGATGTTCAAAGATGAACATCCTGAAGTGAAGATTAGTGTCAGAATGTTCGAGCTGCTTAAGCCTACGTGTGTGAGAAGGTTGAAATAGAGGAACACATGCTGTTGCGTGAAGCATGAACAAGTTGAGCTATACAAAAAAGCATTTAGCATTCTAAGGAGCAAATTTCGTGCCAATTATACATGTTCTTGTGGTGTTTATACAGCAGATGAGAACAATGGCATCTGCCAAGCTCCTTCTAAAACATTTCAAACGTCAGCGCTATGTGGAGAGCTACGGTATGTGACAATGAAGGCGAAGAGTGGCATAGTTTGGACTGTGTCAAGGGAGAGTGCCAGAGCTGTGGCACTGAATATATTCAAATCTGTCTTAAGGAGAAAGAGTCGCAGAATGAGAACATTGAATGGCAAGTTTACAGGTACGTGAACGAACCTTCCAAAGCTGGCACTTCAAGGAGGCTGAAGCTTGTTACTGAAAGCGGGAGTCCAGGTACATTGCTTGACAAGATGTTTCATCACCTTACAAAGTTCACTATTCACAACTTTTCAGCAAGTTGGCAGAGAAAACAATTCAAGAAATCAATGCAAAATTTGAGGGATGATTCTTTTTTGTCAGTAATGGACTTTGCAGAGAACTATACTTTGCAACCACTCAGGGAGGTTCAGTCCGAGCATTGGAACAATGACCAGACACAAGGCCCCCAAAAATTAACTTATATTCATAATCAGGATGGAAACTAGCATAAGAGTGGTTTTTATTACATGCAATTCGTAATCTCAATAAAAACTACATGTCAACCATGGTTTGATGAAATCAATGCTAGTTTGATCATAACTCTTATACTAATTTTATATCTTATACTAGTTACTTAGAATTATTACTGATTTAGGCAGTGGTTTTTGAGCGTACATTTTCAATATTATAATTTAAGATGATTTTACATAGTAGTTATCATTATCATATATATTTTTTTAGCATAGTTTTAGTGCTTCCAAGCTTTTAAGGTTAGTTCAAAAACCATGTTCGATTTTGCAAGTGTGATATGGTTTTTGGCTCATGCTGTTTTACTATGCTTTTAAGTAGTCTAATATGCTAGTTTATCTTGTTGCTTTTTTTATACACTTGTTTGAATCCTTGAAGTCACTACTGACTTTGAGCATAGTTTTTTGTATTAACTAATGATTCCAACTACACAATCTAGTTTCACACTACTTTTAGAACATGATTCTAAATTGTAACTAGTTACGGTGCCCAGCGTTGCTGGCCTCTACGTTTATTGGTTCATTCTCCACAACACTTAGGTAGTGATATAATATGATTATTGTCTATAGTGTGCGATAGTAAGTAGATGCCAATGCAATATAATTGAAGCCATAATTGGTCATCAGATAGTGAATATCGGCTATGTAAGAGTCTCAACACAACATTTAGCATCCATTATTTTTGCCAAGTGTAAGGGCATGTGATTGCACGAACCTTAAGAAATAATTTGTGATTACAACAAAATAAAACAATGCAACATTTAGCCTCCATTATTTTTCCCAAGTGTAAGGGCATGTGATTACACAAACCTTAAGAAATAATTTGTGATTGCAACAAAATAATACTATGCTTTTAACATAACTTGCTATGTGAAGGCAATATAGATATGACCACGGGTGCATGCCTATAAAACAAAACTCAAAATGGAGAGAGTTAAGAGGGCAGTCAACAAAAGCTATAAGCGGGGAATGAATAAATTATTGGTTGAATGCTCTGTTGTTTGATGTGGTTACCAAGCTTTTGAACAGTTCTCAAATGCTAGCCTCTCCTCCATAGCTCTATTTTGCCTCTAAAGCCGAATTTGAGATAAACATACTATGTAATATAGATGCTATATTTGCAAATAGTTTTTGGCACCGGAAGTGGAACTTGCATCTTCTGTACTCAATAATCAAGCCTTTAATTTCTAAACAACATGGTGCTACTATAACATGATCTACCTCATCCATGAAAATATTCTAAACCACTCCAATCATCACATTCTTGCTCCCTTGCAAAGGGATTAAGCTCATTCTCTTCTAATCTACTTTGCCTTGTAGGCTTCTAGTGAAATGTGTTCTGTGAGTTGTGCCAGTTCATCTCCACGGAGATAACAATGCAGCTGTAAGGTGCATGCTGCTCGGCATGCTGTACAAAAAGAAAACATAAAAACCACAATTTAAATGTTTTTAAATAAGTATAAGCTTGATTTAAAGCAAAACTACCATGCAACAATAATTGCTTGCATTACTTTGAAAAATAACGGCTTTATATGAAACTTTAAGACTCTTGAAATCAACTAGTTCATAACGAGGCTGTTTATTTTTTGCTACCTTCTGTGCTCTCTCCCCATTCCCAAGTTCAGTAGCTAAATCCGTGCAATCTCCACTTCATGTATGGTTGCCTGATGCTATGAAAGGACCCACTCCTATTTCAGCCCCTATTCATGCTGCCTCCCTTCTTAGGGAGGTCAAATTGATCAATAAATTTTGCTGTTTTTATCAATGAATCTAATTGAGTTCAAAATTTGATTATGGAAAAGGAAAAAACACATCAAATTCAATTTTATTATCAAAATCACGCTCTGTAGGATTTGAACCTGCTACTCTGGGGATCAAGTTCTATGAGCTATCGACAATCCCTCGCCCGCATATTGCGAGAAAAGTTTAACTTGCAAGACATTTACGAGAACTACCAATTTTATTGTTTGGTGTCGGTTCTATCATCTCTACTTTTGGAACAAGGCAAAGGGGGTAGTTTTTTACTTTTTCAACATAATGACAGAGTCAAACTGTCGTTATGGTGTCAAATGGGCATGGTACTTGAATTGAAGATTCAAGGGTCGGACAAGGGACTAGACCTTAAAGGGGGGCCTAAGTTGTAGCCTTTTTCCAAGGAGGAGAGTTTGAAAAGGCAACCATAATGGCTCAGTAACTTTAATCTGACATTGCCTATATAGCCACATAGGTGTTGACAACTTTTGCCTAGCCAATCTCGGGGTTTATTTAAGGTTTATTTAATCCTAGAAGTGGTGGTACTTGAATGGAAGAATAGACGGTCAAACAAGGGAGGAAGTGGACCTATGTTGTAGACCTGTTCTAGAGTTGTCAGAGTGGTTAAATCGTTAGAACAAGTGGCATGGTACTTGAATCAAAGATTCAAGTGTAGGGAACTAGACCCATGAAGTCAGGCCTAAGAGTGCTTTTCCATGGGCAGAAAACCTCCAGGTTTTTTGAAGGTCTGATCTACTTTTCCGATGTTCCCATGAGCTAAGAACCTGAGTGGCTGAGGTTAAAAACCTCATTTGGAAAGCAATCCCGACGATTACTTTTGGACCAAGGTCTGACCTCATCCAGGTCCGTCTGTCCATGGGAAAGCACCCTAAGTTGAAGCCGCTTCTTGAGAAGGGGAGTTAGGAAAGGCAACCATATAACGACTTTAGAACTCCAATTTGACTCTAGCTACCCGTTGTGTTGACAACTTTTGTCTAGCCGATCTCTATCCTGGAAGTAGCAAGGTGTTTGAATGGAAGCTTAGACGGTCGAACAAGGGAAGTCGGGCCTACATTGTATCCCCATTCTAGAGTTGCTAGATTGGTCGACATTATAAGAACTAGGGGGCATCGATAGGTAAATGGTACTATGTAAATGGTAATGAGACAAGCAAAAGTTATAGCCTTCATGTCTTTGAACCCAGATCAAATCTGGTTTGACATAAGTCTATCCCACTCCATAAGCCCTAATTTGCAGAGGCATCATTGGAAACGAGGAGGGCATGGGACTAAACGTGCATGTGTATGCATGTGAGCAAAGATATTGTAGATGTGCATTAATTGGTTAAAACTTGCGGAATGAATGTTTAGGCAACCTTGCCCACAGCTTTGTAAAAATGCAATAACATGTAGTACTACCTTTTGGGGGGGAGGGGGGAAGGGGAGGAGGAGGAGAGGGATGTGTGTTAGCCAATCTTGGCATATATAAAATGTAATCTTGGCTTACGTAATACAAATATAATCCTAAGGAGAAAAAAAGGGAGCGTGGTGTCTATGTAATAAGAAACGTTCCACCGAGAGACGGTTCCCAGCTAGAAACCACCGATTGATGGAATGTTATATAACGTAAGCTACGTGTGTCCAATGGTTTCTGGATGCATGTAATTTTGTTCCACGTCAGCAACAAAAGAATATTCAGAGCTTTGCAAAAGCAGAGCATTCCGGCAGAAGTTTTCTCAGGAGCGATCAATGGCGCCTGATGCCGATTGATGCCGCTAAGGTCCCAATGCATTACCCAGCGCTACTCCTTGCATCTCCTTGCTTCAAAAAGCATCGTCTACTCTGGCGTATATACAAGATTTTAATTGTTTGAGTTGTATACAAGATTTTATATTCCACTTTGAATTAAGTGATTTGTGCTTAGAGAACATTTCATGGCGAAAGCCTTAACGAGTGTGGCCTAATTTGTTGTTAACAAAAATCTCTCTCTTGTTATTTTCGGCATTTCAAAATATTATAGGTATTGGGTGACCAAGCAACAAATGAAATTTGACTTAGAAATAGTGAAAACGCCAAAGAAGCATCATTTTTCACGCCATGGAGAAGGATGATATAAATTTAAATACGGGTATACAAATTTGTGGTATAGACGAATTTAAAATCATAAAGAAAAACAAAATTCTGGAGCACAACCCTAACCCTAATATCCCCCTGGCCTGCTCTGCACAGAAGAATGTAGATCCGAAATTCTGCCAACAGGGTTTCTTAGATGGCGGCCTGCTCTGCACAGAAAAATGTAGATTCGATGAAGAATGCGAGACGGATTTCAGGGGTTTCGACGCATCTGTGGGCGCTTCAACGGCGAGACCGAAATTGGTCTAGTCTTTTGGAAGATTCAATTTTTCCAGAAAGTCGTATTTGATTGCCTTCTTTTCTTCTGCTAATATGATGCAGCACAAGAAGGCGAAGACGCTTGCGTGCTGCAGAGCGGAACTGTAGATACACGACCAGTTGCTTCCTCGAATCGGCCATTCGATTCTGTCTTTCCGCGCTTGAAAGTTTTTTTCTAAATGCGTTTGTTTCAAGATGTTGCTCTTCTGCGTTTTCTTTAATATTCTATTGAATTTGCTTACCTCTGGCAGGTTTGTTCTTGCGGCGTTATTGTCATTTTACAGATCTATTTTGCACAATATAATGCATTTTTTTCTTCTTTCTAGATTGGTGGCTCATGGCAGCGAAAACGGCAAGGGTAGTCTTGCTCTGATCTTTCTTATGCAATTATCCCTTGTTTTTAATTACTTTTTGTGGTATTGTAGCCTGGTTCTGAATCGCAGATGCTGAAGAATGAAGCTTGGATACCTTGGTAATCCTAGAACGATATTTATCTTTCATGTCCAGAAAAACTATTGTATGGCAGTATTTCTTGCATTTTCAGAATGTGTCATTTTCAAGCTTAGGTTTTTTTTTTTTTTTTTTATTAAATGACCAACATGGTTAAGTTGTTTTGAAGTGCTGGCAATAGCAATGAAAATGTGGATCTTGGAGAAATTGTTACATTAACATTAACACTGCTCTTGTTTCCGATGCTAATTATCATGAGAGTTTCTGGCAAACATGGCTATCTCAGTTGTTCTGGGGGTATCGCAGCCTTTGAAAGTTAACACCTAGCGTTTTTGTGGCTAGGACATATGCACTACATGGGATGGGAACTGTATGCCATCAAAATTTGCTATATTGTAATGGTCTATGGTATTGTTTTCATTTTCGCTCATTGTATGAACAGTAAATACGAAAAAACAAAAACACCTTGTGAACCCACGATTAGGGCAAAGCAAGCGTGGCATTGTTGACAGTTGGAGAAAGAAGGAGATAATCGATTGATGCACTGGCAGTACAACCATTTAGGAACACTTCCGCAAATGCAAGGTATGGACAGTACTGTCGGTTCTAAGAACAGGCAGTTTCTTTTGGAATATTTATTTGATGTTTCCCATTTGCATTTGCGCTTGTAAATCAGTAGCTAGGCAGGGTCAGACCGGGTGCTGCCACCCGGATACAAGATGCCGAGGAAGAAGGGAGACCTCAACATGTCTACCCGTAAGAGGATTGCTGAGGAAAAATCCAAGGAAGGAAGTAGCAAAAAAATTTACCAATATAGGAAAGCTGCCAATGCTCCCTGTGTGCAGCCTGGCAAAGCACACGAAAATATTCTAGGCCAGCTTAAGGATCAATCTGCTTGTGATGCTGGGAAATCAGTGGATCTCAAGGCTATTGCTGCTGAAAGTATTGGGGGAAATCCCATCAACATATGCTCTGAATTTGGCAGAACACAAGAGGAGATCCTATCTGCTGCAAATACTGAAGATCATGGCAATGCTAAAAGCAACATGGTGGATGCTGATGGTGATCTTGCAAGCTCCAAAAAGGTTTGAGTGATAGATCTAATATAGATTTGATAATTGTATTCCATTTGGGTACCATTTGTTTTTAACTAAGAATGCATGATGTAGGTGATTACCCAGGGCAGTAAATTGCTATATCTTCCTATTTAGATTCTGTTTTATGGTTTATTACCTCTCCTTACTCAGATCTAGCTTTTCTTGAGTTTCTAATGAACATAGAAAAGATTGTTAAAAAGCATTAGGCATTGGCCTAGATTTATGAAGTTTGCAGTATGTTAAATCAATGATACTGTTGGAAGTTTGCTGCATCTTACAATAAGCTGCATGAGATGAATAAAGATGCATAAAATACAGTTAGAGAGCTATATAATTTTAACCATGTATCTTGGTATCTCTGATAAGCATGCATGTCCAGAGCAAATGCTGTAGGCATAATATGTGCTGGCTTAACTACATATTTATGCTGATAATATTACTGCCATGTTTAGCATAAGCCAGGCATGTAGATTGTTATCCTGGGAACATTAATGGTAGAATGCATAGAAAAGGTGGTTTAGGAAACTTATGAGAATAAGTAGTCTGGGAGTATGGGACCAGATAACATAAATGTAAATATCATGGCCGATCTAGCTAAGTTAAGTGGTATCTTGGATAGCTAGAAAGACTCTAAAGTTTATGTCACTTTAATAGCTGTTTATATTGCATGACCATTTTAAATTGTTATAAGTATATATGCTGGTAATTTACTGTTGTGTTTTGCATAAGCCAGGCATATAGTCATGGGAACAATAAAGTTAGAGTGCTTAGTAATGGTTGTTAAAGAAATTTCTGAGAATTGGAAATCTGGACTATGTGACCAGATTAAGCAAGTATAAAGACCTTGGCTACTTTATTGTGAACTTGGTTTACAGGAAGCACTCTAAAGCGTATCTATTGGGAATATGACCACTGTTATTGCTGTTTATTATGCATGAGCATCTTAGAACCAGCTGGACAGCACCAAATAGGACATATGTGATGTTGGTTTTAAGATGTAGATGGATAATCTCTAACCTTGCATTCTTAGATAGAATGCTAGCAGGGTGAAGGGGGATAACCCCAAGTGAGCTTAAGACGCCTGCTATCCCATTCAAAATCAACCATTCTAATGCTTGTGCTTGTTTGTGGGTGCAGGTAACAGGCTCAACTTGCTCTTTGCTATGTGTTCGTCAAGTATTTCTTGCAAAGTCTGATAACTGGAAGATGATGGAAGTTAATACCTTTCTAGTAACTTGTATTTTATCCCATTTACATATTTCATGAAAACAAAGGTAATTTTTTTACCCTGTTTTTTAAGGGCAAGTACTCTTACTCCATGATATACACCAATGGTTAAATATGTCAATTTTATGAAGTTGGAATTTTATTACTCTTATGCTTAATAAAGAAGTTGTCATCTTTGGATATTTTGCATTATGTTTAAATAGTACCAGGCCAAGGCCAGGGCATAAAAGTATCTGTTTATGTCTTGGGCTGCTAATTGGTGCTGTCTAAATCTCTTGCAAAGATTTTTAGACAGTAATGGTATCTGGTCTGGTTTTCCGGATCAGGTAAAAAGGTTTTTTTTTTTTTTTTTGAGGAAAAGGAAGGATTTGATATTAATCATAAATCAAAAATATACATATAACAAAAAGGCTTAGAGCCCAAATAGAAGGTAGCAGACTGTCAACAAAACCAAGATCAAAAACCATTACTGGCATACTGAATAGAATTCTCCAAGTAGAACCTCAAATCACAGCCAGATACCACTTGCATTGGGAGAAATCTGTCTGGGAAGGGGAGATGGAATCGGCATAGAAGACAAGTTTAACAGAGAGGCCGGGATAGCAGGGAGATCAGGGAAGGAATGGGTGGCAGTAAGGGGCATAGCAAAAGAGGGCGGGGCCATCCAGTTGATCTCAGCCCAGGATGGGGTAAGCAACAATAATTCATCAAGAGGAACCTGTATAATATCCAATAGGACACCTGCAGCAGCTTCACACCTGCCTTTATGATAGTAGTTTTCACACCTGCCTTTATGATAGTAGTAACTATTAGTACATATCATATGTACTAATATACATATAACAAATTGATATAGTAACTATTAGTACATATCATATAGTAAAAACTATTAATATAGGCACTTCGAATTACCATCTTCACATACTGATAAAAATAGATGTGATCAAATATCATTCCACAAAACTTGATAGATTAAGCATTAGTACATATCATATATTTTAAGCTGCTATAAAGACCAACTATAACTATCATGTTCTAGTACTATGTCAAAAAATAATGCTTGTTTATCACGTCATGGAATTGTATTGACGAACCATATTATATAAATAGACATGGTTTGTAAACTTTTTGGCCCACAAACGCGTATTGATTTTAAGATTTGGTTTTCACTAATAAATCAATATGAAAAAGTCATATTGATTCAAGTTTGGGGGCCTTGTGGGATAACTATTTTGGTGCATATAACCATGATGAAAGTCAATGGCGAGCTGAAAAAGACTGTTCATTTGTATGTTTCCGATGTTATGAAGCATGATGCTTTCTTTGTTCAGGCTGCACTCAAGAAACACCATACTTGGATGATACAAAAAGGTTTCGCCACATCAAATACCATGTCATGTGGTCTGATGGGTGTGCTGCTCAGTTTAAGTGTTCTGGAGCCTTTTATTTGAATGTGGCCCAGTATTATAACAGGTATAGAATTAGGATGCAGTGGAATTATTTTGGATCAGGCCATGGAAAACGAGAACATGATGGGCAGGCTGCTTTGGAGAAAAGGTTCCTTGCAGACGAGCAAAGGACCAGGTCATGGCAGAAGACATTAACAGGACCCTCGTTCAGCTTGTGAGACATTGCCTGGTACTCTAGCTATACATTGTGTGTCTGCTATTAATCTAGCTGATCCAACACTTGTCATGCATAGATCCCTGTCATGTTTTTGCAATGGTTGCTTAAATTTCAAATAGGGAGAATGTGAGAATCTCCCGCATTGTGGTGCGTGGAAGCTGCACAAACTGGAGTCTAGTTCGGCCCAGGTTGACGAACAAGAAGAGCTAGTTGGTTTTTATGCAGCTGATGAGCAAGAACTATCCGAAGTACTCAAAATTGGAGACATATTTGCATCTTTTGCTGCACCAGGGAATCATGAAAATGTTCTATACTTCGTCCTCCTATGCGTAAAGGAGATGCATATTCTTCAGGAAGATGTGATTGACGACTATGGAAATAGAATGCGTGCTGGTGACAGAGTTATAGCTGGTCATTACTATCAACTGCTACAAGGCACAAACCACAAGTATAAGTTGTTGGATGACAAAATAGTATTGGTACCAGCTGAATCTGTAATTGGAGCGAAGTTCACCATGCAGCAGGTCAAGCATAAGTTGAAGGGGGCACGTACAACATATATGATCACACGAGAGGTGCATGACATGCTTATATCAAGCCTACCTGAGATTGTTAAGTGTACAAAAGGAACTTTCATATTTGCCATCATCTTCTGTTATGTTGAGAAAACTAGTCGATTGCTGCAAGTTTTTTTCTTATTTACTTATTTTTTAGTCTGAAGTGCATTTTGATACTTCAATTTCAGTATCACACAATATCTTCTGTTTCCAAGCACAATGTAAATCAGAAAGTACAAAATGTTCATCAATTGTTGCATCAAGAAGTTAAACTATTCTGTGAACTTGTTCTGTTATAAAGGATATCAATAGCTTTTCTTTTGATTCATGAAACAAAGCAGAAAGTGCAACATGTAGATCGATGTATGGAGACAAAAACCCTTGTATTAGATATCACAAGATATACAACCTGGTCACATGAGATATGAAGCCAATATATACAAGTATGTTGTTCATGTTTTATATTAACATTAAATTAAATTCAAAATCTGGTCACAACCAATGTGAAGCCAGTATATACTTTTCTGTTGTTTCAGTATGTTACTTTCTTGCAGCTTGTCCATAGCCTGGACATGCCATCTCTGTCTTTGTAGCCCTTTGAAAGCATTTGCCTCCAGACAACTATTGTTAGTACATCGGTTGGATTGCGTAAAGGGTTCTGCTTCACATACTGTTGCAAGTCTGGTGCTATCAACACACCCTCTAGCCATGGTTTCAAAAGTGTCAAGAGACCTGTGTCTTCCACATCTTTTTCTTGCCATGAAGGTGGGCATATGCAATTTTCGTTGGGATTGAAAAGCATCTTGCACAACAGGAGAAAGGTCATTTAGCGACGTCTATAGCGACGTCTAGGTCACGTCTATCGACGACGTCGGCGGCGTGACCTGGGGCGTGACCGCGACGTCGGCCGGAACCGCATCGCATGCGGCGTCGCGTCGCATCTTCACGTCGGCAGACGTGACCTGACGTGGCGCCAGGCGTGGCGCCAGACGTGACGAGCGTGACACATACGTTGCATCTTTGGCGTGACCGTGGAATATACACAAGGAATATCAAAAAAACCCACGTGTGTCGTAAAAGCCACGTGTATACATCGCATGCGACGTGACACGTGGAATATACACGTGGAATATACACGTGGAATATAAAAAAAAATCCACATGTGCCGTAAAAGCCACGTGTATGCGACGTCACGCAAAAAAATTATGAAAATCCACGTGTAATTAGAAAAGCCACGTGGCAATAAAAAAAACCACGTGGATCGTCGCGTCGCGACGTCTTGCGGGGAAAAAAAAAAAAAAATAAAAAAATAAAAAATGTTTGGCTTAGA
This sequence comes from Isoetes taiwanensis, assembly GCA_021234155.1. NCBI lineage: Eukaryota > Viridiplantae > Streptophyta > Lycopodiopsida > Isoetales > Isoetaceae > Isoetes > Isoetes taiwanensis. The sequence goes on along the minus strand of JAJEKV010000002.1, from coordinate 20,232,062 downwards.
TAATTATTACAATATGATGTACAAAGGAGCAAAAGGGCATTTATATTTTTATATTTATATTTTAAATAATCACAAAAGTATTTTTATATTTATATTTTTAAATAATCACAAAAGTGAATTGTATTTATATTTTAAATAATCACAAAAGACTTCGTTAAGGGAGTATCCACCCTTTTAGCCTAGAGAGCTAATCTCTGTTCGATTCGGTGGAGTAGTCATCGATTCGGGGTTGCGATTGGATGGCCCTCCACCATAGTTTCGCGGATCCCTCGCCCGACCCGCCCCATGTCCTCGTCCTAGGGCTTGATTCATCTCATACTTGCTTCCTATAAAAACCAAAAAGAATATGGCATTAATGTAGTTCATAGAATTATAATAATTTTCTATAACGACCACCCGCAAGATTCCGGTGATGTGGGGCAGTTCCCTCTTCATATAATCTGTTGATACAGATAAAAGCGACTCCCACGCGCCGTGGGCTATTTTTTTCGATTGCTTCTAGGGGAAACCCGTATAGCCAGTCTATGACAATATAACGAGTATTAGCTAATGACATTTAAAGTTCTTATTAAAATTAATGTGAACTAATATAGCTCTTACGAATCTATGGTGAAACCCTTTCCGATCGCTGGAGCCCAAATGAGACGGCTTTCGTTCACTTTTAGTTGCTTTGTTTCGATCCGAGCTCTATGTTTACGCTTCGGATCCTTTGCACGTTCGAATGCAATCTGATTGCAAGGCACACAACATTATCACAAGTTAAAGTGAACGAATGGCAAAAAAAATAAGAAATACCTTGATATCTTCCTTGTGGAGATTAAGTGGTTTAGGGACTTTTGACCCCCTTTTGACCAATCGCCTCCAACTTTTTCGCAAGTCTGCTTCAGTTCCTTGACCACTCTTTGCCTTTGATATAAATCGATAGATCAACACAATATTAAAATAAAAAGACTATGACTAGGTCATGTACCTCCCTAGCCACCTCTACCTAAAAAAAATAATAAGAAATGTGGGACTAGGGCCCGAACATCTGGTCCCCTCCACTCATGGTGGAGCCGACCATGTCTTTGCTCTAGCTACCTCTAGCTAAAACTGACAATAAACGTGAACTAAGGCCCGAACACCTGGTCCTCCCCACTCGTGGTGGAGCCGACCATGTCCTTGCCGTAGCCACCTCTACCTAAGAATGAGAAGAAAAGTGGACTTGGACCCGGACACCTGGTTCTCTCCGCTCGAGGTGGAGCCGACCGTACCCTTGAACAAGCCACTACAATTTTATTTTAAACCTAAAAAATAACAAGTGGAACTGGAAGTGGACTTGAACCCGGGTACGTGGTCCTCTCCACTCTAGGTGGAGCCGACCGTGCCATTGAACAAGCCACTCCTTAATCTAGGAAAAATTTATGATTGTAGTGAAAGTGGACTTCGAACCTGGGTACATGGTCCTCCCCACTCTAGGTGGAGCCGACCCGTGCCCTTGAACAAGCCACTCCATCAATTTTTTTAACCTACTTAAAACTATAAAAATAAAATGCAAGTGCGATCAACTACGTGCAATCAACTACTTACCAAAAGAAGGACGCGTGTACAAGATCCTGTCGGGTCCAAATCGTAATAGAAAGCTGCAACAGAAGTAACAAAGCATTAGAAGAATAAGAACAAAGAAGAAAAAGATCGAAGAAGAGAGAATAGAAAACAAGAGATAGAAATAAAATAAGAGAAAGAAATAAGAGAAGAAATAAAAGAATAGAAAGAAAGAAATAAGGATAGAATAGAGAAGAAAATAAGAGAAGAAAGAAGAAAGAATGAAGAAAAATAAGAGGAAATAAGAGAAGGGAAGGGAATAGAATGGAAGGAAGAAATAAGGGAAGGGAAGTAAAAGGATCGAATGGAAAGTGAGGAAGAAATGAAAAAGAATGAAGAATAAGAAACAAATGAAGAATGAAGAAATGAAATTAAAAAAGAATGAAGAATAAGAAATGAAAAAAATGAAGAATAAGGAAGGGAAGAGAAGAAAGAAATGAGGAATGAGAAATGAAGAATGAGGAATGAGAAATGGGAGGGGAAAGAATGAGGAATGAGAAAGCATGAGAAAGAATGGAAATGAGAAAACATGGGAATTAGAAAAGAAATGAGAAAGAATGAGAAAGAAATGAGGAAAAAAATTAGGGAGGAAGAATGAGGAAAGAAATATAGGAAGAATGAGAAAGAATGAGGCATGGGAAGAAAGAATGGGAGGAAAGAATGGGAAGAATGGGAGGAAAGAATGGGAAGAATGGGAGAAAAGAATGGGAAGAATGAGGAAGAATGAGAAAAGAATGAGGTAGAATGAGGAAGAAATGAAACATGGAAGAAAGAATGAGGAAGAAAAATAAGGAAGAAAGAATGAGGAAGAAAGACTAAAAGACCTATTCGATCCAAAGACCTATTCAATCCAAAGACCTATTCAATCTAAAAATCATGATATACTAACCTTAAAAATAGTTCTTGCAAGTGGGCGCTCGCTTAGCTTTAAATCGCCTAAAAAGTCGCCCACGCCGAAGCCTAGGAACGGGCGGAAAAAGCTGGCCAGTGGTCTGTTATTAAATTTGTAGACGTCGCATCTCGCGACGCGAAGTCGCATGCGACGTTAATTCAAAAACGTATTATACGGTTTTACGTCGCACGCGACGTGTCTGCGACGTATTTTGTTATAGCGACGTCTGACATTTTTTAATTTTTTGGGTGCCTTTTATATGATAGTCATGAAAATTTGTCCCTAAGCTAATTTTGACATGTCGAAGCCATGTATGCAGTCAAATTCACATTCTGGATTCATCCAATCTTCTATTGCTACTACTTACAAATGTTAACGGGCCTGGGGTGGCATGCTTGAGCCACTTGTCATTTTTTAGCCTGGGGTAGCATGTTTGAGCCACATGCCATGTTTGACCATGTTTCAAATTTTCTGGGTGGCGCGTTTGACCTCGGTTGCCTCGCAACGGGCTGCCCCGACCAGTGATCAACTTACAAGGGCTAGGCCAACTATTTTTTTTAAGGGCAGATTTTAGAATGCTTTTATTTTGTCCTGGGATCCGGACTCTCCCCTCTTGTGAGGGATCCCTGCAAGGTCCTGACCTCGTTTGACTTGGGGAAGGGTGCGAGCTCGGTTGTTCCGCAGCGGGCTGCCCCCACCGGATTCTAATGCTAACCCTTTGACCTAGACCTTCTCCGAAAATTCGAAAATTGGGTTGTGTCTTTGAGATGAATTAGGAATCCAGTGGAAAAAAATCAGAATTTATTTTAGCACAATGCATTAACTACTAATTTATGAAGTGCCCCCCACTTCTAATTGCCACATCGAGGGAGGAGGACCAAATTTAAACTCCGTCCGTCAGTTCCCCTTGCTCAGCGTTCTCGGCCAAGTACTTCTGGTCGGTCCCAACTGCAATAGACCAAGACTCCGCCCCCAAAACACAAACCCTTCTAGATCCTGGCAACCCACAGGGTTTATGTTTCGGAGGCCCTCTCCTTGTCGATTCGTAGGGACCTTGGCGCGTGTCTTGTCGTGGAGTGGGGGTGTTGGCCTTGAGAGAACGGACCCTAAAATCCCCTAAGCTACTTGCCCCTAATTTCCTCTCCCCAAGGCCACCGGGGATGGGCCAGGCGACCTCCCTCTCGGAACCCACGATTTGGCTCTGCCAATGGACTCAGTGACATTGCCCTGGAGACCAAGTTCCGTGGCCAGAATACCACCCGACCTCCAAGAAGCTAAAGTAGCTAATGTCCATCACACTTTCGTAGTCAATTGGCCTAGGATGTGGATCTTTGGATCTTTGTCGTGAGGCGTGAGTGTTTCTTTCTTTGCAAAACCGATCTTGTAACTTGCTCCCTAGGGTAATTTAGCCATTCCGACGACTTGAGGTCGATTTGCCATTCGGAGACTCCCGGTGCCCGCGACAAAACACTGCCCGGTTTCTACAAGGCCGACCTCGGGGCCATGATTTTGACAAGTTCTCCCGCACCGATCTGGAATCTTTTGGGCCTTCCCAAGAGGGGCCCCGAGCAGAGGATCCAACGACGGGATACCGGAACCGGGCTCACGGGGAGGGTGGTCATTAGCGTCGCGGCCCCCCTTAAGGGGGCCGCTAGGAAGGGCTGCCTCGGGAACTTTGGATCCCGCCTCCCGGGATCCCGGGACTCTCCCTCTTGTGAGGATCCCCGCAAGGTCCTCGCCTCGTTTGACTTGGGGAAGGGTGCGGCTCGGTTGCCCATTAGCGATTCCGCTGCCCCGACCGTTCTAATGCTAACCCTTTGACCTAGACCTTCTCCAAAATTCCGAAAAATTGGCCGTGTGCTTTGGAGATGAATTAGGAATCCAAATGGCAATAAATCAGAATTTATTTTAGCACAATGCATTAATTACAATTTATGAATGTCTTGCCCAGCAAAAGCTCCCCAGGCTTCTAATTGCCACATCGGAGGAGGACAGGCCCAAACTCCGTTCCGTCGGTTCCCCTTGCTCGCGTTCTCGGCCCGGCTTACCAGTCGGTCCCAAGCGCCTTGAGACCAAGACTTCGGTCCCCAAAGCGCAAACCCTTCTAGAACGACAAACCACGGGGTTTACATTTCGGAGACCCTCTCCTTGTTAGATTCAGTAGGGACCTTTAGCCAGTGTCTTGTCGTGGAGTGGGGGTGTTGGCCTTGAGGCAGAGACCCTAAAATCCCCTAGGCCGCTTGCCCCGAATTTCCTCTCCCCAAGGCCCCGAGGGGGCCGGACGGGCGACCTCCCCTCTCCCCAATGTAATTTGGCTCTGCCAATGGACTCGAAACGTCGACATTGCCCTAGGGACCAAGTTACGTGGCCAGAAGACAAACTTCGGCCCCAAAACGCAAACCCTTCTAGAACCCCTCTACAACTCACGGGGTTTACGTTTAGTAGGCCCTCTCCTTGTCGATTTGGCCGGGACCTTGGCGCCGTGACTTGGCGTGGAGTGGGGTGTTGATGCTAGAAACCGCGGACCCTAAAATCCCCCGAAGTTGCTTGCCCCGAATTTCCTCTCCCTAAGGCCCCGGGGCCGGACGAGGCGACCTCCCTCTGGAACAGCGATTTGGCTCGCCAATGGACTCGAAACGTCGACATTGCCTTAGGGACCAAAAATTAAGTGGCGGAAGACCAAAACTTCGGCCCCCAAAACGCAAACCCTTCTAGAACGACAACTCCGCGGGGTTTACGTTTGGAGGCCCTCTCTTGTCCGATTTGGTGAGGACCTTGCACCATGACTTGGCGTGGGAGTGGGGGTGTTGACGCTTGAGCACGGACCCTAAAATCCCCTAAGCTGCTTGCCCCAATTTCCTCCCCTAAGGCCACGAGGGATGGGCCGGGCGACCTCCCTCTCGAACAGCGGATTTGGCTCTGCCAATGGACTCGAAACGTCGACATTGCCCTCTGAGACCAAGTTACCTGGCGGCCGAAGACCAAAACGGCCCCAAAACGAAAACCCTTCTAGAACACGGCAACTCCGCGGGGTTTACGTTTGGGCCCTCTCCTTGTCGATTTTGGCCGGACCTTGCGGTCTTGGCGTGGAGTGGGGGTGTTGTTGCCTTGAGCGGGGACCCAATTGATTTATGGAGTGGGGGTGTCGTGACATGGAGTGGGGTGTTGACGCCCCGAATTGATTCATTACAAGTTAATTATGCCATCCATGTCAAATAGCTTTAGGGGCAAATCCGTTGAACAAGGGCATTCTCTCTATCCATATGCCTTGATCTTTGAAACACAACCATCATCACAAGCAACCAAATCTAAACCCCCAACCCGCAGAGTCTTTTTGCTTTTCTCAATCATTTATCTTCATTCTAGTAGTTATGATGCTTTTACGTAATCATTTATCTTCATTCTAATAGTTATGATGCTTATATTCTCAATGCAATCTTAGACCAAGTATAACGTCCCCCGTGAAAAGGTCAACCCCAAGTACAAGATCCCACAAACTCCATTCCTTTGACCTTAGCTAACCCTTTGACCTAGACCTTCTCCTAAAAATTCCGAAAATTGGGTTGTGTGCTGGAGATGAATTAGGAATCCAGTTGGCAAAAATCAGAATTTATTTTCGTGTACAATGCATTAATTACAATTTATGAATGTCTTGCCAGCAAAAGCCCCCAGAGCTTCTACTTGCCACATCGGGAGGAGGGGCAAACCCAAACTCCGCTCGTCGGTTCCCCTTGCTCCATATTCTGGCCGGCTGCGGCTTTTTGGCCAGGTCCCAAGTGCAGCGAGACCAAGTCTCGGCCCCAAAGCGTAAACCCTTCTAGAACACAGCAACCCGGGGTTTATGTTTTGGAGGCCCTCTCCCTTGTCGGTTCGGTAGGGACCTTGCGCCCGTGACTTGGCGTGGAGTGGGGGTGTTGGCCCGAGAGCCGCGGACTCTAAAATCCCCCTAAGCTGCCCCCTTCTTTCCTCTCCCCAAGGCCACGGGGATCCGGGCGGGGCAACCTTCCCTCTCCGGATTAGCGATTTGGCTCTCGCCAATGGACTCGAAACGTCGACATTGCCTTGGGGAGCAAGTTCGAGTGGGCCGAAGACCACCTGACCTCCAAGAAGCGCCAAAGTAGCTCACTTCCATCACACTGCGTAGTCAATTGGCCTAGGATGTGGATCGCGGGATCTTGTCGTGGAGGGCGTGGAGTGTTTCTTTCTTTTGCAAAACCGACCTTGTAACTTGCTCCCTAGGGTAATTTACGCCATTCCTGACGATTTGGCGGTCGATTTGCCATTCCGGCCTCCCGTGCGAGCGACAAAACAACTGCTAGTTTCTACAAGGCCCAGAATTCTCGGGGCGCCCCCGCTGTTTTGACAAGTTCTCCCTGACCGATCTGGAATCTTTTGGGCCTTCCCAAGAGGGGCCCACAATGGAGCATCCAACGGTCGGATAGGGGAACCGGGCTCCGGGAGGGTGGTCATTAGCGTCTTGCCCCAGGAACGCCGCCGAGGAAGGGTGCCTCGGGACTTTTTGGATCCCCGCCTCTTGGGGTCCGGGACTCTCCCTCTTGTGAGGGATCCTCGCAAGGCCCCCCCGCCTCGTTTGACTTGGGGAAGGGTGCCAACTTCGGTTGCCACCGCAGCGGGCTGCCCCAACCGCTTCTAATGCTAACCTTTTGACTTAGACCTTCTCCTAAAATTTCGAAAATTGGGCTGTGTCTTTGGAGATGAATTAGGAATCCAAATGGCAAAAAAATCAGAATTTATTTTCGTAGTACAATGCATTAATTAGAATTTATGAATGTCTTGCCACCGCAAAGCCCCCCCAACTTCTACTTGCCACATCGGAGGAGGACAGGGCCCAAACTCCGCCGGTCGGTTCCCCTTGTTCCGTATTCTCTGCGCGGCTTCTCGGCCGGGTCCCAAGTGCAACAGACCAAGTCTCGGCCCCAAAACGTGGCGCTTCTGGAACCGGCAACCCACGGGGTTTACGTTTTGGAGGCCCTCTCCTTGTCGGTTCGGCCCGGGACCTTGCGCCGTGACTTGGCGTGGGAGTGGGGGTGTTGAGGCGAGCCGCGGACCCTAAAATCCCCGGGAAGGCCGCTTGCCGAATTTCCTCTCCCCAAGGCCACGGGGGCCGGGGCCAGGCGACTTCCCCTCCCGGATTCAGCGATTGCCACGGGAGCAAGTTCCCCCGTGGCGACAAAGACCACCCGACCTCCAAGAAGCTCAGCCCAAAGTAGCTCACTTCCATCACACTCATAGTCAATTGGCCCGGGGCGGGATGTGGATCACGGGATATCTTGGGGTGGAGGGTGGAGTGTTTTCTTTCTTTTGCAAAACCGACCTTGTAACTTGCTCCCCTAGGGTAATTTCTCGTTAAATCCCGGTCAACGATTTTCGCGGTCGTGGTTTGCCATTAGAGCCTCCCTGCCAAAGTGCGAACGACAAAACAACGCGCGTTTCTACAAGGCCCGACCTCGGGGCGCCCACGTTTGACAAAGTTCTCCCGGACCGATCGGAATCTTTTGGGCCTTCCCTGAAGGGGGGACCCCGAACGAGCATCCAACGGTAGGACCCTAAAATCCCCGATAGGGGAACCGGGCTCGTGGAGGGTGGTCATTAGCGTCTGCGGCCGGGAGCAGCGTTGCCGAGGAAGGGCTGCCTCGGGAACTTTTTTCCATCCCGCCTCTTGGGGTCCTGACTCTCCCCTCTTGTGAGGGATCCTTGCAAGGTCCCCGCCTCGTTTGACTTGGGGGAAAGGTGCCCATTTCGGTTGCCCTCGCAGAATCGGGCTGCCCGGCCGCTTCTAATGCTAACCCTTTGACCTAGACCTTCTCCCCCTCTTGAAAATTTGAAAATTGGGTCAGTGTGCGGGAGATGAATTAGGAATCCAAAATTTGGCAAAAAAATCGGTAATTTATTTTCATACAATGCATTAATTGTGAATTTATGAATGTCTTGCCACATGCAAAAGCTTACCAGACTTCTACTTGCCACATCGGGAGGAGGACAGCCCAAACTCCGCTCCGCCAGTTCCCCCTTGTTCCGTATTCACCGAAGCGGCTGGGCCAGTCCCAAGTGCAAATGCACCAAGTCTCGGCCCCAAAACGAAACGCTTCTAGAACCTCGCAACCCACGGGGTTTACGTTTGGAGGCCCTCTCCTGTCGGTTCGGCCGGGACCTTGCCGTGACTTGACGGGAGTGGGGGTGTTGAGGCCCGAGCACGGACCCTAAAATCCCCCTGTACGCTTGCCCGAATTTCCTCTCCCAAGGCCCCCGGGGGCGGGGCAGGGCGACCTCCCCTCTCCTGATTCAGCGATTTGGCTGCGCCAATGGACTCGGAACGCCGACATTGCCTTTGGGAGCAAGTTCCGCGGGTCGGCGACCACCCGACCTCCAAGAAGCGCCAAAGTAGCTCACTTCCATCGCTTTCGTAGTCAATTGGCCTAAGATGTGGATGCGATACCGGCCGTGGGATGGCGTGAGTGTTTCTTTCTTTTGCAAAACTGACCTTGTAACTTGCTCCCTAGGGTAATTTCGCCATTCCCATTAGATTTGGCGTGGTCGATTTGCCATTCGAGCCTCCTGCGTGCCAACGACAAAACATCAACGGTTTCTACAAGGCCGACCTCGGGGCCCTGACGGTTTGACAAGTTCTCCCGGACGTCTGGAATCTTTTGGCCCTTCCCGGCGGGGCCCCCGAATCGGAGCATCCAACGGCTCGGATAGGGGAACCGGGCTCCGGGAGGGTGGTCATTAGCGTCAGGCCCAGGGAGCGCCGCCAGAAGGGTCAGCCTCCCTTTTGGATTGGATCCCTCTTGGGGTCCTGGACTCTCCCTCTTGTGAGGGATCCCCGCAAGGTCCCCGCCTCGCTTGACTTGGGGAAGGGTGCCGCCTGCGCCGCCCCAAGAACGGGCTGCCCCAGACCGCTCTAATGCTAACCCTTTGACCTAGACCTTCTCCTAAAAATTTCAAAATTGGGCATTAGTAAATGGAGATGAATTAGGAATCCAAATGGCAAAAATCAGAATTTATTTTCGCATACAATGCATTAATTGTGAATTTATGAATGTCTTGCCAATCAAAAGCCCCCGAGCTTCTACTTGCCACATCGGGAGGAGGATGGGGCCCAAACTCCTCACTCCGCCGGTTCCCTTGCTCCGTGATTCTCGGCTGCGGCTTCTGGCCGTGTCCCAAGTGTAATGGGCGGGTCTCGCCCCCAAAACGTAAACCCTTCTAGAACCTCGCAACCCACGGGGTTTATGTTTTGGAGGCCCTCTCCTTGTCCCGGATTCGGTAGGGACCTTGCGCGCGTGACTTAACGTGGAGTGGGGGTGTTGGCCAGAGCACGGACCCTAAAAATCCCCTCGAAGCCGCTTGCCTGACTTCCCCCCAAGGCCCCGGGGACGGGACAGACGCAACCTCCCCTCTCCGGATTCACGATTTGGCTCGGCAATGGACTCGTAACATCGACATTGCCCTCGGGGAGCAAGTTCCGTGGGTTGAAGACCACCCGACCTCCAAGAAGCGCCAAGTAGCTCACTTCCATCATACTCGTAGTCAATTGGCCTAGGATGTGGATGCGGGATACCGGGTGTGGAGGGCGGAGTGTTTCTTTCTTTTGTAAAACCGACCTTGTAACTTGCTCCCTAGGGTAATTTCGCCATTCCTGACGACTTGGCAGGTGGTCGATTTGCCATTCCGAGATTCCCCGGTGCGAACGACAAAACACTTCGGTTTCTACAAAGGCTTCCACTCAGGGCGCCCCATTTGACAAGTTCTCCCCGACCGATCTCGAATCTTTTTGGCCTTCCCCAAGAGGGGCCCCGAACGGAGGATCCAACGACGGATAGGGGAACCGGGTTCTGGAGGGTGGTCATTAGCGTCACGGCCCCCTGGGAGCACCGCTAGGAAGGGCTGCCTCGGGAACTTTTTGGATCCCGCCTCCCGGGTCCTGACTCTCCCCCTCTTGTGAGGGATCCCCGCAAGGTCCCGCCTCGTTTGACTTGGGGAAGGGTGCCGGCTTGGTTGCCCCGCAACGGGCTGCCCACCATTCTAATGCTAACCCTTTGACCTAGACCTTCTCCTCAAAATTTCAAAATTGGGCTGTGTGCTGGAGATGAATTAGGAATCCAAATGGCAAAAATCAGAATTTATTTTCGTACAATGCATTAATTACGAATTTATGAATGTCTTGCCACTGCAAAAGCGCCCCCCGACTTCTAATTGCCACATCGAGAGGAGGACAGGTCCAAACTCCGTTCCGTTAGTTTCCCTTGCTCCGAATTCTCGGCGGCAGCTTCTCGGTCAGGTCCCAACTGCAACAGACCAAGACCCGGCCTCCAAAACGCAAACCCTTCTAGAACCTGGCAACCCACAGGGTTTTTGTTTCGGATGCCCTCTCCTTGTCAGATATGGCCGGGACCTTGCGCCGTGTTTTGTCGTGGAGTGGGGGTATTGACGCCGGAGCACGGACCCTAAATCCCCCCGGAATCCCCCGCTGCCCGCTGCCCCTCTCCCCACGGCCTCGGGGGCCGGAGGGGCGATCTCCCCTCTCCTGAATCACCGATTTGGCTTGGCTGCCAATGGACTCGAAACGTCGACATTGCCCCCGAGACCAAGTTCCGTGGCGAGAGGCGAAAGCTTCGGCCCCCAAAACGCAAACCCTTCTAGAACACCGGGCAACTCCACCCGGGGTTTACGTTTCGGAGGCCCTCTCCTTGTCAGATTCGGCCGGGATCTTGCGCCATGTCTTGTCGTGGAGTGGGGGTGTTGATGCCAGAGCACGGACCCTAAAATCCCCGAAGCCGCTGCCCCACGTTCCCTCCCCCAGGCCCCGGGGACGGACGGGCAATCCCCCCTCTCTGGAACCGCGATATGGCTCTGCCAATGGACTTAGAACATCGACATTGCCCTGGGGACCAAGTTCCGTGGCCAGAAGACCACTCCTGTTCACCCAATTAAGAAATGAGTTTTTGACGTTGCGTATACGTCGCTTGCGACGTATTTTGTTATAGCGACGTCACATGCCAGGTCACATGCTCGTTGGCAGTACACGTGGCAAAAACGCATCGGCGTGTCATCCGCTACGTAATGTCACGCGGGCGTCATGCGACATCACGCGCCGCACATCCATCCGGCGTGACACTTGCCGTCCACTGGCGCCTAAGTCCACCGGGCGTGATGATTTGTTAAATCACACGCCGTGCGACGCGATGCGCACGCGACGCCACGCCGCAGACATCCACCGGTGTGACACACTGCCGCCCACTCCACGCCGACGCCCACCGGGCGTGATGATTTGCCGTGTCACGATGTCGACGCCGCGAAGACACGCCGCGATGCGACGTGTCCGCGACGTGATGTCGCATTGACGTCGCATGGTCACGTGGTTTGCGACGTCACGTGACTTAGACGTCGCAAGCCCACGTCGCTAAATGTCCATTCTCTTGTTGTGTTGTACTCGGAGTCATCTACTATTAGTGTGTTGCTCTCATTTCTGTCTGGATACTTCTCGTATATAAACTCAATTGGCTTCAGATACAAAGGTTTCTCTTCAAAAGCTGCAATCCGGAAAGGCAGCTCCAAACAGTGGCTTCCATCAAAGGTGAATCTTAAGTCCCTTATCTGCGTCATTGCGAAGATTTTATCCACTACTCTTGATAGGTTCCATGGAGCTGTTGTGACCATATTTCAAAGTGTTCAAATATAAATTCGAGGAATTCTTCTAGGTGGGGCCTTGAAAACAACACTTTCTTGCCTATTATGTCATAGTTTCCAACTAGCTGATCATCTGCTACCAAAGTCCTATGTATATGTTTTGCCAAAACATTATTGATATCAAATACTTCAACCTTTTCTGTACACCTGCTATGAAAGAACATGCAATTTATCAATAAAGTATGGTGGAGTTGAATAAGAAGAAATTTTATTCATTAAAATTCAATGAAAAAATGTATATTTTATAATCAAATAATGCTTAGCAGTGACAATGGGGATAGGCTTTCTCAGCCACATCTACTAGTACCAGGTGGTCTAATGGTTTCGGGTGCGATGTGAATGTGGTCTAACTCCTGAAGTAGTGCTCGGATGAGAACATCACGACGATCCTCCGCATACTTTGGCAAGAACCAGTTTCGGGTAATCTGCAAATGTGACAACCATACTTAGATACTAAGTATTGGAAACCATTTGTTTGCAAGACAAAAGGCATGAGACACTCACATTGGTAGTTTTACCACACACGATTGTGTCTACAAACTTCTGCATATAAGTTGTAACATAGAGGCCACATGAATCCCCATCTTTCTGCTGTGGACACCTATGAATCTTCACAACTGGTGAAGGGTTTTGTCCATGCTTCAAGAAAAGTGGGACACTCGACACAACTACGTGCCATAGTGAGGATATGGACCCTGCAAAAGACCAGATCAACTCTGTAGCAAATGAATGAAAAAAGCTGCTACATGGTATCCAATCTACTCAATATACTTTAATAAAAGGAGATGTGAAATACAAAATACCTCTTAAGTAACCATGTCAACGTCAATGTCCTCGGCAGAATTGAAGATCTGAATATTTATGGTGTTCTTACTCTTAGTAAGGGTCATGTTGAAGATGGCCAAAGTGTGATGTTCAGTAACAGCACATAGCATTGGAATCATAATCCATCTGCACTTGAGCCAATTTATCCCTGTAAGACCTCCCTTTACAATATCTCTTCTACGCTCAGAGGCTGCCATAGATTTATCTTTTTCGCTTGCCTTGCAGTATGCTGCAAATTCCATGAAGCTGTCCAGTGGGAAGAACCAGACGTCGGCCTTCTTATTTGCAGGAACATAGAGCTGCAGGTACCTATAACAAGTTGAAAAAGATGAAATTACTAACTTGACTTACAAATGAATAAGTTCAAAGAGCAGTACCTGATATATATATATCCACATGCCGGTTGGAAAATTTTCCAACATCCATGTCCAGCACATCTTGTTCAAATAAATAACACTCCATTTCAGGCAAAGATCCAGGAAAGATCCTTGCCTTCTTCAGCTTCATCATTCGGTTGAGCAAAGCATCATATGGCCTGTATTCAGAGCTGCAGTCTGGGTTCAAAGACCAGTATATTTACACAAATTCATCTACATTCGTCTACTACTATCCATAGTATTTTAAAGTCTTTAACTTAGATACTAAATGTAAAATAAAAAGTAAGATATGTAGATCAAGTTACCTGTAGAGATCATTCTTATGCTGTTCTGATACTATTTTCTCGGAGTCAGTATCCATTTCCTTCCCTTCTTTTTCGGTTTCCTCACTTTCCAGATTCTTCTTAGATCCTGAATCCTCGTCTTCAACCTCTCCAGATTTCTCATTGTCATGAACTTCAAACTCCTTTACTATGTTAGAAGCAAGATTTGCCACAAAGTCAAGAGTATCCTGCTCTATATCTTCACGCTCGGAAGATTCCTCTTGATTAGGACCTGTAAACATGGATGTCATGGACTTCTCAAATGTTGTACCTTGAAATAAAATGCTTTCTTACCTGTTTCTACTGGTTTTATTTTCTTCTTCTATGCCTTTTTAGCACATTTTCTGCTGCTGCCTTTACTTTTCCAGATGTGGCCTTAGCCTGCTCTCTCAATCTCTCGAGTTCCTCATCATAATCTGGAATGTCACCATGCACACTTGAAGTGCCAGCTTCCTCAACCTGTATCACCGTAGGAATAGTGAGTTTGCTTTTTCCTTCAATCACTGCTTTCTTTCCCTCGGCTACATCTTCTTGCACCTCAATTTTTTTTGGAACCTCCAAAACTGTGAAAACCGAACCAAGAATAAGAAATTGCTTCTTCCGACACAATGCAAAACAATTTCAAAACAAGCGCACCTGATATGTGGTGTAATTTTTGCTCAGTTGTTTTTTTGGCACTTTGAAGCTCTGAAAATAAATCGGCACATAACAGCCAGATATCAGTCTCTAACTATTCTGTTGAAAAATAGCAGTACATATTACTAGAATTGATCTATATTGAAGTACTTTGAGTACATATACATGTAAACAGCCATTTATCTAGACGGAATGTACATTTAATGTACATAAAATGTGCTCCAATGTATGCACATGTACACACCAGACAATTCTATTACATAACATACCTCTAAATATTCTGCTACAAAACTCAGTACACAACTTCTTGATGCACTTACTTGCATCTCATTGTATAATGGACCTAAAATGGAAGGCTTTTAACTTTGCTACAGGAGCTACTCATTGGCATAATGCTGTTCATTACAGGAACATGACTTGTTTATGTTATTTTTGCTGGAACTTAATATAATGTTGATGAAAACCAACTTTTCTTTGCAAATTTGTCTTAGTATCCTTCTATTTCTGAGATTTAAGGAATTATCGAACTAAAATTATTACTAGGATAAGTCCCGTCCAAATCCGCAGGTGTCTGTTTAGCCTAAGGTTAGAAGGAAATTTTCCTACTCATTTCAAATACTTTGCCATACACTGCCCTAACCTCAACATACACCAAGGTTTGCATCAGAAATTTTTTAAATCTGGCAAGTTTTGTGTTAATACAATTTCAAACTTATAAAATTTGCTCAAACCCTTGCGACTATAGTTGGCTCCGTCTAAGATGAGGCCATTACATTAGCACCTAAATTTTTGAGGATTGAAATTCCTTTAACATGATTTGCTAATTCTGGATCTTTTAGAAAAAAATATGGTATTGTTCATGTCATCTATATGGGTGCAGCTAATGTAAGACACATAGGATGTGTGCGTGCATAGAGAAATTACCTCTTATACGCATTTTTTCTCAAAAACATCCCTCATAATTCATATACCCCTACCATATTTTATATGGAATTCAAGCAAAAAAAATCTCCTTCCATACTTATACGGTACGGTTTGGGCCAAAAAAACCCCCTCCCTTACACTCACATGGTCGCTCTGAAACCTTACGCATTCCATGGTTATTGATCACATATCTTGTAACATTGTTTTCCTACTGGAACACATTGGTTCAAGCTATTCATTTGATACGGTCCTCGCATCCTCCAATCTTTGGTATTAAGTAAACTTTATTGAGGTTTGGCATTATCTTTGGTATTAAGTAAAGCTTATTGAGGTTTGACCTGGGCTCCCAACAATGTAGGATTCTTGCTGACGTCGTCATGTTTCTATAGCTTTGGAAATAAAGGACTCCCTTGGTTTCCCATGAGGACCATGATTCTTATTAGGTAAGACTTGCTTCATAATCTTAGTGGTCTCACTTAATTGGGTCGTCACCACATAAATAACACTAGGGTAGTGCCATTTTGGTTATGTGATTGCCAATAAAAGGTACCAAAGGAAAGAGGGCATTGCAATGGCAGGCACACTTCAAATGATAAATGTTTTGAAGACGAGCATATTGCAATCAGTGTTGGGGAAACGTTTTAGGTCCCATCGGAAAATTGCCTATGGTTATTTTGACCATTCGGATATCTTATGTTTAGAGCCAGAAATTTCTATTGTATTAATAGAAAACCTTAAGAAAACTTGCCGGAAAATTCCTACGATACACTAATCGAATCGGAAAATTTGCAATTTCAACAATTGGTTTATAGTGTTCCCCGGACTTTGCCCAACACTGATTGCAATGCCAAAAATGAACTAAAACAAAGGGGAGTGCCAAAGCAACTAAAACACGCAGGAGGCCGCCATAATAATTTCTTGTGGGTGTAGCATAAATTCTATGCACAATGCATTCTTTTATCTTCTAGCCATAGCTGGCTATATTAATATTTGGACCCGAATAGTGTTGGCATTTCTATTTTCTGCTGTTTGTAGGGTTTCTTCGAGAGAGCTCTTCAATCTTCCGATGATCCTCCTCCAGATACGCTTCTAGACCAGACCAGACCAGAATTGGGCCGGATCCAAGCAGTTCCTCCAAACAAAAACATCTCCGAAGCAAAAACATCGATAGTGACAAACGACGAAACAGTGCCGATGGCTTGGTTGACGCCAAATATCCCACATGCCAAACGCTAGAAACAGGGAGCAACCTTTCTTATATAAGGCTGTGCAGCAAACGGTAAACTCAGCAAGCCGTCTGATGAGCACAGAGCGAACTATTCTTTCGCCTTTTACTAAAGAATACCGTGTGCTCGTCACAAGCAGCGGCATATGCCATTTTTTGGAATGCCTTCTCTTTGGAGAAGGCCCAACAAAAGAATTTCGAGTAGCATGTTGAATTTATACTATACTAACCGGTTATATGTGCTTGCAGGCTTTACCTCTGTTATTTTATCTGTGCAGAAAGATGTGGTATGATCTTCTGCCTTTAGCTTGTTTGTTAGCTGATCCCTTGGTATAAGCTGCTTGTTGTTTGTCGTTACTGGTTTTGGTCTGCAAATATATTTCGGATAGATATATTGGGACTTTAGCTGAAATTAGTTGCAACACGATTAATATTTTCTCACCTGCCGCTGCGTACTGAAATATGAAGAGAACTTCTGAAGCAGCTTATACCAAGGGAATATTAAGGAAAGAATAAACAGAGCTCACCTTCAGTGTTGAGAGGTTTAAGACGTTTTGTATCAGACCTGCCAGATGAAAACATCATTACTAGGTGCATACGATACAAGACTTAGCTAAATGTCAAATAAATGTGAATTAACTACACAAGATGAATGTAAGCTCATGAGAACCAACCAAACCGAGGAGCTATTGCTCGATGCAGCCCAACGTATGGTCTAATTGCAATGATAACCGCATAGTATGGCCTTTAGTTTCTCTAATCGCTGTGATGGGCACAAATTGCTAGGAGTAATTACCTAGAGACTTGAGTACAATGCAGCTGCTTTTAGCTTAGTTGGGGTTGCCATCCATCTTCCCATCTTGTGCTTATTTCAATATCCAGAACAAACACTGTTGACATCCGCTTGAGCTGCTTCGTCTTGGGATGCTTCAAATTGAAACTAGAATCATGTTTGAACGATTCAAATGTTCCATATAGTAAAGTGAGGAGATGCTAAGCTGACATGTTCTAAATGCAAGGTTGATGACATAATAAAGGCCGTATATGTATATCGACAAGCTATATTCCTGGATAAATCAGGCTAAACATTTGCTTCACATATAGTTGCTTGTGCATTATTGGTCTCTTTGATTTAAAACGCGATGGCTTTCTTCGCCATCTAAAGCATCTCAGTAACTTGGAAGTCATAAATTGTGATCTGTGGTGTCTCTGTCTGTTTTTCTTCTCTTTAGCAGGCTTGCCTAACCCCCCTTACAACAATTTTTGCAATGGACCCGAGTTTTGTTGCAGATATAGATGCTGTGCAAACATCTCTCCAAGAGCTGGAAGTGGACATTTCATCTTTCTTGTGTGTTAAAAAAGGCTACTAGGTCATTAAACTGCTCGACGTATCAGTAAATGCAGCCAGCAGAAGCAACATTATAGACTGGGCAGAAAAGCTTTATGCACAGTTCTTTATTGCAGTGACAGAAAAACTTGCTATCAGGAGGAAGGAAGCTTGCGGTAACTTGTGTTATAGAAGCATTGGTGGAAGCTAAAGCAATCCCAGAAGTAGAGTTTTACCTTACTTTTGATCCTAGGACACCAAAGGACTCACTTAGGAGTCGGAGTCAGAACAAAGGCCCGTTTAAGGAAGCTATAGTGTTCGTGATTTGTGGTGGAAACTATCATGAACAAGGAATTCTCCAAGAATTAGCTCAAAGGCAACCAACAAAGTCTGTAATATAAGTTTGTTCTATTATCTCATGCGAATTTATTCTCTATGGTTTTGGAAGATGATACTGTCCTTCATGCCATCTACACTACACATGGTGAACATCCTGTATGATGCTTGGTTTTCAAGTGCAGTCAGTGTTGACTTTATGATGGTGAAACTCTCTGACAACTTTATATAAACAACAATGTAGGCCATGATAGAATTTGATTGGGAACTTGATGAAATTGAGGTATCATCTCTTGGCTTTTGAAAGCAGTTGTGATAAGTTCTGCATAGAAGGCAATAGCGACTGTTAATTATGTATCTGCACATGAAGGAATATACCAAGACGATGGATTGTTGCCTTTGGAGGAAAGACGAAAATTTGAGGTTTGTTTCATTTGCTTAAGCATTGAATTTCTAAACGGTCTCATGACTCTAAATGATCTTGTTGGATTGAGCTGGTGTTTGTAAAGGATAATGTGAAACTAGAGAAGAGGAGGCAAAGGAGGAATTACCTTTTCTTTATCATTGTCCAGCAAGCTTCATTTCATGTTAGGAAGTTTTCTATTTAGGCCAAGGCAGCCAGAAAAACGTCTGTTGAAGAAATGGATGAGAATACCACGGCTGCATATGAGAACATCTTTCTATAGGTTCTATCCTGTTTCTACCCCTGATACTCTGGATATTAGAATTCAAGGTAATAGTCAGATCAATGTTCTCTTTGACATCTTTGTCTCCACTGACTGGCTTAGCTTTTTAACATAGATTGCCTTCATAAACCGCTATTATAAGAAAGCCAATGAAGCATTCTAATATCTATAGGAGAATTTTAATGTCTGTAAGAAAGATGGCCTTTGTTGTTAGGGGTCATAATTGCAACTGTATTTTCACTGTTGGTCACGATGCTCAGTGATATATTTACGTGATCCATTCCAGTGATGAGTTTAAGCTGTATGCCCATCTCAATTTCCACCATGTTCTAAGCAATATATCTGTTTCAATGCGGTGGACATGTCTTGCATTGTCTTTCCAAATGGAGTCCTTACATGGTGAACATGTTTGTTTTACATTAGATTGGAATTATACATTAGATTGGAACTATAAAACCTTCCTAACGCTAGCAATGGCCAAAGATTGAAACCCTGGCTGATCATGTTTTCAGCTGCCCCAGGAGGGAAGAGTTTCTAGAGATTACATGCGATAAGATTCAGATTCTGTCTCCTTCTTTTGTGGCCATGTCATCCCTCCTTGCAGATGACAGATGGCATTTAGAAGCATCCGCTCTCAGACTCGAATCATTAACACTGGCTTTTAATTAGTTGCTTCCCTCTTGGTTGTCCGTTCTACTCTTGCATTGGAACTGTATCAGAGAATGTGGTGCATTGCAATAAGTGTCCCCTTCTTTTTCTTTTTCTTTTTTTTTGTCACCCTTGTTGAGCTGGATCCTGGCACCACTGCTCACCCTATGAACTGGTCAAGACCTCCAAACTGTTAGACGCAGTTAAGCCTTATAAAACCTTGAGATGTTATAATACAGAGGATCAAATTCCAAAGCAAAGTATTATCTTGAATTTACAATAGTTAGCTATGAGATAAGATATATAGCTATCTAGACATGTTTTGGCTTGATGCCTCTGCAAGGACATGGTATTTGAAAGAAAGGAGATATTACAACTGCAAAATAACCAACTATAACTAGAAGCCATGATAGATGTTGGCAACTCAATCAGTCTCAGAGATAAACAATAAACTGATAGAAAACAGAGGATCTAAATTCAGTAGAATTTCATAGAGTCTATTAATGCACTGCCACAAATTCTATCGAGTAACCATCGTGCATTTGGAATATTTACAACAATAGCTGCAAACAACTTCTTGTCTGACCAACAATCATTTGCCATAATTTAGCATTATCTCTTTGTATTTCTAATCAAAGTTTTCACAACTCATATGTGTCCATTACAACATGACGGTACTGCAAAGAAAGGATTATACATAACACAATAAATGTTACCAAGGCTAATGCGCACCAGATATCAACTTCAGTAGTCTTTGCTTTGCTATGAATTTTCAAGATAACACACTATCACCTGTTCCCGATCAAGTTGCCGAAGAAAACATGCAGGAACTAATTCTGGCTCAACAGAACATTTTATATATGTAGATATAAGGTCTTCTCTTTAAAATATACTTGCGCAGTTTGGCATAACTGATACTCTCTTTTGGAACTTTGACAAGGGCCCCGAACAAGCACAAGTTTGAGCTTCCAATCCCAATATACAATATTTTTCATCACACCAATAATTCGTATTGTTTATTCTTCAATCACAAAAATTAATCTGGCAAACTCCGTCTCAAGAAGCGCAAGGAATGGGAATGTTCTTCATTGCCTTACGAATCAATGGCAAGGTACATGCCATGGAACTTGGAATAAGCAAAAGGTATTTCTCATAGCTTGAGTTGCAATATGTTTATGGAAGAATGTAAAAACCAAAAAAATGCGTTTGTTTTCATATTCCACATATGAGTCCTACATCAATTGCAGCTTTGCAAAGGAGCACCATCCGAGCTAAAATATCCTACATAATATTTCCAGACTGCATAGATATTATCAGCCCAAAGATGGGTGAATCTGTAAACACAAAGTCTACTCCATCTGTGTACCCATGGCAGGACCCATGGAAGTATCCTACCTCCATATCCTAAAGAAAATGAAAGAATTGGATGTGTCAATTTCGTCAAAAGGCAAGGTTGTGTAATCTTACCCTGCCCCCTACGTTGTACATTTTACGAATGCCCGACTCCTAGGCTTTGCATAATTTTTATACCTTGGAACAACGACCCGAAAAGATATGTTAATATCTATTAATCCAAATAATAGACAAGATAATTGATGTATAAGAAAAGTAGTTCAAAGGATAAATGGATACAGGCTTTAAAATAATCCAAAATATTTATTCCCCATCCTATTTTTGAGTGGCACTTCTTTAAACAAGTGGTCATTCTTGTCATTTTGTGATTCGTTTTCATAATATAAAAGATCAAAAAGTATGTAATGAATTTATTATCATACGATGGCCATGCCGCGCTGTGGTCTTGGTAATGCTTCTACCTTGTCTCCCAAACCACTTGAAGAGATGCTTTGATTCAATAATGCTAACCAGAAAATAGGAATGGTTACAAGATGTATCCTGAATTAGGGAAATTTTATCTGGAGGGTTTTTTTTTAGATGGCTTGGAGGGTTCCATGGGAGAATATTCTTTGGAATATTCTATTGTAGCATGTCGCACCACTAGCCATTTTTTTTTCCATGTAGCAAAAGTCACTATAAGACCTTTTAAAATAAAACAATTTTGCGTTCATCTAATGAACATGTGTAGTGTGAAGGTTATAACATATACCATAATGAGATCAGTTTGAGTCAACATGTAGCGAAATTGCTGATTATCACACTAATAACTATTATAATTTGATATGGAAATCTTCCTACCAAGAACTGTTTTTCCTCAGGCGAGGACCCTTTGGAGAACATCCTCTGTCAATACAGGCTGAATGATGTCCAAAACCTGGGGTCGTGGTTCAGGACTTTCGCAAATACGTACATCAGATGTTTGCATGGAATGTATATCCTTTTCAGTTCTCTACCCATGAAATCCGGGCATGTGCAGGTGGGATGCTTGCATACCCTCACTGTATAAGTTTCATCTGGTCGACGCAACTGGTAAGCAACATCCCTGTTGGTGATATTGACCTTTACAGACTCAATATCACATTCCAGTTGTAAAGCTTGATTAAGCTTTGTTTCAGCTTCTACACAAAGCTTCCCTCGTCTGTTCATGCGCTTGCCAAAACGTTCCATGAAGTGGACAGAGCTGGTCAAAGTAGAAGAATTCACACTAGCCATATCGGGCATTGAGTTCCGTGGGGTAATCCCTCTAATGGAATAGTTCCCTCTCTCCAATGTTTCCAACTCCGCACTAGTTATATTTACTCCTTTTGCCACAGGCCAATCTGCTGGACGAGTTGGTATGGCTATGATGCCTGCAGCTGGATAGTAAGTATGCTGCACATTTTGAAGACAAAACCAAAACCTTTGTGTGACCTCTCTCCCATTTACTTTCCTTTGTCCAGTGAAGCATGGTGCAATAATAGACTCTGTACGAACTTTATTAATTTCATCATTGCATCTTCGACCATTGGACTTTATTCTACCTTGACATCTTATTTTACTACCGGGCTCGCTCTTCTAATAGCCCATTCCCACAAAGAAATCATACTCTGTACAAGGTATGTAGCATCATCAAAAGATTATATTCCGCTTTGTTGGGGCGTCTACCCCTAACTCTAGACCGAGAGTATGGGCCCTCTTGTGCGGGCCGATGGCTCTGGGAACCCACATCCTTGTTATATTCCGTGCTATCTCGGTCCTTTTAGCACAGGTCGATTGTTTCCTCCTCAACCTGCATGAATGGGCCTTAAACCACTATGTAAAACCGCTGGCGGGAGTTGATCTGGCACCGACACAAGCGGATGGAGTAACGTTACTAGTCAATCGGAGTGCCCATTCTCAAGCATTAAGGTATCCATCCACGACCTATTCCAACAAAATTGTGTTCTCTATGTGCTTTGCACTTTGCACTTTTGACGACTTCGTCCGGATCGCATAAGCATGCATCGTTACAAGGATAATTTATTCACGCATTACCCTCTTGATGCTAGCCAATTAGCATGCAATGCATTCGATAGATTAGTGTTAGGAATTTGAGCTGCAGTTGCTAGGTTCACTCCATCCTCCATGAAGTTGCCCCATCTGCTCACTCTTTGATGCCACCATGCTAGCCACGAGCCTAATAAACTTATGTCTGAAGGGCTAGTTTTGCCAGGCCACCAACTGACAATATTTTGGAAAGCAACCTCAGCATCCTCTGCAGTGGGTGCTGATCTCCATGCCCTGCACAAATTTAGATGCTCTTGTCTATGCTCTTGGAATATGTACTTATTTGTGTGTCATTGAAGACATTGTTCCCAATGGAACTTACGCATATACGTTCCTTTCCTTCCATGGGCTGGCCATCATTGAACACAACCCGAATTGCATTCCAATTAGCCTGAGCTTCGTCTGCCATGAATCCTTTGAACTGAGCAGGTGGTGAGTTCCTTAGTATTATAACTTTGTTTAGCTTTGTCCAGAACTTTATCTGAGCTTCCGTATCCTCCGTTTTCATGTCACATGTTGCTATTGTAAGAAGGCAACGCATACTGCACATTTCAGAAATTACAGTAAGTAAATAAATAGTTTGAAATGGCAAGTGAAAAACATGATAGATAAGAATATCACCTTGGGTCATACACATGACATGCTAAAGTAGTCCACCCAACAGTGCGTTTTACGTGGTCAAAATGTACCCAAGAGTTTTCTAAATCTCTTCCTGGACGCATTCAATTGACGAGTTCCACTCTAGAACCTGCTCCTATTGTGGACATTTTGAAGATATAGCACCGACCATTTTCTTCATCATGAAGTTGGTATGGAAATTTGGAACCGTGGAAGAATTGGTATTTGCAGTGTTGTTTTAAGTATACGATCTTTCCAACTTCATCTTTTTGGTGGACTTTACTTTCAAGACTCTTATTTATCCATTGACGTATCCTACAACAGAACCAATTTTTAGAAAATAAAGAGCATCAAATAGTTACAATTTAAACTTGAGCATAAGAATACCTTCTTTTGTTGCAAAGAGGTTGAAGTTGCTTCAAAAGATTGTCTATTTTATCTCTCCCCCACAACTGTATGTCATCACAATCAGTAGTTGTTATCAAGTTGTTGACAGTGAGCTCCATAGCTACCTCCATCTGTATCTGTTTTGCACCCTTCTTGCTTCCTATGGAAGCATTAACTCTACTATTGACCATCTGGTGCAGCAAATGTATTGCTTCACGAGTTGGAGGAGTTCTGATAGGATGATCATATAAACCAACATGAATGGATAATCTTGTGTGCATGGCTTCGTCAGGTATAACATAATATATCACGCAATTGCATAGTGCGAGACACGTTGGCTGTTCCTCACAGTACTCACAAGCTAGAATTCCATGTGAACGGGATATAGGACCAAGTGCAGGTAGCTGCTTCATAGTTCCCTTCCACTGGACATCATTTGGCACACGTTGGATTCATGCACCTTAAATGTGTGCCGCCGCACTGGGTCGGATTGAAGCTGGAGCAAGGATTTAGATATGAATACAGCTGAAAATAGGCATGGTAAATCTCTCAGAAATTGGCCCTCACAAATCACAGACATGTGTTTTTCCAAAACAGATCTTACCTTACTGAATGGAGTGCGGCGCCGCACTAGGTCGGATTGAAGCAGTAGCAGTAGCACTAGGTCGGATTGCAGCTGGAAAAAACATGGAAAACATCGTGGAAATCATGGAAATCATGCAAATCATGCAGCTTATTCAAATCGAACTTACGTTGCTGGATGGAGTGCGCCGCC
The DNA here is from genome assembly GCA_021234155.1 of Isoetes taiwanensis. Lineage (NCBI taxonomy): Eukaryota > Viridiplantae > Streptophyta > Lycopodiopsida > Isoetales > Isoetaceae > Isoetes > Isoetes taiwanensis. The sequence continues at coordinate 20,207,368 of JAJEKV010000002.1, read as the reverse complement.
GCACTGGTTCTGTAATGGGTAGAAAAATTTCCAAGAACAGATGATTTTCGAACGATTTTGGGAGAGGTATTTTTGAAAAAACAGAGGTACAGAGATATTTTCCGACGTACAGAGGAATGTTTCGAGGTTTTTTTCGAAAATTAACTTTCAAAAAAAACAATAGAGGTTAAAAAATCATTAATTCCCATACAGGTTTCACAAACAACAAAACATCTATTTTTTCAAAAGCAAAAGAGGTTGCAAAGGCATTATTCAAATTCTTGCTTCTCTTATACATTATTTTTTAACGCCTACATTTTCACACGCCCTAAAATATTTAAACGTTTTAAACCGGCTGAAATTATTGCATTTTGTAATTAGCATACGAAATTGTTGGCGTGCAATTCATCAATTGGTATTCATTGGATTCAGATTTATGGCGAGCTAGGAGATTGCACTGCCTTTATAATGGGAATGTTCGTCTTCAGGCATAAGAGTTGGATAATTATTTGTCTACATGTCCTTTTTCTGTTTCCTCCAGATTTTGGTTCATGTTTTACTCCTCCAGTTTGCAAAGGATGCTGAAAATCTTTCTAGGGCTTAATCTATATGTGGCCATTAAGGGTAACAGAAGCTGCTACAGTTGGGCTAACAAATGGATCAGGTGTTGGAAACCATGGAGAGGTTCCTATAGTAATTGGTTTTAGCAGAAGAAGGATGGTTTTCCACTATAGTATGTTGAAGCCGAAGAAGATGTTGAATGACTCCATTGCTAGTACTTAACTTGTCCATTCATTCTACTTTATGTCAGTAGTTTCTTATTTTTCCCTGGATCTTCTGGTTTCCCCCCAGATATTCAGGGTTTTTTATGTGCTGGAATTCTTCCAATATGATTCTTATGGAATCATGTATGTGCTGTAACTTTATATCATATGAATGAATACAAAATCTACCGTTCCTTCAAAAAAAAAAAAAACAATTCATCAATTATGAATATCCGTGACAGTAATTAATTATTTTGCGGCCCCCAATTGATTGTTCAACGTCTTCAAGTTAGCTATTCTAGTTTTAGTAGTCTAGTTTCCTGCGGAAGAGTTCTGTGTAGCACGAAGTTATTTGTTGTTGCAATGGCTGCAAACGACTGTGAGATTCTTTCTTTCACTGCAAATGACGTGATAATCTCATCACCTGGTAAAACATTGAGAATGGTATGCTCTTTTGTGAATGGAGAATGTCAACTGTCTAGGAAATGGTTGTGTGAGAGTTTCCAATTTCGTAATGAAAAATTATGTGTTGTGCAATCTAAGAGTGGTAGAGGAATGACAATTCTTCTTGACGAAGTTGTGAATGAAGAGGGGCAGAGTGTGTATGTGGCCCTAGCCTGTAATGGGAACTTTGTCACAGTCGAAGGCATGTCTATTATTCTTGAGGTCAGCACTCCTCATGCACCAATAATTGTTGACAGTCCGATCCAGCATTGAGAGTACTGTAAACATTGTTTCCACGTTTCAAACACTTGTTGATAGTTTTGGATCTAGCAAACTTAAGAGATTGTGTTCATCTGTTACTGCACCAATATCAGTGAGATGTCTACCCTCTAATTACAATGGCAATGTGGTATTTGAGCTACCTCCAGATGACTTGAATTCTATGGCAGGCATGGAAAGAAAGTTTGATCCACATCTCTGGACGAAGCCCGAGAAGACAAGTCATTCATTCGATGGCATAGTTAAATATTCCAAGTGCGGCGCACCTCCTCTCGGATGGTAGGCAAACTGCAGATCTTTGCTCTGTTGTAACACTCAGATTATAAGAGCTCAGATTACAAGAGCTCAGATGTTAATTTATCTGACCCAGCCCAGACCATAGTATTCCACAGTATTCCATGTTTTTTAACTGAAATCCATAGTATTCCATGTTTTTTTGAAGTCATGGCAATAGACTGCAGACCTAGTACGGCGGCGCACCTCTTAGATTAAGGTAAGCTATCTGATTCAAATTTTGATGTCTAAGTTATCAAATTCTGTTTATGTAAGGTGCTCAAGCCTTTCATACCTCTGGATTTAATAATCACTTTATACATTTTCATGCCTAGTGCCATGTCTGTGTAAGCCAAAGAACTGATCAATAGTTTGGTGCAGTTCACTCTTGAACTTCACAAAAGGGATATGGTTAACTCCAAGGCTTAGCCATTTTTTTAAGGTGCGGTCTGTTTTCTTAAGGTTCTTGGTCTGTTTTCTCAAACAGCTTTGGTTAGGAACAGACATGTATTATGGTCTGTATTATGGTTGCCTAGTGTCATGTCTCTATTATTGCAAATTCTCTGAACAGAAGAGGTATTCCTGATGTTCTGTTTTTCTGCATCCTTAAAGGACGTGCGTTCTCATGGAGTGACACGTTCTCAATGCTGGTAGCTTTCTCTTTTGGACTGCTACTATCTTCCTCATTGATGTCGATGCTTTGACTAATGGACCAATTGCCCACCATATGCTTTTGTTCTGCCGATCCAGCCACATTTGAACACACTAAGGATGCCTTTGGTAAGCTAACTGACTCTCCAAACTTGTTCTTGCCCATTTGCATTTCTTTCTCTTTAATGTCAATGCACTGATTAGTAGACCAGTTGCCTACCACATGTTTTTGATCTGCTGATCCACTCATGTCCGAACACACAGAAGATGCTTCTGCTGTGCCAAGTGACTTAATATCATCAGAGCACAATTCAACTTCCTGTCTTTTATTCCATAGTGCATAACAAAGATATCTATTTTAAAAGATAGCCCACGAGCAAAAGAAACCTTGGGTAAAAACCTTTTACTTTAAACGATCATATGTTCCAAGTTGTAACCAGCAGCTGCTGCACGAGCAAAGGCCATACCCAGCTCCTTTTGCAATGTAGAATACCGTGTTTCCATGATTTTTAGGTACAATCTGCATTGGACGTTCTTAACGTCAAGCAGTCCATTAAATTAACTAGGTGAAACTCAAGGCTTACTTCGAACTTTCTGAAGTGTCTGCAGTCTCTGCACTTCCAACAGATTCCTTGCCCGACTGTAAATTAGGAGAGGCATGTTAGAATCAAAGAGACCTTAAATTTGCTACCTTAAATTTTTGAAGACCTTAAATTTTGATGCTCAGAATCTGATGGCAGAAGACAAATTTTGAAGTCATGGCAACAGACTGCAGACCTAATGCGGCGGCGCACCTCTCAGATTAAGGTAAGCTATCTGATTCACATTTTGATGTCTACGTTATGAAATTCTGTTTATGTAAGCTGCTCAAGCCTTTCATACCTCTGGATTTAATAATCAGTTTATACGGTTTCATGCCTAGTGCCATGTCTGTATTATGGTTGCCATGTCTTATTATATGGTTGCCATGTCTTATTATTCTCTGAACAGAAGAGGTATTATGGTTGCCTAGTGCCATGTCTCTATTATTGAAAATTCTCTGAACAGATGCTACCTAAAGGTATGATGCTCCGCTGGCCTTTCCGTTTAGATAGAGAAGGCATACTTTATCGTGGTACATGGAAACCATTTGCCAAGTATTATATCTAGATAAAAGAAGCAAGTGAATCCAAGTATTAAATCCAAGTATTATATCTAGATAAAAGAAGCAATCATAATAAGGCAAATAAAGCCTAGTGCCATGTCTGTATTGTGGTTGCCTTATTATATGCCATATTTGTTGTTGTTGATAGTGGTGTCTCTTATAATGCAGAAGACAAATGCACTACGCACACTAGACCGGCAGATCCAATGTGGCGGCGCACCTCTTCAAAAAAGGTTGGTTTTTTTATTCATAATGTTTGTTTGTTAAACAAAAAAAAGGTTCATTGCATTCATTTTATATCTATTGATCACTTTAGGTGTTGTGCAGAATAGGGACATGGTCTGTTATGGTTCACACTAGAAACAAAACTCCCATCATTTGTTCCTATAGCGTACACACCACCAAAGTAAGGCGATGTAAGCATTCATATTCACTAGAGGTATCCAAAGAAGAAGCAAAATCTATAGCCCTTGACAAAGCGTTAACTGAATCAACAATGACCAAAGATATCGAAAGTCCAATGTCAGAGAAAGACAAACCAAGTGATGTTCAGGATATGACTGCCACTGATCCAGAATTTGCTCAGGTGAGTGGTTCTCAAATTGGATCATTTTCTTTTTCTCCTTGTGAAATATTTAATCATGAACTTTGTATAGGTTTTTGCTCATGAGATGGTGGCTGACATAATGAGCAAATGTCGCATTGAGAGAGGAACAGAACCTCCCAAGATTCCCCTTTGTCGTTTTTTTACTAAATGAAGCGTCGCGGCAAAGTCAAAAATCGATACTAAAATGAGAGATATTCTTCGTAATGACAGATATTTACCTGAGAAAGGAAAGTTTGTACTATCCATGAAATCCATTAAGGGATGTGATGTTCCAGTTACAGATTCTATTCGCTCTAAATGGGATGATTATTGGAATGAAGTTAACGATGACTTTGAGAAGGAACTTGAAGCTTCCGAGGAGTGGAAGGACTTGTCAGGTAAAATGTTCCTTTGTTGGGATGGTAACCATAGAACAGTAGCGTGGATGGAGGAGATACGTTACAACCATCAATTCTTTATGAGAAGAAGAGCAGCACATTCGAAGTCAAGTGTCTTTCATTGATGTGGAGAAGTGCCATGTTCAACAACTCATTTCGGCCCTCAACAGAGTTAACGAGTAAGTGGGTTGCATGTTTTGCATTGTTATGGTTTTGAATTTTGTTGATGATTTTCATGTGCATTTTAGGTTGAATGAAGATGGTGTTGTTCAAAACACAATGAAGGATACAATAAACACTGTCCACAAAATTGCTACAGCAAATCCAGAGCAATATTTTTCCAAACTGGATCCGCAATACCTGGCTACATTGAAGATTAAAGATAATGCTTCTTCCAGCACTGGCACGGAACAATGGTATCAACTACCACGTCTGGCTTACTGCAAGATACTATTCCAGATTACATGACATACTTGTTTATTAAACCTTTTGAATTTATTTGTCCTCATTTGTGTGCTCGTAACAAAATGGATTGTCCTTGTAATTGACATAGAGACAAATGGATAAGGAGATAGCAGTTGAATTGGCAGCAGCAAAAGATAATGATGACAAAGAGGCCTTGCGAACAGCAGCCACAACCAAGATAAATGGGTACAGAAAATGGGAAAGTTGCTTGCCATAGTCAATCCTGCATTGGGTCCAAGTTGGTGTTGAACCACAAGTGGTCCAACATGTGTGTGTGGGGATTGAGAAGATATTATTTGGGGCAATGGTTAAAATGTAATTTGGGGCAATGTTAAAATATTATAATGAGGTATTGTATGGTGGAGATGAAGAGGTGAAGAATTGAAGGGTGTGGATGAAGAGCTGATTTTAATGGTTTAGATGAAGGGGTGAAATTGGACAGTCTAGATTTTGTTGTAAAAAATATAAGTATTTTTGAGGAGCAAAGCTCCTCCCTCTTCCTTCACGCTCACAAAGAGAGCACGTTGGCAATGCTCATATGAGGAGGGTGGCAGCCTCCTCATGCTTATGTTGAAGGCCCTTGCAAGGGGAAGTTCTTTATATATTATCTTCTTATTGAATATGGTTTTGAAGTTTTGATATAAACTGGGTTTGAAGTTTGATACAACTCGGCTTCTTGGTGAAATTGTCATTCAAGAATGCGATTTCTCGAAGATTCTAATTGTCATTCGATTTTTTGAAAGATTCTCGTGGGTGTTGGCCTGGATGGGGAACCAGGGTTCAACATTATGGCACTCGGGTGGGACTCCAAGCTTCCCTAAAGGTTTTTATGCTTAGAAGGATTTACGCTCTCGGAATATTGAATTTAGTCTTTAATTCGGAATCTTGTCCGTGTTGCAGATTGCTAGAGCATATCTCGATGTATTTCTAAGGTCTTGGCTTTTCAAAGCACCATGGCCTTGGCTTTTGAATACTAAAATTTTAGAAGAGAGTAACCGAGATATTTTTGGGCGTAAAGATATATCGTCAGCCTCTTGTGTGGCAATTCCGACTTGCGGCCTCATCTATCAAAGGATCTAGTATCCGCAACTATGCTTGAAGTGTTAAACTAAAATGCGAAGCGAAAGATTACCATGACTTGGAGCTTTATCAAAGACAATTTAAAATCCTTACTGCCGCGGCTTCACCGACTCTGCACTTAAAACAAATAAAATGCTTCTTGCTTGCTCTTTGTTTCATTGCCTTGCACTTTGTAAGGCCATATATTTTGCATCAATGCTTTCTTATCTCTACTACAACCATCATTTGTTTGTCAAAAACCTTCAAAACCGCCGCAGCCAAAGCCTGTCATTCTGAGTTGCATATACCCAAATATCTCCTCTGCTTAGCCCGATGCAGTTCTAGAAGCAGTGTTGCTGCAAGCATAGCTAGATTTTTCTTCTAATTTCGGGCTGCAATCTCCGTGAGAACCGTTCTTACCAGATTCTATCTTTGGCCTTGCCGGATTCTTATCTTTGCGACTGTGCCTATCCATATGCTAAAATCTAATTGCCGCTAAGCAGCAGTCGTTCTTCAAAGGCCGCCATATCCTACTGCCGAAAATTTAGCCTGTCTTGCCTTCTGTTCATATGCCCTAACCCTAAAACACCAGACCATTGCTTTTTGCTCGTTACAAAACTAGTGCTATTATTCAAAGCCCAACACTTCGACCATTTCCCTTACAAATTATCCAAATATTTTTGGGGCACCCCACCGTTATTGGACATGGATCTTCTCTATTGGATTGAGGCTGTGGTTTCCAAGGTCTTTATGGCACGAAGCTGTGGGAGTTACACCTAAATCAAAACTCCGGTGCCTAGGAGGCACCTTAAAAACTCACATTGTGTTGGAATACACGTTAAACTTTCCAGTGCCTAGGAGGCACTCTAAAAACTCACATTATATTTTTCTTTTTTTGTGCCAATGAGGGCCGAGGGGACCGGCCTGCTTCTTTTTGGGGCATAATGTTGAAGCACAAGTGGTTCAACATGTTTTTGTAGACATTTGAGCATATTTGGGGCATATTATAATGGTTAGGTTTTAAGGGCTTGGATTAAGTGGTGGAAGTAGATGGTTAAGATGAAGAGGAAAAATTTATGGTTGTGATGAAGAGGTGGAAAACAATGGTGGGGATTAATAGGTGTAAAGCATAAATAATTTGAGGAGATACTCTCTCCTCCTCCTCCTTCGATGCATTTTTAGGAGCATGGTGGCAATGCTCTAAGAGGAGGGTGGCAGCCTCCTCTTCATTAGATTGAAGGCCCTTGCAAGGGGATTTCTGTTGTATTTTGATCATGTTTTATTGGAGAAAATATTTATATCTGTGCAAATTTTGATGTCTCATTCATGTCTCATTCAGTGGATATTCAATATCTTTTCCTGAGATGAGATTTTTATGGGTGTTGGCCTGGATGATGGGGAACCAAGTTCAACAGTTGGTTAGATGCTGTTACGAGAGCTGATTTTGAACCAAAACATCACGATTGTCCATTGAAAAGTTGCTTGAAATGGTGAAGGCTAAGGTACCCAATGATATAAGAGATCGTTGGGTGCATTGGATGTCGTCTGGGTCTGCTATCCACAGCAAGTATGGGATTCCTAAGGGTGACAAAAGCTTTAAGGACTGGATAAAAAAGGAAGTTTGGTTGGAGCACTTGGTTGAGAAGTCTTGTGAAGTCTTCACTGAGACTTCTTCAACATATCACTTGCAGATTCAAGTTCCAAATGGTGCAGACCTGGAAAGTTGGTTCCGAGCCTTCAAATTAAAGAACAGAGCCAACATGTTCAAGCCATATCACAAACATATGTCTGCAACCACAGCTCCTGTCTCTTCCTATGAGATAGATATAAGTTCAAGAAGAGTAGCCTACAGGTATAATAGTTATTTCATTTATGTCTCTTGTAAGAATCCGTCTAAATGTTATGCAGATATTACAAGCACATTCTCCATGAATTTTTTTTAGCAAATCTTCCAATTGAATTGGAATGTTGGAAGTCCACAGATGAAAATTCCATGTCCTCAAAGAAGGGGAACTTGGATAGGCCAGGTGGTCTAAGTGATTATGAAGCTCAAAATTGTCCTTGGTGGATAGATTTTGCTAGGAGAATATCCATTAAGTGAGGAGGAAGAGTATAAGGCAAATGTCAAAGTTTCAAAGCTCAAGAACAAAGTGGATTCTAATGAAACGATAAAAAGAAGTTTGGATGCTCCAATCGATAAAAGAGATGTGAAAAGAAAGAGAAAAAATCAAGAAAAGTCACAAGCGTCTGGTAAATAATTTCAATTATTTTTTTGCATTCATGTGAATATAGATCTTGAATAAACGTGTGACACTTTCTTAAACATGTGGCAGCTACTGCAGCAATTGATTTGGATTTATCCGAGGCTACTTCAGAGGAAGATGTCCAACATTTTGACATTGCCAAGGTGATTACAAACACTTCGCTTGAATTGCATTGTGGAGACATTTTGCGTACATATGAACAATATTCAAAGAAGGTAGAAGCTCCAGTTTTCCAAAATGTTAGAGAGTTTGCAAAGAGAAATGCAAGGAAGTTGCATGAGTACAAGAGAGGTGGTAATGTCAGGGATTGGGGGGTTGACTTAGTAATTATTGATTTCCCTACAAATAACATGTCATGCGGGGAAGATTTTGAGATTCCTCCATGGAACGTATGCAACGCTTCTTTAATCCAAGCCTCTTTCTCGTTCGGCACATTGTGCCTTGATGATGATGGCTGGTTGGTCTCTATTTATTCGGTTGAACAAGCAAGAATAGTGGAGAAAGAGGCAAGATTAAAATGCTTGGAGCCCTTTAGAACTTACTACTTGCATCAGGATGCCCCTTTTGGATACATGAAGGACAGAATTGGGAAGTTCACAAGCAACGTGTTGCTAGTGACTGTATGGTCAAGAAAGGGTACTTCACCAAGCATTCAGAGTAATGTTCAATTCTCAAGTAAGTGATCTTCAATTTTATCTATTACATTATAAGCTATCTTATTTGATGTATATTGATTTTATGTTTATCTTAGTTTTACTATATCTGGTTTCATGTTTTATTAATATTTGTCCATTTCAGACAAACGTCTTTCAATCTCCAAGCAATCTCTTGCTCATTTCTTCATGGAAGGCAGTAAACTTACAGCAAGTCCTACTACGCCTGGTAGGAAATCCACCGAGAAGTCCATTTCATTCATGGAGTTTATTATTGAGAATTTTAGTCCAAAAGAAGGCTTGGTATTGGACCTACTTAGCGGCACAGGTTCAACATTGGTAGCATCTGCTATTTTATCTCGTCACTGCTATGGATTGGACAATGATAAACCGTTAGTGGAACATGTAAAGGCATCTCGTCTTTCAGCCTTAGCAAGTTTTTCACAAAAGTTTGATGAAAGGATTATTGATCATCCCGAGGATTCAGACGACAAAGTGGCAGAGGAAGATGAAGAACCTTCATAGTATGTTTGTTTTTTTCTACTGTAATTTTTTAGCATTTGTGTCAATGCTACTTAACTTTTTTTACGTATTAGCATTCTACCTGTGTATGCAGAATCAGTAGCATCACTATTGTCAACAAGGGAATCCCCAATTCAAGTGGAAAGGAGACGTTGACGTTGTCTGCTTGTAGATGATGAGTGTGAAGAAGGATGACGACTTCTTGTGGCTGTATTTTCATAACATTATTGTTTCTCATAGTGTTTTGGCTTCCGTTGTTTACTTCAAACAATTTGCTTTACAATGCTATTTTTTTCTATGCCTATACTGTGGATATGATAATAACAGTATGAACACTAAGGCATTATATTTATTATAATAGTATGGGCAGTATGATGTATGGACATAACATAGTAAGGAGTATGGTGTATTTAGTATAATGGTATGAACAATATACTACTTTCGTGTAGTTATATTTATTATAATATGTAGTCTAGAAGTGCATCTTTTATACCTCAGAACCATTGACAAAAAAAAAAAAAAAAAAAAAAAGAAGACACAATCTAATAAACCCTCTAAACCCTTCCCAGAAAAACCCTCCAAAAATCCGCACTCCTGAATTAGATAGAATATCCTATTATCTGTTTTAGACCAAGGTGCACATTTAGAAGCAAACACAATTATATTCATCACGATTGCTCTTGTCAGTGGGTGGGTTTTCCACTTAAGATGTATTTTATAAATAATATCGATCTTGAGCACAGAATTTGATGAACCTTGACCTTGAGCTCCATGATTCAATTTTCCCAGCTTCCTAGATATGAATTTGTATTGAAACGATATAATAAACCTTTAAGTTTGAATCTGGAATGTTGTGGCTTCAAATAGAGACTTGAAACTGGTCATGATATTCGGCAAAAGCATAACTGCTATTAAGAAAAAATTTATAGAGGAAACCATCTAGATCATATCTTTGTATGAAAACAATACTTAGAATCAAGGCAGGTGCCTTGAGTTTAAAATCCATGCCATTTCCCATCGCTTTCCCAACCATAGGTCGACATCAAACTTACAAATGAAGATGCCTTTGGATTTATTGATATGTAGATCCAGCTGCTACCATGTGCTTTCAAGCACTGCCATTAAGGCACAATAGAACTTGGCAGTGCCGTTTTAGACAGGAGGAAACTTAGTATCTGCATCTAAGCTATTTTTTCATAGCCCAAACTATCTTATCTGCATAATTTGCTTTGCATTATCAGGGGACTATATGCTCTGCCCAGAAATCAAGTTCCGGATCATCCTAGTATCTTCCAATCTAATTTTCTCATGCTAATAATTTATTCGATAGCTGATTTTTTGCATTTGTGTATGCAAAATCACTAGTGCCATGGTATAATAAGAAAGCATCGCTAAGGAGCCACTAGTCTAGAAAATCGCGACATCCATTTATGGGATCGATTAGCGAGTTAGACCGTTTTCAAAGCGGCTGCCCAACAACAGGGGCGACGGATAGTTTATAGGCAACACTGTGTTTTAAGCAGTTTTCGGTATATTTTGGACCTACAATAGCATATACTTAGAATATGCCAAAAACTGACATGAACGAGGGTTTGCCCCCTTAGTGGCAACCCAAAGAATACCAAAAGAACTGTCCATCATGGTTGGTTGGTTGGTTGGTTTGTTGGTTGGTTGGTTAGTTGGTTGGTTGGAATTTGTTTCATCTCTTGATTCTATTTTTAGCCTTGTTGATGTCACATACTTTTGAGATCCCGACATGACTTACAATCATGAGTTTATGTGACGAATCGAATTCCTTTATCTTGTTTGAACCTAATAGTATAATCAATACAAGAGTATACAGGTAAGAGTTATTTTATATACGGAACATGAAGGGGTCATGTTTGTGCAATTATTACAAATGATTTTTTTTTTTTGAGGGATAAAAAAGATTTTATTTACTTAGAGAGAATGATACAAAAGCCACATGGCGAGGTGCACCCATCCACGAATATGAGATGGGGTAGCTACATTAGCTCCAAAATTTGTACTATTCTCTTTCCCACCTAGACCGTTTAAAATAGGTGCCCCATATTTCTTCCTTTACCTCTTCTTCACATTTAAAAACTAGCCTAAATTTTTAAGTCTTTCAAGTACCCGGTGAAGTAGTCGAAGTTGATGATATGAATACCTCCCCGATTCTCAAAATAAGACTCGGGCATTCCTCCTTTCCATATTGACCCAGATCGTCCCCAGCCCCGACTATGTGAAAGAAATCTTCTTCTTGGGACACCATTCGGAGGGAGAATTCCTAGCAGCAATTCTTTGGTTCCTAAGGGGTATTCGAACCTATCCGGGCTCCAGGCCCATACTTCTTGCAGCATCCACATTCCACCGGACAATGTTATATAGATTCTTCTTCCTCTTCACACATAGGGCAAAGTGGGCTCAATGCTATTGTCCCATTTGGAGACTAGATGATTGACCCTTGGGACCCCTGTGGATCACTTGCCAAAGAAAGGCGCTGATTCGTGGAGGGAGGAATTTCAATAGCGTTTCTCCGGATATTTTAAGGATGTCCTCCTCAGTGATCACTAGCTCCCACTTGGGAGATAATTGAAGAAATCCCTTAGTCTTCAAACCACCGTAGCATGACTTCACAAACTTGTTAAGGCTGTAGATCGGCGGATGTCACGACCCATGGACTTTGATCTCCTCTATTTATTGTGTTTGGGAGTACGGAAGCACACATTCCCAAATTATCTTGTTCCGCCTCCTTTAAACCAAAACAGGCTTGAAATGCTTCCCAACCCGCCGGGTGCTCTCCCATATACCACTTGAGCACAAGAGTGTATACCACAGCCTTTCCCATCTCTTCACAATCCTCGCCGTCGCCACTATACCTAATGGGCCTTGTTTATTGTGCAATTCCACTCGGTACCCACCATGGAGGGGAGGTCCCCGCTTTAATTTGGCGATATCAAGCGTGAATAGTTTCTTTATGGCATTCCAAGCCGAAATAAGACCCTTCAGAAGGGGAGGCTTCTTTACATGGCTTGAGATCAAAGAAGAGACCATGGAATGACACACCTTTGGAGAAGGCTTACTATGCTTACAAAGAATACAATAGAGCTTGGTTGATGAGGTGCAAACCCTGAGACTTCACCCTTTCCCAAGAATCATCCATATGAATTTGGCTATTAATGCTTTGCTCTGTAAGACTATGTCAAACATACCAATTCCCCTTCTGCTTTGTCCCTCTTGCACTTCCACCAAGCAATTTTGATCGTTGCACCTTCTTCATTACCTCCCCATCGAAGTTTCTAATCAGCCCTTCTAACTCCCCCGCACCTTCTCCCTGAGCAAGTAGAATTGATGATATGTATACATAAGTATTACTTAGCACATGTTTTGCCACGGTAATCCTCCCCCAAGGGATAACTTTGCTACCTTCCACCAATTTAGGTGTTTATGTAGGCCTAGTAGCATTTCATCCCATATTCGCACTAGTGATGTTAATGCCCACCGGGATTCCTAACAAGTTTGGAGTGTTCACCCTCGTGGATAATTTTCCATGGTAAGCTTTCCAAACATATGGGATGCCTGTTCTCCAAAGGCCACCGCAGACCGAGCATTTTTCCAATTTATGAGGCAACCCGGCTATTGAGAAGGTGGCCCGAGGTTGTCCCGCACATGACATATTGTTTTCCTCTCGCCTCGATAAACGTAAATGAGTCGCCCCGATCATCGGTTCTGATTTGTTGAGAACCGCCCCACATTTCTAGTCCCCTCGAATGAGACCAGTCTACGCAGAGATGCTTGCAGAATAATAATCGTGAGAGAGCTTCGCTATATTGAAGAGGAAGGGAGCAAGGGGACAACCTTGCCCGATGCCCCTTTAATCTCAAATATAGGAGATGATTCACCTTGAAATAAGACTGAGGCTCGAGCTGATCTCAATAGTTTCATTACCCCCTTCGTAAAAATATCCCCACAACCCAGCTTGAGCATCATTTTATGCAGAAAACTCCATCTAATGTCATTCATATGCCTTGGTGAAATCTAGCTTTAGATAGGCTACTTTTTGTCCCTGCTTTTTCCGCCCAAAGCAACCCTTCAAAAGTCTGCTGCCACATTGCTCGGGAATACTCCTACCCTAAAGAAGCCGATTGGGCCCGTGAGATACCTTCCTCACTAAAATTGGTTTGATCTTCTCTCGCCATAGCCTTGGCTATGATTTTGTAAAATGCAGATAGGAGTGTGATAGGCCTCCAATCATTAATTGTGCTTGGCTCCTTGCACTTAGGTACCAAGGCAATGCAGCCTGTATTCAATCTTGGGTTTAAATTTTCAGCTTGCAAGAAGTCTGTGTATGCAGAAAAAGATATCATTTTTAATCCATTCCCAATTGCATTGGTAGAATTGATGGGAATTCCATCCATACCGGACATTTGTTCTTAGCCAATAAGAGGGTGGCTTTTTCAAGATCCTCCATAGAGAGAGATGCATTTCAATATCTTTTGGCTAGAGCTCATTATAGGTGAAACTTTTGAGATCACTAACTCTTCAGATGTATCTTGAATGGTAGGTTATATTCCCAAAAAAACCTTGGAAATGATTATATAAGTACCTTTTAGATCCCCCTCGGGATTTGAGGGTCGAGCCGTCCCCTAGTGCAATGGTTGATAGAGTAGACGACCTCTTCTTTTCTTTTCGGGACTTAAAGAAGAACTTGGTGCATTTATCACCTTCATTTAGCCAAGTCAATCCCGCTTTGCATCCGTTCTCCATTATCTTGACTTCCTCTAGTGCCTTTATCTGTTCTATTATTCCCTTCTCCTCTATCCCATCATTCGGCCCAATGCTCTAAGTGAGTGGAGCTGATTGTAAAGGCTATCCAACTCTCCCCTCTCCCTTTGCACTTTAGCTCTACCCCAACTTTTGGCATAATTTTTATATTACCTGTGGTCGTTATCATGGTTTCCATCCCCTCGAGCCCGCTCAAAGTGGATTGCCATATGCTTTGGCTGTGCCTCCACAAATTCTCGATCTTCGAGATATCTAGTGTTGAGTTTGAATCTTTTTTAGAGGTTCTAATCTGCAAATGGGTAGATATGACCCGTGGATTGTGATCCAGATAGCATTTTGTAGAAGGTTGGATCTATGCATTTGGAAGGATGGTAAGTGCCTCATCGCTGATGTAGCATCTATCATGTCTTGCATAAGTCCTACCCATGCCTATCCATCCGTTACACCATGTATAGCCCTTATCTCCGCCTCTACTTCCATGAAGCCTATATCTTCTAACAGTTTGCACCAATCGTGCTTTCTCAAACCCATGCACAATTCTGCAGATGATACCCCTTGTCTATCCTCAACTGCCTCCACCATATTGAAATCTCCTACCATTAGCCAAGCTACCTTGTTCCCGAAACCTTTTAGTTTGTGCCTAAGAGTGGCCCATAGGGCTCCTCTGCCTCTGGGGTTGTTATGGGCGTAGACGTTCACCAAGCCCCATACTTTACCTTCATGTTGCCATAAGATTAGAGACCATCTCCCAAATCTGTCTACCTGTGACTCACATACTTTTACTTCTTTTTTCCACGCGATGAGGGTCCCTGCACTAGAAGTTTCCTTTACTGCAGCAATACCCACGTATTCATTGCCTATTACTTTGAACAGCTCCTGTATTTCTTCCTTTTTACATTTATGTTCTTGTAAGCATATCACATCCGGGTTGATCCCCTTTATGGCGCTTGCTAACCTACTCTTCTTGTATTCAGAGGATTTTACTCCCCTAATATTCCAACTGAGAATTTTATGATTCATAAAGAGATGTTTCCGGACCCTTTTTCCTTTTCATGCTATCCAACCCTTCTTCTTCTAGACTTGTGCTTGTTACCTTTTTGTTTTTTTTTCCTGTTAGAGTAGGGGGATCTTCATCCACCATGTCCTCCTCTTCCGTTAGATCCGCCCACTTATTTTTGTTTGGGGAATGACTCTCTATTTCATCCACCCCATATACCACTATATCTCTCCCAATCCCTCCTTCCGCTTCACAAAGCCGCCCATTCTCTGGTTTGTTGTTTCTGCAATGTACCGAGAGAAAGGATTTTTGCTCCTAGAACAATGTGAGTACTTTCTGAGATGCCCCCGGGAGAGGTTTTGACCGAGTGCTCCGCCCTCCCGAGCGATGTTCCTAGTCCTCCCCTTTTTGTTTGGAACCTACCACTTCCCATGACCGATCGCCTCATTTTGGTAGACTTATGAGATTATCGGGTCAGTATTGTCGACATTAGCTAGCTTTCCCACGATGTTGGAGCAGTGATTCTCACCTCCTCCTCTAGGGGGCGCATGGGATGATAATTACTTGAGTGATGGGGGTGGCAAACCGGGTGCACCATTGATGTGGGAGGATCGTTAAGGCGGTTCGGAGCTTGTTGTTGAGGAGTCCCAGCTTTTCTAGACCTGACTTGGGGGTTCTCTTCTAGTCCTTCAATCTTTATGTTCTAAAACATTCTCAGATATTTCCCATCTATTGGTCAATTTCGGGGGAACTTGAAAGAGCATTTGCCACTCTTAACTACCACCCCTTTAGGTATGCCCGACGCTAGGGTATTGCTACACAAATCTTGGTCCTTTTTTGGATGGAATGTGAGATATATGCTCCCACCGTGTTAGCAATGACCTTTAAGAATTCAGGTACCAACATGTCCGGAGGTAAGTGTTCGATCTCTAACCAACATGGAATTTTGATGGCCGAGATTTGATGGGGAGAGAAGCCAGTGAGTAATATTGATATAAAATGTACTCTCCCATGAATGAGTCTACTTACGGACACCATCTTATCTACCACTACTTAAGCTATCAAAAAAGAATGAGAAAGAAGTTACTTCCCGCTGCCTTTAGCGATTCGTGTTGAGGTAGGCCTAATTTCTTCAGTGTCTTTGAGCCGCGATTCCAGCTTTGGAGGTCCGTAAAGCCTCCTCTGAAGAAGCTTATGATCCACCGTGTCACCAAATTCTCAACAAATTTTACGTGCATGTCGTCTATCTATTTCGCAGAATCGAAGTTGGACTCCTCACAACTTCCATACTTCCATCTTCTTCCTGACAATCGTTGGTTTTATTTAGTTTGCTCAAATCTTGAGCAAATCCTGCTACTATTTTTAGAGTCTGCGTCAACTCTCAAACTTCCGATTTGGTAACTTGTTCTTTATCCATTCTGAAAATCTCGGTTTGTTCACTCTTGCTACAAATTATTCTTCCACGCATCCCTTTGTATTATTTCTTGTACTACCTACACCTCGACATTCTCTTGATTGTACTCTCTATCCCCTGAGTTAATCTGTGGGCCTTTATTTTGTATCCCTACACCGCTTGACTGGTTCTCAGATGTAACTATCTTTGGGCCCTTATTTTTCATCCCTATTCCGTTTTGCTTATCGATAACACATGGTGCAGCCTTAGTACCAAGGGAGTTATGTGCTGGTGATGCTATATGTGCTCCTGTACTTTGGTTATAGGGGAGCCCTTGTGCTAACGAAGCTGCATCATTCCGTTTCCTTTCCTCCATTGCTACTATAGATGCTGCAAACTTGTGTCTGAGTTCTGCTAGTTTATCACTTGCTGGTCTTTCCTTTCCATTGCCTTCTATCTCTAAGTCTTCCATTAATGCATCTGCCATAGTAGGCTCTGAGGAAATTTTTTGTGTGGGAGTATCCTCCCCCTCCTTGCCACGCTTTGGAGCTTTGATTGCCCCGTGCATTCACACAAGCATTTGGGGCCTTTTCTTTAAGGCCTATCTCTATCCCTGAATTATTGGATTTAGCCCTCTCTAAGAGGGCATGATCTGTGGCAGAAGCTTCGAATAATGTGGCTGAATTTAAAATTGAAGAGTGGAGATCATAATTTACCTCGTGAGTCCCAAGAGTTGCAGAAGGATTATTGGATGCTTGAGGAAATACTGGCAGAACCCTAGGATCCTCAGACAAGAGGGAAGATTGGTGACTGGCCTCAGAGGCCTTGCCACTTGCTAATTTGCTCCTTATAGATGCCGATTGGGGCTCAGAGCCCCCGTTCTTGAAGATTGGCTGGACATCACTGTCTTCCCCTAACCCTGGAACTGCTCCTAACAGGGGCGATTTCCCTGCATAACTCGGTTTGCCCAGAAAGGGGCCCTGCAGTGCGGGGGTCCTGGTCCCCCGTTGAAGACACCTGGGTCGAACCCAGGCTTGGATGCCGTGGCCGCCAAACCAGACCCTCGAGCCTATTTCTCGCTTCTGCCGAATAGGTTTTGAAGTTTTTCAGCAGTCCATTCTTAGGAGCGCATGGCAATTATCTTATTGTTTCTATGATGTGGCTTTGATATTTCTTAACCTTGGGGTGGCCGATTGTTTGACCAGACTCCGTTTTGGAAGGGTATCTTTTCAGAACACTGGATCTTAGTGAGAGGAGCAGTGCGAACTCCAGAGTTTTCCATTCCTTTCATATCTGTGGAGATTAGATGGTTGTATGACAGGCATTTCTATGGCCAAATTCGACTATGGAAGTCGTTCTCAGCATTCTCTGATACAAAAATAGCTGCCCATATCTGAGATGGCCGAATTTGTGTTGGCCGGTGTTTTATGGCGAGATCTTATAGAAGATTTGGCTCGATGCCTTGCAAATCGGCTAGATGCTGGCATATAAGAACTTGTTCGTTTTAATTTTCTGTTGGCATACACGATTTGTCTGTCATGGCTTATTGTTGCAGGGCCAAAAGGGTTATTGGATAAGCTGGATGCAAGACTTGTAATTACAGATCGAACTGATGCTTCAAATACATGAAAGGCATTGTATCAGGTTTGATCTTTTTTTTCTAGCATTGAACTAGATTCTATATATTTAACAATTCTGGCAGAGTTACTATGTTGTAATGTTTAAAATTACATTAGTAACTTAGGGCAGTGGGAACCATCACTGCAGATGCATTGCTCATCCTTTAGATCCTATGTAGATGCTTTTCTCAAGTTTGGCAAGTTCCGATGTCTCTTTCTATACAACACTGAGCTACATATGGTTTGGATCAGACACCTCTAGCAGTGCTTAAGTGCTTAGCCTTTTGACAATCCTAACAAATTTGGTCCTTGCACGTGTTGTACAGGCTAAGTTAATAAGGTATACAAGTTATTTGTATTGGAAGATCTCTTTGCCTGAGGCCCATTTATTCAGCATGCCATGGCCATCTAGTTTGCAACCATAACTTCTAAATTATTCTGGAGTCCCGCTTTGCATCCTCCCTTTTCTGACCATATCATGCAAGCAGGTTCTCAGCGCTTTAATTTGTTCCTCTTTTTTGTTGCACAACAGATCTTGGCACAGAGATCACGCTTGATAGTTAATGGTTTTATGCTAAGATCGACAGTTCATTTCATGCAGTTGTAGTGCTCATGGGCTGGCCTTATTTGCTGCAATAGGAGCCATGATAATTTGTTCGCATGCCATTTAATGCATTTGATTTTAGCAAACAAGCTGGCCTCTTAACGTATTAATGGCAAACTCAAATTTTGGATTCACTATGGTTCCTTCTTTTTATAGTATGCCTGTTCCTTCTTTCTACCTTCTTTCTACAGTCCGCCTGTTGCATGCAGGTATGCATACTTTCGCAATGTGCATCTTAGGAGTTTAACAGTTTAATTATACTTTGGTTTAAATTGCAATCACTATTCACATTTTGAGTATGAGTATGTATTGAAACTGAAGTTAAACCTCCAACTGCGCAGGAGCAGAGAAAACTGGCTCAGTCAAGAGGCTTTGCTGGAATTTGCAGATTCGACCAGAAAGTCTTAAGCCCGAACGATATAGTAATTTTCAATCCTTATTCCCAATTGTGAGCTCAAGCTGCTCTGCTCTAATTTGCAGGTCAATATCTGATACTAGTTTCAGATGTTGCAATTTGCTTTTAAATATTCGTCCAAATGGTCACACAACAGTGGGATGCACAACATTGGATTTGCAACTCCATTTGGAGTTACAATCTGCACATTTCTGTTACAGCCATCGGCAAACAATAGGCATTCATGTTGTTTCCACGTCCAGCATAACAGTCCCTGGGCCAGCTTTAGCACATACTTGTTATGTCTAGCAATTAATAAGAAAGATGAAATCTTTGGTAAAATGAGAAATTGTTAGGTAGTTGAGTTATGATGTGAAATTGTTAGGTAGTTGAGTTATGATGTGGTGCGATAAATGATGTTATGGCGTTAAGCAAATGAGAAGTAAATCTAGGTATTAGTCGAGAAATTACATTTACGGATCTTAAAAGTTATAGACATTAACAACTGATAAGAGGATACTAGTCTATAAAATACAAAGGGGGGGTTGCAGAAACAGGGAATAGGCTAAAACATTGCATATGGAAACGGGGAACACATTGCATATAGAAACAGAGTACAACTAAAAGAATTTTTTATAGGAGGATATATATCACAAAGGGGGGTTGTTGTCATAGGGTATGAACATTGGTTGTTTTAAAGGGGTACGCACATATGGAATGGGGTACAAATGAAGAAATTACAAACTACAAAATCACAAAAGGGGGATTGCTAAGGGGTATGAATAGTGGTTGCAAGAAATGGGGTATGAATATTGCATAAATGGGGTAGAAATGAAGAAAGTTTTTGAGTAAGGGGATATGAAACTACAAAATCATAGAAGGGGGATTGTTGAGGAAAGGGGTATGAATATTGGTTGCAAGAAATGGGGTACAAATATTGCATATGTCGAAATGGGGTACAAATTAAGAAATTTTTGAGTAAGGGGATATTAAATACAAAATTACAAAGGGGGATTGTTGCTAGAAAAGGATATGAACATTAATTGTAAGAAATGGGGTATGAATATTGCATATGGCAATGGGGGATATAAAAAAAACTTCAAATAAGAGGATACTAGTCTACAAAATCACAAAGGCGGGATTGTGGCCAAATACCCCGTCTCTTCAAATCATTGCTATTCCACGAAAAGGAGGATTTTAAGGGGGTTTTTACGGGGGATTTTAAGGAGGATATGGACATCGTTTTTGATGTGAAAGGAATTTCAATGCCCATATATGTAGAAGTGAATAGCTTTTCGTATTGCATTGCTTTTCGTATTGCATTGCAAAGCTTAAGGTTTTTGTGGAGGGATTTCTCTAATATGTCCGATATGATTTTTGAAAATAGCATTTCCTCCTCCACTTCATTCTAGACCCACTTGGATATTTGAAAGAGGAGGCAAGGAATGGACTGTACAAGAGTATCTTCAGGTATGTACTTGATATGAAGGTTGTCAATGTCCCTGAAATATACCTATTATGATTAAATGTGAAAACTAATTCATGGAACCATAAATGACAATAAAATTTGTCTATTATATGGGGGAAAACGGTTCTCTTATATGTATAGTTATTAGGGTGGGGTCACATGTTCCTGTCAAGAGGGATCCTTTCTTGTCAATGACTAAAATAAGAAGGGTCACATGCCGATTTTTTATAGGGATCTGTCCCTATTGATAGCTTGTTATTCCACCTGCTTCTGCCTCGATGGAAAGGGTTCTCATCGATAGGGATCTTCTGGATCCTGACAAGCAGATAATTTCTAACCTCTTGGCATCTTCATCTTCCATCCAAAATATGAACGTTACCAATGCTCGGAAAGCTTTTCGATACTGGAATGGAGAACCAGTTGCACAGGTGCTCCATCAAAATGCAACAAATATTACAGACTCAAATGATCATCGAGGTTTCCTACCGGTTCATCCACAAATGCAAACAGATAGTATTCCTTTCGTAATTCGTTCTCTAATTGTATCTCAAGCTCATTCTTGATTTTCAAGTAATTCGGCCTGTCTTATACTCCATCCTGAAACAAGAATCATAGGCATTCCTTGTCCACCTCCTAAGTCTTCATGGTTGCCCGGTTCCTCTATCTCTTTGCCTTCTGGTGAAATAGAAACTGAAGAATTTGAATCTGGAGATTTTGTTTACATTACTACCAAGATCCTCATACTCCTCGAACTCCCTCTCAATTTTCTACCGCAACAACTTTCGAGATTCTGCTTGAATAACCTGTGTTAGGTTCTAGTAATCAAGCACGAACCCTTTTTGAAAACAATTCTACACAAAATGATGAAGACGTGCAGTCTCAATAAGAACATGTGCATAATCAAAATAAGAAAGGGAGAGGTAAAAAAAAAGATTGGATGGAATATCAAGTGCTTGCATTGGTGGCAGCAAAGAGAAGAGTGGGATGAAATGATCAATGGAGGTCCACAAAAGAGAAAGCCGGACTGAAAAGGAATGTTGGCATCTAATTGTATTTTATTTAATGAGGTTGGATATAATTGTTCATCTGCTACTTGTACAACTCTGAAGGGCTCTCAGCTGTAACTAGCTCTTCTCAAACTCCTCATGTTGTGCTGGTAGCCTCCTCAACTTCTGATCGAAGGTGAGAGATGGTTGCCATCATCTCCTGCTCAACCCATTGTATGTCCTGTGTTATCGCTCCCATGGTGGTGGATAGGGAGTCTATGCGAGCATGCAGGTCAGTGAACTCCTGGTTGTCATGCTACCTCTCGAAGTGCGCCAAGCGGATATCTTCTATCATCTGCTGTGTGCAAGTCTCTAGTCTTGCGATCTGATGTTTCTCCCCCGCCAGTTACCTTCTAGGCACCTGGGGTATTGAAGACTGTACCTCTGCTTTCAAACATGCAATTCAAGTACTATTACTCTCAATTCTCGCCTCGAGATGTTTCCAAACTTATGTTGATGCCTCGATAATAGTTGGTTATTGCATAAATATTGATTGCATTTATTTCAAGATGTATACCCATAATGTAAAAACTTTAGTGGTGAAAGCCAAACATCTTCAAGGAGGTTGTATAGAAAAAGGCAACTGAGGTTTAGAAGAGTTTGTAGCATTATGCAACTGGATCTTGATTTGACACATCCGTTCCATTCAATTCAGTTCAAGTAGAAATGCTATGCTTGTGTAGGTGCATTTCTATCTCCTATTTATCTGCTATGGAGTGTACAAGACACATTTTTTCTGTTCTCTTATTGCCAATGCCCTTGAACATGTGTTTGCTCTTGTGTGTGCATTGCCATCGCCAAAAATCTAGTTGCTAAGCCTTTCACAATATATATGAAGCAGTCTAGTTTTTTGTGATTATAATACTATTCGTATTGTGGATAAATTTGGGGTTGACACGTATACTTTTTCTCCATAATTTTGTTTCTTATATTTTATGCTACCCGTGATTGGAACAGGGGTGCTTGGAACCAAATGTGCCCAGAAGGTCAAAATAGAGTAGCAACCGCAACGATGAGCAAAAGGAGAGGCAGATTTAAACACTATAAGCGTGTTTCACATTGGCGTAATTGAGCAAATTTGTTGCTGGAAAAAAGGCAGAGGTAGAATAGAGAGCAACAAAGAAGATTTTTTTGGCATTTTTCCAGGTGATTTGATCATGATTTAGAAGAGGCGTGATTTAGAAAACTCAATTTGTCGAGAACCCATATATCTGATATCGTGGATGCATGTTGCAAGGCTGTTAGAAGGGTGGGATACAAAAAATAGAGTAGTGCTTTTTTTTTGGGGGTTATGAATAGCAGACCTAGAGCTATTGCATAGTCCATGAAGAAGAGCACAGATGTGTGCTTTTGGCCTCCTTGTTGCTCCATCTTCTTCCTTTCATTGCCAAGCAAGTTGAAGCAACAACCCCCTTTGCGCTAACATGTTTGAACTTTGAGCCATAAGCTTTCAACTGGATAACCTCTTTCTGACAAGTCTTATGAGCATAGGATTATAAGAAAAATAGAGTTTTCCACTGGAAAAATTTTGCTACGACTGTGCTTAGGATCCTATGATGGTAATTAAACCTCTAACTATAGAAAGAAAGGAAGAATGAATGATTTTTATCGTCCACGGAGACCAATCGACCTATGAGACCCAATGAAGGAGCGCAGCAAACTTATTACTGTCTGTGTTAAAAAACCCTAGCCCCGAAAGTTTTTCAAGGGAAAAATCGTGGCAGTAATAAGAATGCTGTCAAACTGTACATGTACCTATCATTATGAAATATGTGTATATATACATGTTACGTGTGTGCTCGAGGACATAACTGATCTCGCATATCTATGACCTCCTGAAGGTATGATCCCAGCATCTGTATGGAAGTTGTGCTCAATGTCACATGTAGCGGCTGGCTATGCCTGACCAACTCAGCATAATGCATCCAGATTTGATCATATGATGGGCAGCTTTGAAGGGTATGATATTCATCCTCAATGACTCTTGGCAGCATTGACAAAGCCTATTCTGACGCGGCTCACCAATCCATTTGCTCGTCTTAATTCGAAGATGGTGTGCCCCTGTGCAAATGGAGACAATGAGTCTGCACCTTTTCATAGGCAAATGGGTACGCAGGTAGCATTGCGGGCCCCGTTCCAATGTGGGATTTACGTGGAGCTGGTAGTGTGTTGTCTTGACCTGTTCAAAAGCACTGGCATCCCAGATCTTGCTGAGGAAGCAAGCGTCAAGATATTGCCTCAAGCTATAGTTATCTGCCTCTGTTTGCACATATATGCACCTGTGCTCCTGCACATTCCATCTAGCCAACCATTGAGCTCTCTTTTTCCTCCAGCAAGCCTTAAGGCGTTGCGGCCCCATTGCCATGATATAAGCTAGGTTAGGGAGACGAGCATCATCCAGATTGACTACCTTCTGAAAATAGACAATGTGGCGATCAAGGGTCGCCCTCTGGAGAGGTAACAAAACCGTCTCCTGCAACCGAATTTGATATGGGACTGTGGACTTCACCCCCAGTGATCGTACCAAAAAGGTTTTCTGCACCTGCTCCAAGTCATTCTAGGTAGCGAGGGACACTACTCGGCCCCATACTTCAATCTTATATAAAAGGACAGGCTCCACTAAGACCTTGAACAAGTGCGACTGATGGCCCAATCATACAGTTCCCCTCTGTGACTATTGTTCAACATTGCATATAGTGCCTTCCAGCCCGCCATCACTTGTAGGTGTATGGATGTGTCCCAGTGACATAGTATAAGGAAACTCCAGTGTCAAATATTTGTATATGGGTGCCACTTCCATAATTGTGAGGACCTCGTGGCCTTTCCAAAAGATGGATGTAAACCTAAGCAAAATTGAAAAATAAAAAACAAATTACAAAAACTCTGAGTTTAACTATGGCAGTATGAGGCCTAGCATAGGTTATGGATCTTCAACACTTTCTATTTGTTCTAAGTGAAACACAGTATGTTCTTTCAGTATGAGCTTCATTCGGCTGAAATTACTATATCACTAATTTATTCAGAAGTCTTGGATGCAATTCTACATAACAATAAGAAACTTTGGCAATTAAATAACTTTGTAAACATGAATTTGTTGCATGTATTTTTCAAATTAGCATCTTTGCTCAGTCGGGATGTTTTGTTTGAAACAAGTGGTTTGTGAGTGCCCAAACCATCTAAAGCAAATGATGGAAAATTAATGATGTTCACAATAAACCATTGTGTTGAACAAACACGTGTGTTCGAACGATCTTCACATAAAATCTTCATGCTTTAAGGAGTAGGTTTTTGCTGATTTTGAAGAATATGTAGCAAAATAACAGGGGGTTCCAGATTTGGTATGGATGTAAAAAATAACAATTTGAAACTATAGACTATATATCCCTAAAATAATTGAATGGGTTGTTATAAAAAAAAATATAGATTCAAGATTAAAAAAAAATCACATTAGCTCATTCAGTATATTGGTTAAAGTACTCTTATTAGGACATTGAATTATTTTGGTAGAGGTTCGAACCCCTACGTTCGAGCCTCTACATGTGCGTTCAAATGATCTGCACATAAAATCATACACAAACCATTACATTACACACCTTAAAATTAAATTCCCCCTTAAATCCCCTTTTTGTTTGGGTGCATATTCACACGGGGGGTGACTCCGGGCAACGAGAGCTGTTGGATAGGTATATTCACCCCTTATTCCTTAATCTACACCGTACTATAAGATTTGAGGTAATATACTATATGGTGTTGATTTTGTACGTGCAAAACATAATAATAGGGGCTCTCACTGCCCTACGTCACCCCTTGTGTGAATATGCACCCAAACAAAATGGGGTTTAAGGGGAAATTTAATTTTAAAGTGTGTAATATAATAGTTTGTGTTATAGATAAAAAAAGTTTGCCCCTTCGGGGCCAAAAACAAACAACATTACATTACACTTGGATGAGTTGATATTATGTTGTGTGATTAATAAAATGTCGGATGTAAAATATGTAGCAATATCTAGCATTATAACAAATAAAATCAAATACTAATATGAAGCATAAGTAACAAACTATAATATTATACCATAATGTAATTTTATTAAATATGCTTTAAGAACATATTATTTATGAATTTATTTAGTCATTGGAGATAGTAAAAGTAGTATATCAATTTACAAGCATTCAATATGGATAGCGACTTAAGATGCGATACACATCTTCGTTGATTTGCCTATCAAACAACCCGCAGAGGGCAGTTAGCCTGTTTATTTGCGCAGGTAATTGCCTCCGCTGGTCTATGTCCAAACGGATGTGCGCATCAAGAATGAAGTTCTCAATTGAGCTCAGTGCGTTACGGATTTGTTGCATAGACAACTGCATGTCATTGATATATCCAACTAACCACAGTGTCATAATGTCAATAGGGTCTTCACCATGTGGAGGTGGTGGTTCTGCTGATGGCGGAGGAACTAACTGAACTTGAACTTGAACTGTTGGGCTTTCTGGTACTATGATAATTTCTGGCTCCACATTATTGTTTACTTTAGGAATGACGAGGATGTCACGTGGAGGTGATTCATTGGGGGCTTCTATAACCTGCATGTTAACAAAATAAATTGATGAGATTGAGCAAATAAAAACGTAATGAAATAATATGTTATTATACTAGATATTAAACTAGATGACAATTACTATAGTGTTCTATTCAATACCAGTAAGTGTCACTCTGCTGCAAAAGATGAATTCCAGTTGGTGAGGATAATTTCGTTATCACCCAAATCTCCAACTACAATTGTATTTTGGAGTCTGTCTGCAACATGTGCTTCAATGATTTCGTCCAGATCTTCGTTGACAGGCTGGTGCTCGTCAAAGTACCTTGGGGGATTAGCAAATGGATTACTGCTATGGGCTCTTGACGGGCGTGCTGGATCATTAGTCGGTGGCCCATAAAGAACTAACGATACTTTCTCACGGGTTGCTTGGAATGGGTTCATCATTAGATCATATGCAGCTTCAACTTTTCTTTGGCCTACGTTTTGGCCGTTAGTAGGTATAGCCCATTGTGTGCTGAGATAGAACTTTCCTGTTTTGATCATCTCTGTGATTGTGAACGTCAGTGGTGGCTTATGACGATTGGCCATGCGATAATTCGCAAAGTGACGGACTTTGATGAGTAAGTTTTTAGGATCTAGACAAACCTCATCTTTGATTTCTCCTGCTCCATACAAAACGCATATTTTTCTTTCCCTCTCATCAATTCTGCTGATGAGACATTATGCATGCGCAGACTGAAAATGAAGCTTTCCAAAGTCCTTCATGCAATAACCTAGCATACCTTCAAAGCAATGCAGCTTTGTGTCCTTCAGCGTCCTGTACATTATTTTGGCTCCAGCTAGCTTTGTGGTGTTCCATCTCATAGCTGCTTTGAGTAATGCTGAGCACCCCTGACTCCTACTGTTTTGAGTCTGGCTGTGGCTTGGCAGTGCAAATGATCTAGATTTGATCCACGCTCTATTGCAACTAATCCTGCATGACAATGCTCAAAAAAAGAACTCTAGGATATTATCTATCAATTTTGGATCGACATTTGTGCCCCCAATTCCTATTGTTATGGATACATCTCCACCAACTTGCCCTTTAGTTTTGTGTTGTTGCTTATTCTTCCCTTGCTTCTTTGTTCTTTTTCTTTTTTTTTTTTTAGCACACCAGCCCTACCGGGCCTACAGCCTTTCCTCAAATTCTAGCCTATCCACGTGTAATTTCCATGTCATCAAAATCTGATGTGGCTTATTTTGCACCATCGGATCTGTGCTTTCGCAAATCTAAGGCCAGGGAAATTAGAAAATCGGAAAAAAATTGGATACGGAGATGGAAAGGGTCAAAGGAATAACTTCTTCTTGCACCGGGCTTGTGCTATTGACTTCTTTTGTTGTGCCCTCCATCGAACTTTGTGAATAGGTCGCGCTGTTGCCGTCGTCCCCCAGCCTCCTTTCGCTTCTGTTGGTGGTATTCCTTCCTGTTTGGCTGCGGTATCTGCCCACAGAGTCTCTAAAGTTCTACACGAATCCTGCATGCTTGTTCATAATGGGGACTTCATTCTATTCCGGCCATGGATTTGACTGAAAATCTTTACACTGACGCAGAATAAATATTCCAAGCAGACTCCGAGTAGTTGAAATATTCCGTTTCTCCTTGGCAGTTTTGCAAATCGTAAAGCTTTTTCAGAAGGTAAGTACATTCCAATACATTATCCATATTGGACTCGGATGAGATAGATTTTTGGAAACCTTCTGATAGACATGCATGGCAAATCCATCCAAATAGAAGGGCAGCATGCAAATGCAATATAGGCATCTGGGCAAAACCGGCTTCAAGGTTAGTGCCCTTGGCTATGGATCATGGGTCAGTTTTGGAAATCAGTTGGACTTCAAAGATGCAAAGGCCCTCCTTACCCGATGCAGAGAAGTAGGCTTTAATTTTTTTGAGTAACGCAGAGGTCTATGCAAATGGCCGTGCAGAAGAAATCACGGGCCATTGTTTTAAAGAGATAGGTTGGAAAAGATCAGACTTTGTTACTTATTACCACCAAAATTTTCTGGGGTGGTCCTGGTCCTAATGACAAGGGCTTGTCTAGAAAACATATTATTGAAGGCACAAAAGCTTCTCTGAAAGAGTTGGATATGGATTATGTGGATATATTGTTTGCCCACAGGCTTGATATTTGAAGTGCTCGGCCGGAAGTCTTCTAAGGAAACGAGGGTAAAATGATTTGTTGTTTAGACGAAGAAACCCCATTTCTTCCCACTTTGTCGTTCACTGCCATAGCCAACTCCAGCACCTCCTTCTTTCAATAGCGCACATTCAATATCCATAATCTTTAACTTAATAATTTGCACCAATCTCCGCCCTAGCTTTTCCCAAATCTTTTCTCGTTTCCCGCAGTTTTTGCAGCATTTTTCAGAATTGAAACCATATCTGGCTGTGGATGCTCGCCTCTGGAGTAAAAAAGATCGGCATCAAGCGAAGATTTTGTGATTCTTCTGACATCGATCAGAGAATGCTTTTCCAGAAGCTGAACGAATGAAAATGCTTGCGTGAGCACCAGCTCTTCCAAACTAAGGGGACAAGATGCTCTGTCTATAGGCGAGTGCTAAATCATTGCATAAACGTAATAATTGTCGCATGTTCATGGGATTGACTCTGTTCTTTTCTTATTGCAGGAGTTGCTCAAATGCACATGGCACTCTGATTGTGAGCTGAAGCCTTGCGCATAGAAGCCTGATCACCCTCTGGTTAGCCTAGCGTTGAATATCTCATGCATAGTTAGTATTCAGTTCATTCACTAGCCCATCTACCTTATGTATATCAGTCCATTTTTGCATACAGCATATTCAGATAGCATCAGTTTAAGTGAGGCTGAATAGTTGAGTTGATTAACATTCATTTTTTCTCTAGCCAGTATGAAATTTTTTAATTTGTTAACATGATCTTGCATGTCTTAGATCAATGACATCTGTCCTTCAATGGTAACCATCTCCTGGCTAACCTAGCCTTCCAATCCAAAATCTACAATAATATAAATGCAGTGCAAGGCTTTAAAGTGATTTTCGAAAACAACTCTCCAGGCCTGATGATTAGTGCCATCTAAGATAGAAAATTGATGCAAGAACTCAGTCAAAAAATTAATAGATCTAAGTGAGTCTTCTATCGAAGATTGTAGCAAGATGATGTAAAGTTCGAATTAATTTAAGCTCTGAGGCTAATGATTTTTGGCTTTCTTAACTTCCTTGGACAGCAATTCGATCATTTCATGCCTTGCAAATTACACCAAGACTTGATGTAAAACAGCCCCAAATATTGCAAGATCCTGCGATCTGATATGTGAAATAAAAACCAGGCATCTCTCTGAAACTCCACTATAAACTACTGGCTTACAGAATTTGGACCCTACATTCACTCCCTCAAAGTAATAAAGAATATAGTTCTTTCAAAATATGTACCAGCAGAAGGCTTTGGATTCGATACTCTGCTGGTCTCTTGTATTCTTATCTTCTTTTTAAATAAATCACAGCACATCATTCAGTTATTCACTCTCTCACGGTACCAGAGTCATTAAATGAGCGTTGTTTTGTGGTTAGCAATGTATATGTATTGTACATGCATTAAATCGCTATGACTATAACATGTTATATCAGTACATCTGAAGAAATGAAGCAGAAAATTTGAATTGGATCAGTTGTTTGAAGCTATCATGTCTTCTCAATAGTCCGTCTTATTAGGTTGAAGAAATTGGAGTATACTCTCTCTAATGTACTGGTAGGTCTTTAATAATTTATTAGTTAGAGATCTATATCCTGGTCTGCATTAATTGCATGATATGTTGAAAACGGATGAGATCTTTAAACACTGGAATGCTTTGAGCAGGTAAATTTGATGGAATATCCCCGGATATAGTGACCTTTATGTGCAGCCTGATCTCTCTTTGCAGGCAAATGGTAGATTTAAATGATTAAACCCTAACATCTAGTTAGAAAGTATAAGATAGATCTTGTCTCAAACCATCATCTAATAACAAACAGAATTTTTGTCGTATCTGTGGCTTGATGTAATCAAGCTTTATTTTGAAATACCCAAGCACCAAGTCCTAATGGACAGGATATTTTCCGTTGAAGAGAGGACATACTAAGCCATCACTTTTGCCGGCACTATGAAAAACGTCCTTGAATTACACAAGCATATGTTCTGTTCCAGTATTTCTTGTTCCACGAAAGACATTGAGCATGAGGTTCAAAAGCTTTGTATGACAATTGCAGAAGTGCAACCAGCTGCCTTTGGCAGAAGGAAGCTTTAAGCTAAGTCTACTTAGGAGGTAATTGAATTTCCAATGGTTACACTCAAATAGGTTGTTTCAAAGTTTAGCACTGAATGGTTAAATCATGACTGTCATTCTAGCAAATAATCTATGGATCATAGAGTCCTGCAAGACCTTCAGTTGCAAATGTCATGTAGAGAATTTGTATCAAACATGAAAAAATCGGATCTGGAAAGCACAATCTTCTTTTAAATAAGGAAGTAGCATGACATCTTTAAAATAATGCAGCCAGTGCTGGTATTGAAATTATTGCTAGAGTATAGCATTATAACACCTAAGGAGGCCATATTTCTAGTTCATGGTTTGGATTCAAATCCCAGAGCTTAGAACAAATGGAACAAAATTTAGTCTACTCCTTCCTCTCCCACTATCCTTCTATTAAATATATAAGCATGCATGGAAAATGGACATGTAAACCCGCTGCAAGAAACTGCATAGCTTAACAGTTTCAACCATGGGTTTACACAATTACCTACATGAGAAAGCTCTTTAAGATCACTTCAACAAGGTCAACACCTCATTTCTAAGCATGCCCTAGTTGCCAATGTCTGAGCAAACTTCCAGTTTGTCTGTGATCCAAGACTCATCTTCACCAAGCAATTTTCATCTTCATCATCATGCTGAGTGAAGGGATACGTGAGACATTAACTTTTAACGGATTCCCAACTTCATCTTGAAACCTCCAATATCCACTCCCACCTCTTTCAATCTATACCAGCTTTTCTTTTACTATCAAGTCCATGTAAACTGTTTGGCATTTAATTGCATAGCAAAATAAGACTCAACAATTTAATTAAGATACCTTCTTATGAGCCAGTCCTCATTGGATTTCGCACTTTCACTCTCTTTTTGTTACAATCTGCCAGGTGAATTTGCATTCCAGGTTGATTTGACCTTATTTGGATGTGTGGAGATGTTGAAATTGTCATGAGTCAAAATGTAATGCGGCAGGTTTCCAATCTTTGTTTTATCAGTCTTGATCCTATTTCCTCTTCTTTGTATATTGCCTAACCTTAATCATTTTATGGAAGGGATGTTGCTGCCGGTGGTACTATCTGCAGTATGAAAGAGTTTTGCCCTTTCAGAAACGTGTTTCATTTCCATGAGATCTGTGATATATCTGCAGTGAAAAATGATTATGATGTTCTTCTCACATGAATATTTTTTTAGGGTGGAGCGAGATACGGGAGAGATGAACGTTAAGCGCTCTGTTTGGCGCCTCGGCAAATCCCAGGCTCGATGGATGAGGCCTTCCTGGAGGTCGCTCTCCGTGGCCCGGATTCCCTTTGGACATCCCTTCCTCGATTATGATGTGACAAATACCGCTATTGATAATCTAATCATTCAGTCGTACAATTCTAGGACTAGAATAGGATTTAGTAGAACAGCTATAGGCAGTCATTTTCTTAGCATTTTGGGGTTTGACAGAGTAGGATCCTTAAGAATTATGGTCCATAACTCGGGCTACCTCGCCCTAGGCAGATTCAACCGTAATCTTTTTCAAATCTCCGTTCTTGAGAGATTTGGAATTGAACCTATTCTCCATTGGGCAAGTTTCTTTGATCTCCGGCCAGCTTGGTTCTTTAGTGATTTACAGATTCTTGTTTGGAGATACGCAGGCGAAAACTGAATATGGCAAGCAAAACTGTGAAAATTGGCTCGAATCAACCCAAGAGCCAAATGGACAAGGAAAAAGCTCTCCGCATGATTGAAGACGATGAATGGAATAACATTTTCTGGCTTGACAGCAAGAATGACAAGGTTTGGGGGAAGATGAAATCCATGTATATCACCTTTGCTCTAATTCAAGATCAACAGAGAGCAGCGGCGGTTTGCATGGAGGTTCTCGGTGACGGTGTTATATGCGAAACCCTGAGTAAAATGGAAGCTGTGGAAAAAGATTATGCCGCCGAGGGCTAACGATAGGGATTGGGCCTGAATATGTTCGAAGCCCGTGAAATGGACGTAAACTTATGTAAAAGGATAATGGTGAAACAAGGGCACCGCCGATTGTTGCAGCCCTCAAGAATAATATCTTCCGTAAATCCATGGACGAAGTTGCTCACCGCAAAAGCTATTCTTTTCGACCTTGAAAACCTTAACCGAACTCTAAGGCTTCCATAAAACTCATTAAAAGATGGGAAGAGGCCGATGACAGCGCCATTGAGCACCACCGAAAAGCAGGCTCTCAACAAACTCCCCTGGTTCCTCGACCGATCCTTAAAGATGTCTCACAAGAATATGGTATTTATCGACAAGACTCAAAAAGGACACCGGGTGCATGCAAGATCGTGGATTCTAATGGCTATTTCAACCCACTTGAGACAAATCAAGACCGCAAAGAACCGCGGGACTTACACAACTCGCATGAACAGATCAAGCATTCTCACCAAGATCGAAAGTCTCAGAACCGATTCCTCGCCATTGGCAAAAGCGACAAAGCAAAAGGTCCAATTCTTCCCTCATATAAGAATGCTTTGCTTAATATTGATTCTTGTGCTAACTCGACCGACAAACCTAAAGTTAATTTGGATTCCTAGGATGGGTCCTATGACACAACCAAGTGGCCAAGTGGTGTTCTCATTGAGCTTTGTAAAACATTGAGTACAAATGGATCCCTCACTAGGAATAGATAAATTTGGAAATATGAACTTTAAATGTTCAAACTAGACAATCATCGAGAGCATGATGATGAAACCGAAGAATACAATATAAAAAATGGTATAATCTCGCCACTTGGTCGATGCAAAGGTGAGAAGACCCAAGGATCGCCCCTCATCGAAGAAGAACCACGCCTTCTTAGGTTTTTGAGGAAACCCAAGCAAATAGTTGAAGCACGACCCCACGCACTATGGCAAGCACAAAGCCTTAAACAATCCCGCGTAATCAAGGCTGAAAGAAAAAATAATCCGGCTAATGAGTTAGATGCCATAGGCAAGAAGACCTCGAGGCTCCGTGGCCACGCCGAAAAGAAACAACAAATTTAAACCAATCGGAACCGGCCCGCTGAATGACCATCGCAAAACAACCGATTAGTGCTGCCTCGAGGCTACAAATACCACGCCGAGAAAAAAAATAAATATGATCTCGGAGGCAACAACGCCACGCCGAGAGAAAACATGATAAGTATGCAAACGGACCAACAAGAACTGGAGCAACTTCAACAATGGAACGGAATAATGTAGACTGAAAAAACGGACCTGACCTCTTGCCAGAGAATCGAGGGAGGGAGGGTGAGGGAAACTGGTAGGGCAGAGAAGAAGGAGAAACTAGCTCAAGAGAACGCCGATGAATGAAAATAGGAGAAGAGGCAGAATAAATAGAAGATGTGAGATGAGGGCGCCCATCCAGAATGTCGGGTTCTATTGCTATCGCAATAGAACCGTGGCATTCCTAGGATGGGTCCTATGACACAACCAAGTGGCCGATAGAAGAGGAATCTACCCTAAGAGCATAATACAAACTAGGCTAACAGGAGGAAAAAAGACGAAACAAATGAAGTGAAGAAATGGAAAATAGGATGGCTAGAAAACAAGATCAGAGTGTGATATAACAGAGATCAAAGGGGCAAAAAGGAAACAAGATAACAGAGCAACGAGACAAATGGACAGAAGGAGCAAGTAAGAAGTACTGGAGTATCGAAGAAAATGACTTGTTGAGAGCAAGGAGCAACCAAGGCAACCGGAGTAAATGGAAGGAGAAGAAGAAACCAAGAAAATAGAGAAAACGGGAATAAAGAGATGATAGAGATGATGGAGCAATGAAGTAGAATGAGCAAGTAATGCCGGAATCCAGATAATGGGATGAGCAAAAAGGACACAATGGAACAACGCAGTGAGAGATAAAAAGGGGCATCAACAAAGAACGCAATAGAACAATGCAATGAGAGATAGAAAGGGACATCAACAAAGGACACAAACCAAAGGGGGTTTAAGGGGGATTTTAATTTAAATGTGTTGGACCCAATGGTTGTGTTAATTAATGTCAATGGTAGTTATGTGTTGGTTGTTATGTGTTGGGGGATTTAATTTTTATATGTTGGATGTTAATGGTTTGTGTTGCAAAAAAAAAATTTTGGCCCCTTCGGGGCCTTAGGGATGCCCCCCCCAATGTGACAAAAATTTTAGAATTCGAACCAGAAAAAAACTAGAATTCATTTAAGGCTTTCATCACCTGTAGCTTTTGAATTTCATCACAATAAAAAAGTAAAAGTTACCATAAAAATAGAGCGGATTGATCCCATTATTCTGAAAGTCATAAAGTTTGCAACACCCATACACAAACATTTTTCAACTGGAATTTAACAGCAGCCTTTGGCCTCCATGGATTCTTGTGGTGAGAAACCAAAGTGGGAAACTTTTCTGCTTGTTAGCACAAGGATCTAGAAGCCTTGAATTTGCTTAATAACCGCCAAAAATCTAAAAATGCATGGTAATTTTTGCAACCTTCATTCTAATGAGCCATAAAACAATATCCAATAACCCTCAAAATCTAAAAATGCATGGTAATTTTTGCAACCTTCATTCTAATGAGCCATAAAACAATATCCAATAGCTTAATCCCAGATTAATCAATGGTAGGATGTGAAAGCCTACCAAACCCGGCCGAAAAATTGTTGTTTTAGCATAGATAACTTAACCAAACATATCCATATCATATACCATCAAAAGATCTCCGACAGAGCTTTCCAACGAATAAAAATCATCTCAAACAGAGCTCGATCAAAAGTTATGATAAGAAATGTGTTGCCGCATGAAAACCGCACTACATGCGCCCTTCAAGCCCTTCATGTGCCCATTATGCACCACACACACAAAAAGAGGGCTTTTGTTGTGAGCCATTGGTTGTTGACCATTATGCACCACACGCACAAAAAGAGAGCTTTTGTTGTGAGCCATTAGTTGTTGACCATTATGCACCACACACACAAAAAAGGGGCTTTTGTTGTGAGCCATTGGTTGTTGACCATTGGAAAAAAAAAAAGGCTAAAATCAATGGCTCAGAAATGGTGCACTCTAGTTGTACGCATTAGTACATCCATTTGAATACATCACGAAATCATAGGAAAACCTTAGTGAAAAGCGTACAAAAACACAAAGAAAACCCCCTGTTATTATGCTACATATTAAATACTACACGAACACAGATATTATAAAGCCAAATTAGCCTTCCTAGCAAATAGAAGAGAGCAAGAAGGCAAAGAAACCAAAGAAGGAACCATGCAATAAAAGGAGTAAAAAGGTCAACAAAGTTAAACAGGACAACAAGCCAAAGGAACTTTATGAAGGAAAGAATGTAAACATGGTCAAAAGGAGAAATGATATTAAATGGCATTATTGAGCTAAGAAGAAGCGTAAAGCAACTAGAGCGCAACAAACCCACAAAGGAGTAAGTTGGAAATAATAGAATAGTCAGAGCAAAGAAGTGAAGTGGAGAACTGGGTCTATCAACATCAAAACTAAAAAATGATGAATTGATACTGAAGGGACAACTGAGGTAACCATGATAGAAGGAGAAAGGGGAGACAAGAGCCAATGGAATGAAATGGAAAAATGAACATGGCAGAAGTTGATCGAGAAAATGGCCAAACAACCGCGCATCGGTATCATGCCGAAAGAGAACCACAGGTAAGCACCACTGGAACGCATGAAGAAACGGGATAGAGAAAATGCTAGAGGAAGCATAGACTAGATCAGAAAAATGCATGAGGATATCAAACAACCATATCGCTAAACCAATATACCTACTATGAACATAGGTAACATCATATCATAGTGAAGTACAAAATGCCCATCAACATCCCAACCAAAAAGAAACGAATTCAATCACCATAGTAGATTGGGGACCAACGAGGAAAACAGTTGCATAAGGGACAAGACCAAGCCAATGTTAGCATAAAGATCTGCCAATTGTATCAAGAAGGAACTACATCACAGAAATGCAAAATAGAAAACAAGCAAACTAACTATTATGGGACAAAAATTGATCTAATGGAAGCAAAGCAGAGGAAAGAACAATGATGTGCAAAGAATTAACAAAGAAGGAACATGAGAAGGATGGGTTAACCAAGACAGAAGGAACAAGCACAAATTAGCAGACCAACGGAGCAACTAGACCCAATAGGATATAGGAACTAAAGATACAAATGAACCAAATAAGAAGCACAAGGATACAACTGAGGGGCGCCTAAGGTGGAACAACATGGAGCAGGGGAGCACATAAGCAAGTGGCTAGAAGAAAAGATGAGGTAATGGTAATGAAAATGAAGAGACCAAAGGAAAAACTTGAACTGGACCAGTATAGACGAAGCAATGACGACAAAGGAGCTGATATGGCCCGGAACTATGGTGCCCTCAGACTGAGAGAAAGAAGTAAGCAAGAGGGAAACAAATGGAATAATAACGGGCAAAGGTACGATGCAAGAGAAAATGGCAAGACTAAAGCAAAAGGAGCAAAGAAGAAAATGAAAAATCGGGACAAATCATTTCAATGAGATCAATGGCATAGTCAAAAATACTATTAACCCAGCAAAATTCAAGGAACACATGGAAACGCTAAGAATGGATCATAACCAGCCATATGTGACGCCCTTTTAGTGACAAAACTAAGAACCTACCACAACACCACAATCAGAGAGCAATAAAAACTGGACACCATGACCAAAGATAATAAATGGGTTAAGTGGGCAACACGAACTGCCATCAAGTTATGGCATGTCAAGATTAAGAAAATAAGAACCAATAATAGGGATAAAGCAAAGAAATGGAAGTTACGAGGCAAACAAAATCGTGCAAGCATAGCATAAACAAAGATGCGATCTGAGGAAGGAGCGAAGCAATTTCGGAAAACCAACCCAGAGCATGATATTGAAACTGTTGCAGAGGGCCAGATAAGAGGAGATCAGAGAGAGCAGAAGACGCTTACAGGGGAAAAAGAAGGAATAGGAAAGACTGAAAAACCATGAAACCGTCGGATGCGTGAACCCGAACTCAAGGATACGCTTTCAAACAAAAACAAAAAAGCAAAGAAAGAAAACCTTAAGACAAGTCATGGCAAAACTCTATTCCTGTACGCTGGAGCAGAACAGCTACCACTGATGCACGAAGTCTGCAAAACAAAACCAATAAGAGAAAATACTGTAAATAACGAGATTCACACCTTGTAAGGAAAGGGTTCCGGGAGCATGGGGTGCTTGATGCAAATCGGGCAGCTTGTGGAAATCCGAGTTTGTAGAGCTGGTGTGCTTTGAAGCAGTCATGTCGCCTCAGAAACATCCGAATCGCTTGTGGCCGAGATGGAGTGAGTGGCGGCTGCTTGTAGAAAATACTGAATCTCTTGTGGCTAGAGGTGGAGCATGGAAACTGGTTTGGACAGGCAGCCACCCACAAAGAACCCTAGAAACTGGTAGGGCAGAGAAGAAGGAGAAACTAGCTCAAGAGAACGCCGATGAATGAAAATAGGAGAAGAGGCAGAATAAATAGAAGATGTGAGATGAGGCGTCCCCATCCAAGGAATGTCGGTTCTATTGCTATCGCAATAGAACCATGGCATTATATTGATCTTTCGGGTGTTCAAGATTCCACGGCAGTGAACTTATACTCTGACAGGGGGTTGCTTATCCATTTTCCTTTAAAATGTCCCTCTATTGGAGAAATCAAGTTTTGGATCACCAAAACTCATAGAATCCCCATCTGCTCCCTGCTCAAGATTGATAACAATTAACGCTTCGATTCTCTCAGGGGATAATTTTAGTGTTACCTACCTGCTAAAAAGGAAATTGGGCAAAATTAGCAACAACGAGTTTTACATCATGAGATGGAGCCCATTGTTTACCCCAGGTAATTAACTCTAATCATATATCTACCTCCACCTGGATAACATTTCCTAATCTGCCTCCTGCCCTTTGGATCCTTACCCATCTGAAGGCCATATCAAGCAATTTGGGGGATATTATATCT
Source organism: Isoetes taiwanensis (assembly GCA_021234155.1). Classification (NCBI taxonomy): domain Eukaryota; kingdom Viridiplantae; phylum Streptophyta; class Lycopodiopsida; order Isoetales; family Isoetaceae; genus Isoetes; species Isoetes taiwanensis. The sequence goes on along the minus strand of JAJEKV010000002.1, from coordinate 20,168,760 downwards.
ATAAACATCCCCCAAACAAATTTCCCTTCTGTCTGTATTTCTAAAGAGATTGACTCCAGATGGCTTAAAAATGTTAAAATTAAGATCTCAGAAGGCAGAACTCTGGATTTGGAGGTTGTGTATTCTAAAATCCCCACCCACAAGGTGCTTGAAGAAGCTACTCCCATCTGGGATAAAGGCACACCCGTGAAGCCCCCTCTTATTATTAGGCAGGAATGGCACCCCAAAAAAACGGATGCTTATGCTCTGGCTCAAAACGATGCTTGTGCTCGGGCTCAAAACGACTGTAAAACCATAACTCAGAGGGACCCTGACGAGAATCAAACGGATTTCACTCTCAAAAGTGATTCTCTCTTCATGGACAACAACTGGAATTTTTTACTCAAGAATGTCAATTTGGAAGTCAAATTTAAAACAGGTATTGTGACCCTCTCCTTCCCTCTTAAGGAAGAAAATTCTGAGGGGGAGTCTGAGAACTATAACTCGGAAAATGATTTCATTCATTCTTACAATGAGGAAGGATGGAAGCAAATTACTTCAAGAAGGAGGGGCAGGGGACAGAAGAAAACTTATCTTGGACCTCTGAGAGTCAGCCCCAGGAATTCAGCCATCCAATCTAGGATGGCCAAAGGTAGGTACAAATATTAATGTCTGGTTCCCTTAAGATCATTACCTGGAACCTCCAGGGTATAAATAATATTATCAAAAGGGAGCGTCTAAAGGTCTGTATCTCCACCCTTAACCCTGATATTGTGCTGATCCAGGAACATTATGATCCTAACCACAACGAGATTATTTCTAGATCTTTTCCTCCCAATTTTAAAGTTTGGTCTATCAGTGCTAATGATTCGTCTGCAGATATAGCTATTGTGTGGAATCTAAGAATCAATCTGGAGGTAAATCACATGATTAATGATAATTATGGTAGGTGGCAGATTCTGGTAGGTAATCTAGGTTCTGATACTATAGCCATCACTAATGTGTATTCTTACCATAATCCCTCTGAGAGGATTATGGTGTGGAATAAAATCAATCAGAGTCTGGCCATTATAGATGTTGATGATCTCATCCTGGCTGGTGACTTTAATATGGTTACAGATAGCTACATGAAAAATAAGAGCTTTAAAGCTCTCTTGCCTCAGGAATTGTGTGCTTGGACCAAGCTTCTTGCTGATCATAATCTTAGAATTGCCAGAACCAAACCTAATTCCTTTAGCTGGTCTGATCACAGGGCTGATCCTATTTGTTGCCTTCATGACCGTTTCTACCTTAGTGAGAACTTGTGGACTACTGGTAGCAGGGTGGATAATTTAACAGGTTACACTCTCTCCGACCACTATCCTCAGCAAATTTGTCTGTCTGATTGGCAAGAACAATCAAGGTAGTAGAAAATCCTTCTTCAAGCTTAATGTTAATCTTCTGGACCATGAGGATTTTCTTGATAAGCTCCAGAACATTATTAACTGTCACCCCAAGCCAGCTGGAGATACAGGTTGGATGTGGTGGTGGATAAACTTGGCCAAGCACATTAAGAGCTGGTTAAAATGCTGGATTCATTACCAGAAGCATGCTAATCTCTCTCAATTAAGACAAAGTCTCAGTACTGCCCCTGTTGACATGCAAGATGACATCAAAATTCAGATTGAGAAGGAGGAAATTAGCATTGCAAAGGGCTGGAAAGTAAAGGCTAAAATCAAAGAGCTTAAGGAGGATGAGAGATGTAACTCCAAGTATTTCTTTATTAAAGCCAAAACGAAGCTCAAGAGAAATCAAATTGAAGAAGTTAAGGTTGGGGATACTCTTATCTCTGGTGATCTCAACCTCAAGAATGCTGCTGTGGACCACTTTACAAAGATTATGGGCAATTAATAATCAGTTTCTAAAGAGATGATGGACCTTTTATTAATATTAGGGTAAAGTCAATGAGGACCGTAATAACCTCGATTTATGCCCCTTTCAATCGATCATGAGCTCAAGGAAGTTGTCTCTCGAATGGATAACGGAAAACTCCCGACCGATGGTCTCCCCGCTGAATTTTTTAAAAGGCTTTGGCCTATTTTAAGCGATGGAGTTACCAACTTGGCCAATGAGTTCGTGATAAACAAGTGTCTTGATGCCGTAATCAACACGAGTCTTATTACCTTGTCCCCAAGATCGATTCTCCTACCTTTTGCCGTGATTATAGACCAATTTCACTTACTAATGTTATCTACAAGATAATTGCAGTGTTACCGGGCCGCAAGGCTCAAGAAGATTTTTAAACAAAGGTAATTAGCGACCTCCAATCAAAGATACCTCAAGGATCACTGTGGTCACTGCACTTTAGGATTACCGGGCCAAAGAATCCAACCAAGATATTGCCTTTCCTGTCGGATATCACGAAAGCTTCGATACTAGCCAGTTGGAATTTCTGCTTTAAATGCCGCGGTAGCCCGGGTTTCAACTGCGGTGCTATAGGTGCTGTTTAAAGCCGTTGTATTTTAGATCAATCAAGGTTTGTCAATGGTGAATGCAGCCCTTCTTTTTTCTTTCGTAAGAGGTGTCAAACAAGGATGTCTTGGCCCCTTCTTTGTTCTTAATCATGGAAGCTGCCATTGAAATCGCCAAGAATGATAATTTATCAACCCTTTATAATTCCTCGTGGATCAAATTTGCACCCGCACTTCGGTCGAAGGACACTTCATAATGACAACCATGGATCAGGGTTCAATTATCACCACCTCAGGGATTTTGGTCAAACCTCCGGGTGCAAAATTAAACTTTAAACCGCCCATCTGCCGGACATGGACAAAGGCACCATACCGAATTTCGACAAGTATAACTCTCCACTGTGGCTGCCTCCTAAGGTCAAACCGATATGTGTATAATTTAGAAAGTCAGCGAATCATAGGGTTTTAAAATTAGTAGTGTTATTTAATGTTTCGACTAATTATAATAGAAATGTAGGCGAACATTTTTTCTATGTAGACTTTAAATAACCCCTTTAATTTTGTTGCAGTAGTTATCGAGCACACAAGTACATATGAACATGCATATTAGAATATATTCCCATTACTTTTTCAAATGGTCTATGGTTTTCGAGGAGCTATGGAATGGTTTTGGGAGGCTCTGGCTATTTGCTAGTAGCACAAGGTTGCTAAATTGAACTATGGAATGGTTGGGATACCAGTTTATGGGCTACATAAAATGACGCTTTCAACTTGAATATAGAATCAATTCAACATTGAGCAACCTCATAGTAGTATAATTTTTTGCATGATCAAACATATCTTTTAAAGGCGATATAGCAGGAGTTCAAAGTGTACAATAATGCTTCATTAAACTCACAGGGGATAATGTTCGATTTGGTCTATATTAAGGGATGGGGACTTCGATAGGTGAGTAACCATGAGACAACCACTTTGTGATCATAAAACCTACTCATCGTCAGTTCTGCCCGCGTTCATGTCTCTAGGTCAATTGCTTATTTGAGGAAGGCGAGTGTAAAGTTAGATTTTAGAACATAGGTTCTCTTCAAGCGAGAACACGATGATAGAAATCATGTCGCTCATGATTTTTGAAACATTTTAATGGTATAAATGTCTTAACAAATTTTGTAATAATCACAAGGAGCAGACAACAATTTATATATTATCGTATGTAATAAGAAAGTTTGCGATCTTATTGTATCCACCTTGTTCTCACAGCAAGTTTATTATATACAATCGATAATTCTAGAAGAAATGAAAAAGAATAATGAGGGCTAAGAGCTCTCTTCATAAACTGTCGAGATATCATTGATAGAGGTTTACAAAAGGGTCTTAAACACATTACAAATACATTGCCAACCACAAGTTATAGCCACAATCACTGGTTTATTTGAAGCTCCAACTTTATAGTAGATCACGACGAAATAATACCTTGCTTGTGTGATGTCGGAAAAATACACCGATTCTGATACCACGAACAAATGGGCGCCATAGTTGCTCCAGCTGCCCGGCCCGTCTTGAGCAAATTGCTTGTGGAAGTATACACTGGAGATCCTGTCGTGTTAATGAACTTAAGTTTTCACTACATAAAGCGAGATGGAGTCGGGTGAGCATGCGCCTCCAAACATCAAAATCAGCGTTACGAGATATGAGAATGGCACCCCAAGCAAGCGTGCGAGTCCAAAAAATATAGGAAGAGTACGCACCATAAAGAGAAAAAATCAAAATACTTGTACAATTCAATTATGAATTTAAGACATAGATCAGACATGGCGAGTTCCCTATCTTGGAGAGCCATATACCATACATAAACACATCATGCACAAAAGAAAATCCAACTTTCCATCGTCATGATGCGGCCTATTTACTGTTATCTTTTGGAATGCGAGATATTATATTACTTGAGATGAAGTATGTGCTTTTATGCTAGATTGGTTGCTAAGTATGACCATATTAGCCAATGTTCAATATCTACATTCGTACCTCCATTGCAAGTGCATTCTTGATCGAGAGTGTGCAAAGCAATAAGTCTTCCAGTTTTTTCCACAACCGGATATATTTCAACATGACAATAAACACTCAAATGAGTCCACGCGCATTGTTCTTCTACAATTCGAATAATTCAAAATCTCACTCTCTCACTTCTCAAATCATTCAAGTAGACAACAACTAACTAAAATTTTTGAGCTAAGCAAAATTGATCCATTAAAAATACTATACTAATAGCCTTCAGCAAAGAGGTCAAACAACATTGCTACTGCTATGATATGGAACTCCCCTTGCATCTTCGATCTTTTGGTTCCACCCAGACTTCATTAAAACTTCCAAGTCTCACGGTCGATGACATAAGACCTGGTTAGTCCGGAACATCGGGCACCGCAAAAGCAACTAGTCAAATAATAATGGCTAATAATATTATCTAATAGTCCTATGGATCTTTAGCATGATACGTATGTAAAAGTAGTGGTGGCTGCAATTTTTCCTCGAAGATGGATCCTCAAAAAAGTCATAATCCTATTTGATTAGTAGCATCAAGAATCTGAAGCTTTTGTGGATGCACAAACATGCTAGCAAAGATTACCTAACATGGAAGGGTATCCGCAGAGGCAGATCCACGGATCGACCTTCTACCTCGGTAGAAATGGCGAAATCGTGGTGGCCCATTACAGAATGTGAGGCGAAACAAAAAAAAAAAATGAGTAGAAACCCGTAAAATTCAGTGAAAATTCAAAATCAATATTTAATAGTATTCTACTAAAGGTTTCATACTGTTCTTGAAATAACCAAAAATAGCCATTGGGCTAAATTAAGCATAAGAACAGCCACACTCTCCATGCTAAGACTAAAGATTAAGGTATTCCCTCTGCTCGAGAGTAATACCTACGATTTGTGGAATGATATAACTGATAAATTTTATAAAGGTGGATACCCTGAATTCTAAATATCTCTCCAAAAATGGCGAGCTATTAAAGCCAATTTTATGATCTCTCCTCCTCCTTAGTCTACCAATCTTCCATTATTTAGCTCCCAAAAGATTTACTAACAAGCTTCAAAGTATTATTGTTGGGTTTATCTGCCTTGGCCAAAGCAGGAAGATCTCTTTGGCACGGTTTTCCATGTGGAAGAAGTGTTGCAAGTCAAAAGCAGTGGACTTGGAACTATTAATATCGAGGCTTAAGGATTGGCTTTGGTAAGGAAATATTTTCATAAAGCTTCTTATGATAAGATTAAACACCCCATCTCTATTACGATCGGGGCATTAGTAAATGCCATCATATAGTTAGGAGAAACCTAAGATGGACTGCCCACTCTATTTTTTTTTCATTCTCTGTTCCAGCCACTACTCCAAGTCTTATTAAAAAGTGGATAAAGGCTTGTGAAATTGACGAGATGCTCTGATTGGGGAAAAGGGTTTATCCATGGATCAATCCATTTTTACGGGTGTTAAGCTCTCATTTTGGATAATCCACGACATTTGCCTAGCTTTGTCATTTTCTGATCAATGAACTTTGGAAGCAAAAGGGATTACCATGATGGGGAGATCTCTATGATAATAATGGGTTCAGTACATTTCATAACTCGGTCCTTAAAGGAAGGTCAGCAAAAACACCGAGATGCTTTATGAAGCCATTATATATACAATGATGAATGGTAGATGCTCCCACTCCCAGGACTCTTGGAAGCATAATGGTGTAATTGGTTACTAGGTCAATTCAACCTACAAAATTTCTCATGAGAAATCGGGTATTACCATTCACCTAAAATGGGGAGTTTCTCGGATAGCTGAGCAGATCTCAAATTTATGTGGAGCAATGATTAATCCAGAAAATCAAAGCCTTTATGTAGCAGCTACGGCACAAAGGATTAGCTACTAATTGTAAAGAGATTTAAGCTTTCAATGACTAAGGCCCTTTTTTCACAGCGGTCTTATTTTATGGCTGTCATATTTTATAGACACCCTTTTGGGCTCATATCGACTCCACATCATAGATAAGACAAATCTAAAATTCCGTTTTCCATTACTTAAATATAAGACATGTCTAATTGAGATAAGACATGTCTTATAATGGAGTTTTCTGAGACCGATTTTCAAATCTTGAACAAGGCACACACATTACACGACAAGCAAAGCTGTGCAATTTCTCCCAGTACATAAGCGACTTGCAAAACTTCAACTGCTGATTCCTTTGCCTCGAGAACAACCATGAAAGTGGGCTCGTGCTCCTACAATGCCCAGGGTTCATCTCAATTTTAGTATCCGTGCGAGGAGTTGCTGCAGCAATGGCAATTTGTTGCCCCTCCACATAGCTGCAGCCCTCGTGCATTGATGATGGTGGTGTGAAAACAAGTATGGCTGTGGCTAGCGACTCTCTTGTAACATCCCAATGTGTAGAAGTGGCGGAGAGTTTGGGGGCCACCATGATCAAGTCTCATCATTTGTCGTGGCCATTTCAGAGATATCATGGCCAGCTCCATGACCCAGCCCGGTACACCAAGCTGGTATGTATGGATGTAAAACCAACTTTCCTTTATGATATTTAATTCATACTCACGATGGCAAGTGTGGAAGATAATCAGCATTAACACCTTATCACTTTGCCACAGCTGTATCACTGTAAGCATTGAGTTATTTTTCGAGGGCTGTCCGTTTTAAATCCTACAAGCCTAGAAGCTTGAATGATTAAATGTGGGGGCTTTAAAGCCAATGCAATCCCGAAGCTTCAATGATCCGCAGGAAAGGGCTTATGCCTGATGGACCATCTTCATCTCGTTGACCTCTGGCTGGCAAGTCTCCAGCACATACTCACTTCCTTGTCTGGTTGATGCCTACTGCTTCTCTGTACCTCCTCCTCCTCGTGCCCTGCAGCCACCCGGCCACGACCTTCCTATTTTGAAAAAGCTCAATACTCTCTTGGATTAAGCACCTGTCACCAAAAAGATAGTCCTACCTAAAACCCGAGCAAATTGAGCACAGCAAACCTCGGATCTCTGCAGCCCTCGATTCCATGACTGTTTAATCTAACCAGGCCTGTGCATCGACTTTTGTCAGGCTGTTTGATCACGCATCGACCTCCAGGCGTTACTTGATGCGAGAGCTCCAACCCTATTTTTACACCTAAATTTTATTGAAACCTTCTCATTGGATAAGATTAAGCGTCTTATTTTTGTGGCGGGGATTTCCCGAGGAAGAAAATAAGACCATATAGTGTCTGGAATACTTATAAGACATCATGCCTTCTCGAGATTCACGTTAGGAAACTAACGTATGTCTTATATATTATATTGGCCCAATAATATCTCCTTAAATACCGGAACCCCTCTTTAGTGCTGTGGAAAAAGGGCTAATGCGATGTTGACAGATGTAAGCCACAAGGAAGATAAGCTCATCTATTCGGATCCTTGCTATAAATCTGAATGGTTTACCGGAAGCCCCGGCCTCACGAGATCCTTGGCAAAATCTAGTTACCACTGGTCAGAAGAGTTTCTTCGCCTTTCGCCCTAATTTGGAAATTTATATCCTCCTGCAATGGAGAATTTAGCAATGATTCGCTATCTTTGATTTGAAATTATTCCCGAGGAAAATTCTATGGTATTGTATGATATCAATTGGATCCTGTGTTGTGTATGGGGTCGTTTTATTGTTGCAGATACTCTTACATTCACGATGACTGGAGGCTCAAGATGGAAAGAATAAGCCGGTACGAAAGGAATGGATCAAATTCTTGACCCGGTTGATACCTCTTGCGCATGCTCGAGGCCATACTGCTTTAACGTTCTTCTTTGTATTAGAATTTCCAACGATGAAGAGATTTGATATCTGCGAGCCAAAGACGGAAGAGTTCAACATGCTTGGCGAATATGGGTGCCTATACCCTTCCATCTGATCGACAAGGGAAAGCAGGAAGAGGACAAATCGCACCTCAAAGGAGTTCACTAATTTCTGCTCGATCTTGTTCAAAAGAGACTATGCTTTTCGGGATACTTAAATCTCTCTAAAACGTTTCTAAATCACGACATAGGTTACTTCCTTGAAAAAAGTCTTTTTGTATATTTAACCTACACTTAATATAAATACATGCCTTCAATAAAAAAAAAGAATATTTTTTTAGGGTGTGTTGCAGCATAGAGCTGATTATAGTAGATAATATGTCTTTCTAGCATTTAGTTTCTACAAGCAAGCAATGTCTTCATGGTACTGGAGTGAAATAGGTCAGAAATATATCTACTAGTAAATGATATAATATTGCTTCAGTAGCGATCTGGTTGGATTGATATGTAAACATTCAGACTAGTGATCCATGGGCCATCATTGTTTAGCAACATGCTTGCGATGGATATTCCATTTATCAAGTGCTATTGATAACTTAATGGTTCCTATTCATAGGAAATGTTTTATATTTGGAACATCTAATCATAATGTCCTTTACTAGTTCAAGGTTGTACTCGAGCATTGCAGCACAAGAAACATCATTATCTACACAAATTAGTTAGCATTCCACTGCAAATATTCACACACTTTAGTTAGCATTTTAGCATTGCAATAATGTTGCAGAGCATGTTAAATCATTAAAGAATCTACAACTATACAAGATGGTAGAATGGTGTTAGAAATTTGGTAGAGAGAATGGTAGAGAAAATTTGGTAGAAAATTTGGTTAAATATATTGCAAAATACCTGCAGAGCACGTTTCATTTGATTTACAGGCATCGCCCGACTTCCGACATTTCTATGCGGTGATTTATACGTGATGCCTTACGCGCATGACTCCGTTCGTGATGGTGACACCACGTACCTCATCTGTTTCGTGCCATTCATCATTATAATATCTAGATGTAATGTCAACATTAAAAACAACCCACAATTGTTAATAACTAATATCTGGCGGTATAGCAAATATCTAGCATTATAATAGGCGTAATAATGTCCCTAAATATCTAAACTTGTAACATTATTAAACCATAAAGAGTATCAGATATCTTGCTAAGATTTTGTAGCATTCAATAAAATTTACGGCATTTAGAATCCAACAAAGATGACTGAATATAACAAGGATTCCTTGAGCAATAGGGGGCTATGTATTTTTATTTCTTATGTAAGTAGCCGTAATGCATATTTACATATATATTGATCTCAGGAAACGGACATAATAGTGCATGCTTTCAATGCCAAGATATATTATAATCAGGGACTCCATTTATCTTTAGGTCGAACTCAGCTCTTTACTCATCTGATTATTATCCCCAGAGAAACTTAACAGTACTAGGAGGCAACTGCAAAGAGAAGGATTCCTTCCCTGCCCAAGAGCACGCGCGTTTACCTCCATATCAAGCTTGCCTATTTCTTGGCAGATCCCAATCAAAGGCATGGAGCAGATGTGCAGGGTAATTTCCATTACATAGCAAAACACTACATAGGAACAGATCCTTTTGCACAGGCAAATGGCAGCCGAGCTAAAATCAGGCGCTAACATCGATGGTGCTCTCCATAAACCTTTCCAGGATTAAACTCCAGCAGCCTTTCCCATGCATGGATCTCATCCCTGTACTTAAACATATTCCACTAAGCAAACCCTAGTTCCCTTGGGAATGTAGTAGCCAACCACAATACAATCTTCTACAGACACGTGTGGCATTGAGTAAAAGTGGAGTACTGTTGGATGCTTAGTCTCAATCATCTCCTTCCTGGTGCTTTCAGATATTTCAGATCATTTTATAGTTGATTCATCCCAACACCCATTTATGCCTATTGTTTTATCTATTTCTTCTTATTACTCTCTTTTAATATAGATGGATTCAGAAGTAGCTCTGAAAGTGCCATTAGAAGTCATGAAGTCAATTCTGTTCCTGCTCCAAAACATCCTGAACAGCAACTAAATCATTAGCATTAGAAGAATATGCTTTTTAAATTAGCATTAAAATCCCATGTTAACAGGATATTCTACCAGATTTTATATAAAAATTGATGGGTACTCTTTTGCCAATCTTAGGCATTACCTGAATAATGGCTTTGACCTCATGTGTTCCCAGATTATGGCTGAGTTCTGCATCAATAAATTACCCTATGTTTGCATCTTATTTGTCTCTGTATTTTGGAATGAACATCAGTATGTTACTTGAAATTGATCCATCTTTACATGTACCTTCCTCATTTTGGACTTGTATCCTTGAAATATATGGTCCTGGTAGAGAATGAAATCTCCGGAACGAGTTCCCATATAGAAATCTTGATTAATGATATTTCCTAATCTGGAGGAGGAGGCTTTCTCTTTTGTAAAATCGCTTTCCCAAGATCATCATCATGATAAAATTAAAATTGAGAATGTTTATCATCTTAGACATAGTAATGTCTGCCAGCCCAGCTTCCGGATTCGATAATTTTGATCATATCGGATAGCGTTGCTGCGATGGCACGGCTTTCCTCCACCTTTTTGGGAAGAGGGCTCCTAGCTCGAAATCTTCTCACATTCATACCAATATTCACCATAGCTTGCCAGATCATGCTCTTTGATCATAGGCCAGCTCCTTGTACCCAAAGTACTGGGTCTTGATGGAAAATTGGTCATTCCCTTTAGAAATTCTTTCGCCATCTCTGGCGAAAAACCATAACGTTAAGGTGCACCCCATTCTCAGCAGCACAACTGGCCCATATTTTTGGAAATACGATCAAATCACGATAAATAAATTTGTAGCGCTCGCTTAAGTGCAAGTGACCCACTATAGGCGATCCTGGAGGACCTGGTGGGAAGATTCTGAGGATGCTTTAGAGGTAAATAATTTGATTGAAGAAATAGGGCTAGAAAATGAAAGAATAAAAGGAAGGAGCTATCATCACCGTTTAAGTGTGTACTTATGTTTAGTTCTTACCTATATAGAATAACTAGTCCGTCTTATGTTTCCCTATTCCTATTTTAACTCTGAGCCCAGTTATTAGCTCGTCTATGTTGTTCAATCCTCATATGACATCTAACATCTTCTTCTATTCCTGATAATATCTTTTTTTACGCGTTATGACCTCTTCTTCAATTCAATCCATTGGAAGTGCATTTAATTTTCTTTTCTTTCTTTCTCTGGGAGGACTGTTTTGAAAGGCCCATTCTGAGGCCCAATTTTTCTGAAGCAGATCTTCTGGTAACTTCTTCTTATAAAAGATTCGTGAAAATATTCAAATATAGCTTTATTGACTATATATGCATTGTCAAGCCTACATTATCGATATCATCATCACAAATATCAGATGGGCTTCATTTATTACCGAAGATGCTTCAATTTTGGAGTTGTTACGACTACCATACTCCATGATACCCCTCCTAAAAACCATGTACATTGATATGACATGTGAATGAAATTGGTACATTCACCATGAAGACAATGCAACCCTTGTTGTCTTATAGTGAAGATTGTATATAACTAAAATACATCCACTCCTGTTTTGTATATATAATGTGGCATACTTGATATAAAGTGCAAATAGACACTTTATCTTGCATGGATCTTGGAGACGTTCCAATATGGTTTTCCATATTCATATCCCCGCGTTGCCCACTTTGGGATCTGCGTTTTGCGGTGCAGCCAGACCACCATTGCTACCTCAAGCCCAGTTGGCAGCCTCCTCTTCAATGCTGCGTCTGATTAAATGACCTATCCCATCATTATGAGTCTTCCAAGACATGGGGAGATGGTTACCACTTACGCAACCTTCCTTTCACGCGCCGAACCCGCATCATTTAAGCAGGATGCACAGGCGGCACTTGGTAGATGCGCTGCCTTTTTCTCCATATCTCTTGCACAATGGCTGATCGAATGACCTGCCACATCACCACGGAGTCTTGGAGGTGGCATTAGGATATAGCTTCCATGCCATATCGCCTCTCATTTGCCCCGGCTGTGCGTTTGCGATTGGATGACCGCCCGAATACGGTTGCTGCCTCAAGCTCGAGTTGGCGGGTATCTCTTTGCGCCACGGCTACGATGAGGAAGTGACCTGCCCACATCGGCACGGGTATTTTGCAACAGGAGAGAATATGTCCTGATGCGCTGTTGTGCTCATGAAATGTAAGCCCGGCTATGAGGATGGTAAAACCCTCATCTGTACACTCCTCTCCTCATCTATTTTTGTTTCTGTGTTTCTTTCATATTATCTCCCGGTGGTGTTTGTCTCAAGTGTATCATTCCTCTTGTGATGGTTTGAAATGCTCCAGGTGTTAACCATTCCTCTTTCTTGTATTGTTATCTCCCACATCTTGCCTCATTGTTCGTTTAAGGTTTGAGTTCCTTCCAATCTCCCCAAGCACTGCATTTGCCCTTGTAACTGTGGATCCTGGCCCGCTTTCAAAAGAAGCTTTTCATTTTTTATTTCGGTCTAGGTGCATGTCTGATTAAATTTCCTTGCTTCAATCAACACCGTGTAGAAGCCTTGTTATATCGCCATTAAGTGTCTCCTGCTTTGATTCTGAAATCAGTCGAGGGCCGCCGCATAGTATCCTCCTCGATGCCATATCTCTTAAGATCATATTGATGTGTTTGGCATTATTTTCTTCTTTGACTGGCTATACTTCAGTGTTGAACGCATTTTCACTATATCTGCGCTTAACTCCGAGTATCCTCGATTAGGTTTTCTCAACCAATCCCTATCAGTCCTAACATCATGCTTGAATCCCTGTATTGCTCCTCGAATTGGGCAACATGGTTTCTTTTACCAAGGTTTGCCGTAATAATCAAAGAGCCAAAGTGTTTCTTTTCTATTGCATCCAACCTTTCTATTATCTATGCCTTCCTATGCCATCTTATCTTATCTTATCTTGTGGACCGCTTCCATTCTCCAAAGAATATCTTCTTCGGCTTTTTCTAGGAAGAATACCCAGGAGCATCAATTTCGAAGATTCAATTTAGATTTTAAGTATCTCGTAGGAAGGCAAATGACCGGATTCAGGCCAGAATTAGTCCCTTTTTGCCCAACTTTGGCTCCAGGCCTCTTAGATTTCCTAGAGTCATAAGGCTCAGCCTACTCTAAATTCGAAAATTGAATCTGTGCCAGGAACTTACAGGGCAAAATTGAAGAAAGATTTTGTATCCAGTTCATGCTTCAGCCTCCTATGCAAAACAGCCGTGCCAGTTCTATTTTGTTGTTGTTTTCATTTATGAAAAGCTGGGTTAAGGCTCTACCGGCTCGCTAAATCTCAAAATTTTCTTGCTGTTGTTTCATCTGGGCTCTGGGTATATTCTTCTCCACTAGGGCTATGAAGCCAGAGCAAGAAATTAACCGGAAAACTCACTGGCACTACAGAAATTGCATAGCTTTGAAAACTATGCCAAATAGTTTCACTAGTTGCATCAGAAATGCTTTTTTGGAACGAGCAGTAATGGCCGATACAAAAGAACGAGCAATATGGATTAATTTTTTCTGATTTTGCCTCTGTTTCAAGATGTTTCAAGATCCTTCCTTTACTTCTATACTGGCAAGGATTTTTTGCTCTATTTCCTGACGAATTCCTGATCTGTCCTCACTTAATGCTTGAAAAATGGCAGCAATTAAACCCTACCCACGTTCTTATAGCTGCTTCGAGGCGTCCGAATCAGAGCCCTGCTGTGGGGATTAATTTTGGTGCTCTGGTTTTTGGTGTATTGCATGTCATCAATTTCGGATACAGGAATTTCTTAGGGCCTCAAATTTCTTTTAATCTATCCTGGTTTTACTATTAATCCTTGATCCTTAATCAAATTTATTTTAATCCTTGAATACTATTGCCTTCACTTGGGTACGGTTCTCTTATAGTGAAACCTATTATTATGTTTCCATTTTATTTTGAAATCAGCATCACAAGGTATTTCTCCTCATTGTCTAAGGACTCTGGCTGGATAATCGGGTGAATAACTGATGGCAGAAGCACCAGTGGTCATTTATTAGCTAATAAGCTTGTTCTGGAAGAAATAATGGTTGCTTGTTGTTTGTGTGCATTTGAATTATTTTCTTAACAAGTAGTCTCATCATCATGTAATATAAAACAATTCCTGAATTCAGATGTTTATATTATTGATGCAGTATGTTTGAAGCAGAGCTTAGTGGCGTCATACCAGTTGTAAAGACATCTATTGCAGGGACCCGTGTGATTGTTGATACATCCATTGCAGGGACCCGTGTGATTGTTGGTAAGTGTTTCAGTTAATAACTTTCTGGATTCTGAACCATTGTATTTTGAAAATTCTTTGATGCCAAACAGGCAATAAAAATGGGTTGCTGCTGCCTAATTCTACGGTAAGTCAAAGTTGGTGGCGAGGGTTCTTTGCCTAAATTTTCTTCGCTTCCCTTATTAACATTGATCGTATGGATTTTACATGAGCTTTTGCATATCAAAATTATTTGCGAATGATCTTGGTCAGTGAGTTGATGAAGATTTATGCACTCACAGAGCCTTTCTGTTGTCGTTAATGAATATGTGGCACTCATTCACCTGAGATTTAGGCGAGATTAGGTTTATGCCTTTTCATGCACTAAATGTTGGTCATGCAGCATCAACTTTGGCTTGTTTGGAGGAAAAAATACATGATATCTTTAAGTTGAAGAAGCTCGAGGAACTTTGGAGGATTTCCGCGGTATGAAGTGTAAAAGCATCTTTATGCGGTGTAAGCATCTGCCCTGCTAGGCATTATATCACCGAAATAGAATTTTAGAGGCTATAAGCTCCTTATTTTAGGACTATGAGTTGCATGAAAATCCAAGGCAGCATTGGCTATGAATTCAGGCATGCCTCAATATGCCAATCAACCCATCAATGCCACCCATGTTTACAACATGCATATGCCCAGCCATTATCCCAACCTACATGCCATTTGTGTTCAGCATTATGAAGTAATGTAATTCTCTCATATATCTCTAACATTGCCAAACATATGCTAACACTCTATGATTTGTCTATACATTTATGCCTTAGTTTTTTATATCAATCATTGGAGCTAAAATTGGAGTGCTGGTTAATGCTATCTCGCAACCATATATTCTATTTCTTTTGTAGGCATTGGTATAATTTACTAATCGCTTGTATTCTAAAGCTTCAATATGTTTGCATGCCTTCAATTCAATTCAGTTTTTAGCTTTGGTAGGTACAACTTGCAAATGATCACCAAATACAAAACATGCCGAGGGCATCTCTAGATGCGTTGATTGAAAAGCACCTTATACTTTATCGTCAGAAAATGTAATGACTTTATGAAGTATTGCCTTTTAACTTCTTAGTAGCTCAAATTCCGCAATCCATAAAGACTTCGGAGTAAAAGCGTTACATGTTCTAAGCTATAAAAATTTGTTCCATGATGCTGAAATCACTTACTTGATTTACGTCCAGAGATCATAAGTGATGAATCGATAAAATATAGCATTCTTCAAATCTTGCGTCAAACTCACGAATCCGCCAAGGAGATGCAATGCATGGAGAAAACCTCGGCATAAGAAGCCATAAGTGCGCAAAATTTTTAATCTGAAATTTGGGAGAGCAAAGCGCCAAGAAAGCCCTTAAATCATTTTTGATGAAGCGTGGAAACCAGCTATTTTTTCCCCATTTATCTTGTAAAACCCTTCCTATTTTCCCATGGATTTGGAAAATAGGAAGGGTTCCATTGAATAAAATTTAAATTCTTGAGTATACGTGCATATTTATGGCGTTATACCATTAATGGCCAGCGTCGTGTTGGTAGTCTTGGGAAAAATGGAGGTTTCCACTTGGAAGCATGCAGTTTTAATGAAGCCGAAGGCTTTCCATGGAAACCCTTCTATTTTCATGGAAGGGTGGAAGGGTTCCATGGAAGTGGAAAAGAGGTTTCCATGGGAACTAACCAAATAGAGAATTACTTAGAACCATCGCTGCTCCACGTAATATCAGGCCCTGCCCCCAAGGAAAACTGGCTTGGTGGCCAGATGGCATTATCTGGCGTCTGGGTTAGAAAATGAAGCGGAAACCTAGATTGGTTTGTGTTATGAAACCTAGAGTGGTTAGGGAAACTAGTCTAGAGTTTCCGTGATGAAATCTTTACTCTAGGTTTCCTTGGATCAATAATTCTGGGAAAAAGGTCTTCTGAGGGCTTTAAATGGTGTTCTAGGACTTTCAATTGCCGAACTTAAGGCCCAGAAATTTAAGGCCATTTGAGATTTTGCACGTTGCACCCCGTTCTGGCCAAAATTTAGATGAGAAAAATGAGGATGGGATCCGTATCAGCGTGAGGCGTTGAGACTGACCCACATGTCCCGGTGCTTGGCGAGGGGGAAAAGCGGTGTAGGCGGTTGATGGTGGTGCCATCGTTGCATGCTCGATGTATCTGTTGCTCATTATTCTTGATAGAAAGGTATGTTGGGGATCCACCCAGCCATGCAAGCTCGTGGGCACAGGCAAGGCCTCGTCAAATCTTCATTTAAATACCACAGGAATGAGTTTGCAATGCGTTTTGAGAAGAAAAATGCTTCAAATCTTCAGTTCCAAAGCCACCGCAATTGAATTAGAGGTTTGAGTGGCAAAATGTTGTGAATGTAAATTTAAAGCTAGGGGCGGGTTGGGTCCCGGATGGTTTGATAAAATGCTGCGTAAATCTTGGATTGAGAAAGCAAACCATTTGTGGCTAGGTGGGCAAAATGAAGAACCAGCGTCTCTTGGATTGCGAGAGATTTTGCCACGGAAGGGCGGTGGATGGTAGGCCGATTTGGAGTTGATGTTGGCATTAAGCGCACAGGTTTGAGAGGCGTCGACGAAGTGATCTGGGCATAGAGCGTAGCCCATGATCATGTTGTTGAGGATGAGATATCTCGGGGAGGAGGACCGTGGATTTTAAGGATAATATAATGGCGGACTTGGTGAGCAGTGGAATTACTCTGGATATACTCGAAACCCGCGATGGAGCTTGGCATTCGCCTACCTCCTTTTTATATGGAGGCAATGAAGTTCATGTTGATCGCTGTGGCAAAATCTGACTCCACAATAGCTTGGGTTTTGTTGTACCGTGATACATCATAGCCCATGCAGCGTCCATAGGCGTGGACCTTCATATTGGGAGGTGCCCGGTAGATGCGTATTTGCATGACCTGTCACCACCATGTGGCCCTTCTAATTTTCCATTGATGCCATCTCTTCCTCCATGACTTCCTTGGACCTTCACAGCTCACTCATCTTCACATATTTCTTTCTTTGGGAGATCTTTCATAGACTTCTTGAGAAGACCTCATCATCTTTGCCAAATCTTCATGTACCACACTTTGGTTTAGAGTGTATCTTATTATTACCTTGGCTTGTGGGTTCATACCCCATCGTAGCTTGTCATTCGGTAGCCACTATTTCCTTTGTGAGGATGGCTTCCCTAGACTCTCAGGCCTTCTTACCTATGCCTTGTATTTCCTCATGAATTACTGATCAGGTGCACTAGACACCTTAGTGCACATGAGCTTAAATTACCTCTTTTAGGATACGCCGCACCTGACATGTGCAAACACATCCTCATTACTAGTTGGCGTCATGATATTATCGAGACGAGGTTCATGAGACACAAGTAAAGTGCTTGTGGTAGAAGCCCCATCGTAGGATGTGAGATGTTTTGAAGTGCAGGCCGAGGGGGCGATGGCGAGGGGGAGGTGTAGGCCCTAAATATAGCGAGGATCGATACGATCGTTGGTGGAAGTGACGAGGCAGTTACTGGTCCTGGATTCCTCCTTGAGGATCGTGATTAGAGCAGCATTAGCCAATGACGAGATGGATGGGTGTTCGAGACCTTAGTGAGGGTGAAGCATATCCGGGGAGAAATTTGGATCTGCTGACAAGCACATCTTCAATAGAAGGAGGAGCGAATTTACAACACGGTGAATCATGAGGATTATGTCACGGCCTCTGTAAGGAACATGGCCGGCCGGAAGTGATAAGGCGGAGGAAATGAGTCATGATCATATCAACATTTACATCGTCATCCCACAGCCATCTTGGATCTTCAAACTCTGCATGCAGGGCAATCTCACAAAAGCAAAGTCACTCAAGTTTCATCACGGAGTGGCATCTGGAAAATCACTAGAGCTTGACCCTGCTTTGACCTTCAAGGTTACGATCCATCTTTGGGACAAAGCTCTTCGGAAAATTTACAAGACCGAGAGGCCTGATAAAAAATAAATTCAAAGACCTCTTTTTTTTCGCCATTGGTGCCATCGTGGCTACCTCAGTGGAATAGATGAATTATTGGGAATCCGGTCTTTCTCGTGCCTTGGATCGCGATGGAGTGGTAAGAATCGATGTCTTTCTTTTATTTACTTGCTTCTTGTCGTAGAAAAGGTCGGTGGGCGAGTTTAATGCTACCAAGGGAAACCTAGGTGGGTTTTCCAAAGAAGTGAAACCTATATAGGTTTTTTTTTTTCTTTATTCGATGAAACTAGACTCGTTACCTTTGAAGAAACCTAGAAAGTTATGTGGAAACCTAGGGTAGGTTCCACAGAATGAAAACCTAGAGTAGTTTGTTGGAAACCTAGAGTAGTTGTTTGACCTAGAATGGTTTTATGGAGCAATACATGGCACC